>LPNX010717711.1:959079-1051926 GCA_001517045.1 Pseudotsuga menziesii
TATTGACGCTCAAGGAGAAAGAGGGAGCCACACTCTTTGCTAATTCGGAGTTGAAGGGTTTTCCTCAAACCAAATCTGGGCCCTAAAAACTAACACCCAAATAACTGTAAGTTGTAGTGACTCAGTTTGCACACCACAAAAGTAAAAGTGATACTTAAAAAAAATGATCTTCTTCCCCTTGAAGATCATAACCTTGGTTTTGCCTAGGTTGTTTGTTAGTTGTCAAAGATTACAAAAGATGGACAACATATAAAGCTGCCTCTGCAACCCCTCTGGTTTGGAGGAGAAGAGAACTATGCCATCCTCAAAGAGGATGATCGAGATAAAAACTTGGTGAAATAGGCACCCATTTGTTGGCTGAATGTGTCCCAAGAAAAGACTCTAGCTTGTCAATGTATATCCCAAACATTGTAGGTAAAAGAGGCTGTTACCCCCATTTTGACATGGGTGCCAACATGTTTTTTTTTCACACATTTAGTGAGGGTCATAGATTGATGTTGTTGATTTTTGCTTGAGGTTTTTGATGCTAGATTTTTTCTTCATTTTGTGATGATATCTTGGTGTTGATGACGCCCTAACATATGGATTTTCATGATACATTTGGGCTAGTAGCCATGGGATGTGTCTAGCCATGATGATTTGGTTTTTGTTGTTATGGATAATTATGATGTTGCACTTCACTCATGCATCACTTGTTCATGACAATTGGTCATCTCTTTGTGGAGTGCCGTAGTATGGGTGGTTTGAGGTAGCACTTTCATGGCATGGATTATCTCTTGGCATGCTCATTGGATTCGATGGTGTTAAGAACCTCTTCCATGAGACTGTCCTATCCTTTTGTGGATGATATGATATCTTGATGACATAAATTATCATGTCTATTGGAGTGTTTTGGCTTTGAGGATAATTTGGCATGATTTGATGATATGGATTGGTTCTGCTTCGAGCGCCCTTGTTTCTACATCTTTGGTTGGCATCATGATATGGCTAGCTATCATTTTATTGGTGCATTCTTGCTTTTCATCACATGGATGGCTCCTTAACAATATTGGTTATCATTAGTAACACTGGTTATCTCTTTGGAGACGTGTAACCTTATTCAACAAGACTGTTTGAGATTGATATCATTCAGCAGTCATCTTTTCAAAGTTCTTGTTAGATTAGCAGCAACAAGGAAGGTCTTCATGCATGCAAGTGTCCTTTGCATGTAGAAGACTCTTATTTTTCCTAAGTTCACTTTGGAAAATAATTAAAATGATTATTGACTTTAAGTGAAAGTGAAATTAGGTTTTATGCTTTACCTAAAGTTATATAAGAGAGGTCAATTGGTTGAGAGGACACACATACTTGTATTCCGACAGAGACAAGATATAGACAAGAGGAGAAAAGTCAGACAGAGGATTTAGCTGGGAAGACGGAGGATCAAGGAGCAGGTTCACTGAGCAGACAGAACCCACACAGGTCGACAGGCAGAGCTGCAGGAGGAAGGGCGTACCATTTCGTACAGCTGCTAGCGTGACCGTACGGATTTGGTACAGCAGCCGTACAATCGTATGGGTAAGGCCATATAGCTGGGCCGTATACTCTTGCAAGGGGGTGCTGAGGTTTAGCTGGGGGTTCGTTCAGTGTTTCTGCCGTGTAGCTGCATTCGCTAGGTTTGGGTGAATTTGCAGTGATTGTAACGTTCCATATTATCTCATAATAAAATCTATATCTGATTGTTGCACCGGTTTTCCCATCTTGGGTTTTTCCGGGGAGTTTCCATACCCAAAATAACTGTCATTTTTATGCTGTAATGTTGTGAGTTATTTCTCAGTTTTATATTCCGCTGCATACTGTAAAAGATATTCATGTGTGGTTATCAGTAAATATTTTGAATGCACTGTTTATCCCTAGTTGAATATTAAAGGAAAATTTACAGTTCTGAGTTAAGGTAGCAATAGGACCTAGACATGTTTCAATATTATTCATTGTTCTAGGCTTGGTTTCAGCCTTGGAAGTGTATGCTCTAGAAGAGCCCATCTCAACCATGGATGAAAGGAAGATAGTTTCAAGCTTACCAGCCCATTCTTGTGCTGATTCCAAAATTGTAGGGAACTTATCCTTCAAGTGAAGGCCAAATTGACCTTGATAGTCATTTACATAATGTAGGAGGAGAGCATCATTCACTGGCTTAATTTTTTTAGGAATTTTCTTCAATAAGTTTCTGAACTGATTGTCAAATTTTGAAATTGTTTCATTTTCTCTTTTCCTAAGCTTATGGAGTCAATTGAGTATCATTTTTCCATCTACCTTAGCACCCCATCTCTTCATGAATGCCTCATGAACCATGTCTTGATACCACCATCATGTTAAATTTTTAACATGTATATAAAATTGATAGCACTGACAATGCTTTTTAGTAATTGCAGACTTTAAGAATGAGAAAGATAAACATTCATCTGAAAGTTTTTCTCAGTTTTCGGCCACCCGGTTTCAATGTTAAATGCCCAACCCAAATTTCATAAAGGCTGGAAATTGCACAATATTTTCAGACAAATAAAACACTGCTGAAAGTCACATTTAATGACAGAAAATAAAATAATAAATGCACACCATAAATTCTAGACTCGGAGATTTTTGGAAAACTTGCCCAGGAAAAACCCACAAGGGGAAAACCTGTTAGGAGAGAGATTTTTATTTCTTCAGCAAAATATAGAACAAGTACAGTAGAAAATACAACTTATCTCCACTGCAATAAATGCACCCAGAACTTCCTCAAAATTCGTGCCAAATGCCTCCTCAAATTCTGTGCCAAAACAAAACCTTGTTTTTTGTGTCCACTGCCTCGAAAACTGTGCAGAAACTAGACCTCGATTTCTATGCAAAAGGTATAGTCTGTACAAACTGTACGGACCTCGAAAATCGTGTAGACTACGACCTCGATTTTTGTGCTAACTCTCTTGGGATTCGTGCTTAAAAATTCCTCGAAACTCATGCCCCAAAAATCTCTGCTGTACGATCTCCTCGGGATGCGTGTTGTACTAAATATCTTTGCCTCGAAATCCGTGTTGTCTCGAAAATCGTGCTGCCTAGAAATTCATGTCTCTTCTCTCTCTGCTCTCTCTTTCACTCTCTTCTCAAAAGTGAGTGTGTTTTTCCTTTACTTGCGTTTTTGGTGAAAACCCTAGGGTAAGTGAATGGTCTTCTAATCCAACGGTTGAGATTGGATAAGATGAGTGGACGAGATTAAATGCTCATTAAATCTCATTTAAAATTAATTTCACTGACCTCACTTAAAGTTTTCCAAAAAGTGACTTTATTCTCTAAATTCAAATTAAATGCTCATCTCAAGTCATTTAATGCAAGGGTCACTTTATTTCCCCCTTTAAGTGACTAAGGCAAAAGTCACCTAGGGGAACACATTCCTAGGTACAAAAATCAACACTGCCTCTTACCGAGGAAGGTGTTCTGCACCATTCCCAACTTGTCTCTGAAGACGACAAACTTGCCCCTCCCCAAAGATTTTGTCAGAATATTTGCAACCTGCTCATCAGTGGAAATGTACTGCAATGTCAATGCTCCTCTCTGAATATAATCTCCAATGAAATGATACTTGATTTCAATATACTTTGACTGGTCATGAAATACTGGATTCTCAGAGAGCTGGATGCAACTCTGATTGTCACAGTAAATCAACGTAGGCCTCAGCTGCAAATCAAATAAATCAGCCAATAACTTGCGAAGCTACAACACCTCACAACTAGCTTGACTGGCTACTATATACTTAGCCTTTGCAGAAATCAAAGCAATAGACTTTTACTTTCGACTGAACCACGACATTGCTGCTGAGCCCAAACCGAAACTACATCCGAAAGTGGTCTTTCGGTTTTCCACACTGCTTGCCCAATCTGAATCTGTGAAGCCAATCAATCTGATCTCATCCGATCTCCTGTAGTCCAGGCCATACTCCACTGTCCCTACAAGGTATCACAACACATGTTTTGCGGCTACTAGTGCACCCTCCTAGGCTCAACCATGAACTGACTGAGAGTGTTCACCGCAAAACAAAAATCTGGTCGAGAGTTGACCAGATACATCAAAGAACCAATGAGTCGACGATATAGTGTAGGATCCACCAATCTCCCTCAGAAGCATGAAGCTTCTTCCAGTCGGTGACCATCTGTGTAGACATTGGCCTGGAATCCTCCATCCTCAGAATATCAATTGCATACTTTCCTTGTCCCAGGAAAATATGTCCTGGCTCCTGCCAAACCTCCAATCACAAAAAATAGTGCATCAACCCAATGTCCATCATCTCGTACTCTAACGCAAGATCTCTCTTGCATGTTGCAATAGGTCTGTCTCTCCTTGAGATAAACAAGTCATCAACATACAACAGAGATTTTTCGAAAACTTGCCCAGGAAAATCCCATAAAGGGAAAACCTGTTAGGAGAGAGATTTTTTATTCTTTAGCAAAATATAGAACAACAAGTATAGTAGAAAATACAACTTATCTCCACCGCAATAAATGCACCCAAAACTTCCTCGAAATTCATGTCAAATGGCTCCTCGAATTCTGTGCCAAAACAGAATCTTATTTTCTGTGCCCACTGCCTCGAAAACTATGTAGAAATTAGACCTCGATTTATGTGCAAAAGCTACAATCCGTTTAGATTGTATGGACATCGAAAATCGTGCAGAGTACGACCTTGATTTATGTGCTAACTTTCTTGGGATTTGTGCCCAAAAATTCCTCGAAACTCGTGCCCCAAAAATCTCTGTTGTACGATCTCCCCGGGATGTGTGTTGTACTAAATCCCTTTGCCTCGAAATCAATGTTGTCTCGAAAATCGTGCTGCCTGGAAATTCGTGTTGCTTGGAAATTCATGCCTCCTCTCTCTGCTCTCTCCTTCACTCTCTTCTCAAAAGTGAGTGTGTTTTGCCTTTACTTTCCTTTTTGGTGAAAACCTAGGGTAAGTGAATGGTCTTCTAATCCAACGGTTGAGATTGGATGAGATGACTGGATGAGATTAAATGCTCATTAAATCTCATTTAAAATTAATTTCACTCACCTCACTTAAATTTTTCCAAAAAGTGACTTTATTCTCTAAAGTCAAATTAATTGCTCATCTTAAGTCATTTAATGCAAGTGTCACTTTATTTCCCCTTTTTATGTGACTAAGGCAAAAGTCACCTAGGGGAACACTTTCCTAGGTACAAAAATCAACACTCCCTCTTACCGAGGAAGGTGTTCTGCACCACTCCCAACTTGTCTTTGAAGAATACAAACTTGCCCCTCCCCAAAGATTTTGTCAAAATATCTGCAACCTGCTCATGAGTGGAAATGTACTGCAATGTCAATGCTCCTCTCTGAACATAATCTCCAATGAAATGATACATGATCTCAATATGCTTTGACTGGTCATGAAATACTGGATTCTCAGAGAGTTGGATGCAACTTTGATTGTTAGAGTAAATCAGCATAGACCTCAACTCCTGATCAAATAAATCAACCAATAACTTGCGAAGCCACAGTGCCTCGCAACTGGCCTGACTGGCTGCCATATACTTAGCCTCTGTAGAACTCAAAGCAATAGACTTTTGCTTTCGACAGAACCATGACACTGCTGCCGAGCCCAAACTGAAACACCATCCGGAAGTGCTCTTTTGGTTTGCCACACTGCTTGCCCAATCTGAATTTGTGAAGCCAATCAATTTGATCCCATCCGATCTCCTGTAGTCCAGACCATACTCCACTGTTCCTATAATGTATCACAACACATGTTTTGCGGCTACCGGTGCACCTTCCTAGCTCAACCATGAACTGACTGAGACTGTTCACCGCAAAACACAAATCTGACTGAGAGTTGACCAGATTCATCAAAGAACTAATGAGCTGACGATATAGTGTAGGATCCACCAACTCTCCTTCAGAATCATGAAGCTTCTTCCAGTTGGTGACCATCGGTGTAGACATCGGCCTGCAATCCTCCATCCAAAATCTCCTTAGAATATCAATTGCATACATTCCCTGCCCCAGGAAAATATGTCCAGGATTTTGCCAAACCTCCAATCCCAAAAAATAGTGCATCGACCCAATGTCCATCATCTCGTACTCTAAAGCAAGATCTCTCTTATATGCTGCAATAGGTCTCTCTCCCCCCGAGATAAACAAGTCATCAACATACAACAGAAGAATAAGCGGATCATCTCCAACCATGATGAAATAGAGATTGGGATCTGCTTCACTCTTCTGAAAATGCATCCGCTGCAAGTAAGAGTCAATCCTGGAGTACCAAGCTCTAGGAGCTTGTTTCAGCCCGTAAAAGGCTTTCTTCAACCTGAACACGAGACTCTCTCCCATGAATCTCAAAGCCCTAAGGCTGCTCAACATAACCCTCCTCCTATATGATTCCATTGAGAAATGTGGTCTTCACCTCCATCTGATGGATCTTCCAACCCATTTCCGCAACAATGGAAATCAATGCCCTGATCGAAGTATAACGAGCAACCAACGCAAACGTCTCATCATAATCAACTCCCTCAATCTGTGAGAACCCCCGTGCCACAGACCGAGCCTTGTACTTCTCAACACTACCATCTGCAGCATGTTTTAGCTTTGTAAAGCCAATAAGAAGTCACCATTGACTTTCCTTCAGGTCTCAGAACTATCTCCCAAACATCATTCTTCATGATGGAATGGTACTCTTCCATCATGGCATCTCTCCAAACATGATGCTGGGAGGCCTCCTCAAAAGTAGAAGGCTCTGAATCACGAAGACTGGCCACTAATTCCATACCCAATCTGTCTGGCATCTGAATAGCCCTCACTGGCTCCCTAGGTGTCCCAAACTCCTTTGCTTCCTTTAAGGTGTCTCGAAGCCACTTAGGATTTTTCTTCCCTGAAGACTGCTCCCGCACTGGTCTGTACTCATTTGATGAACTACCAGAGGTAGAAACGCCAGTAACCTGTGAACTAGAAGCTGGAGTGCCAACAACTAGTCAACCCTGTGATCCTGAAGCTTTGTCAGTTGAACTTGTAACCTGAGACCCAAAACCTGTCCTTGAAGATCCTGCTAGCTGAACCAGTGAAATTGGAGAACCTGTGCCTATACTGTGTGGTCTAGTAACACTGGAAACCTGTGAACCTGTCTGCTGCACTGAAGGTACCTGTGAAACTACTTGAGGTGCGGGAACCTGCTGCTCTCCTTGCTTGGACTCTCTACTCTTACTGAAGGCTCGCTCCTCCTCAAATCTCACTTACCTCCTCACAACAACCTTCGTTTGAGAAGGAAGATAATTGCGGAACGCCTTCGAAGTCTCATCATACCGGACAAAGATGCCTCTCTCTGCTGTGGGCTCAAACTTTGTCCTCTTCTCAGAAGGGACATGAGAGTAAGTCAGGCAACCAAATATCCTAAAATGACTCACCTCAAGCTTCTTTCCCGTGAAACTCTCCTCAGGTGTCTTGTTCCCCATGACACGATGGGGACTCCTGTTCTGAATATAAACAGCTGTGTTGCGTGCCTCTGCCCAAAGGAAGAAAGGAAGTGACTGATCATGTAACATAGCTCTAGCTACTCCAACAATAGATCTGTTCTTCCTTTCTGCCACTCCATTATGCTCTGGAGTGTATGGTACTGTCAGTTGCCTCCTGATGCCCTTCTATCTGCAATACCCATCGAACTCTTTGGAGGTATACTCACCCTCGTTATCCGATCTGAGAGCCCGTATCTTCCTCCTTGTCTGGTTCTCCACAAGAGTTTTGAACTCTTGGAATTTCTGCAAGACCTCCTCAGAATTCTTGCTCTTCAGGAAGTAGATCCAGGTCTTCCTGTATTAGTCATCGATGAATGTCACATAATACTCGAACCTTCTTAGAGAAACAACTGACATGGGGCCACACAAGTCAGATTGTATCAAGTGAAGAACCGCTGCCGACCTGCTGTCATTGCTCGTGAAAACAGTCTTGGTGTACTTTCCTACAGCACACCCCTTGCAAACATCACTATGCTCTGTGTTGAACTCTGGTAAACTTGTAACCATATATCTCAACAACATCAAAGATGGATGATGCAAGTGAGCAATCCTCCTATGCCACAGCTCACAAAGCTCGCTGCCGTTGCTATGTGCCAAAGGATGCTGAGGCTGAAATAAGAGCTTGTGTAGTTTCCCACATCTGACTCCAATGGTGTAGGAAGCAGATGGTCCTGCAGTCTTGGGAAACACACGCACATGTCCATCTAGGAAGGACACCCCAAGAACCCGATCCTCAATCATGGAAATTGAAACCAAGTTCTTCTTCAGCGCAGGTACATACAGTACATCTCTCAAAATCATGGGACTCATGGATCCCTTTGAAAGGTAATGATCCCATGCCCAACTGCTCTGACAACAGTGTCATCTCCCAACACTACCTCCACATCAGTCTCTGCCTGTGAAAGCTTGGAGAACATCTCTCGAGCACCTGTCATGTGGCTCGAAGCTCCACTATCAATATACCATGTGCTGGTGGTGGATGCATTGTAAGAGTAGCCTGTCAACAAGGAAAACTCCCTCTCACTATCAACATCTACACTGGTGATGATGGATGCTCTCTCTCTATCAATCTGCCAAGCATAAAGAGAAAACTCTCTCTCAAATCTCGCTATAAAATCCTCAACCTCTGCAGACGCTGTTGTCTGCTTCTTCTTCTTCTTCTTCAGTGAACACTGCCCAACATAGTGCCCCATCTTCTGACAAGCAAAGCACTTGACAGTGCTCAAATCCTTCTTCTGCCCCTCCTGCTGCTTGGCCCTACCCTTCTTGGGACCCTTCTCGAACTTCTTCTTCCCCTTTGCTGTCAAAGCCACTTTCTCCTCATCATCCCTACTAGTAGAAGCATTGCCCTGCACGAGACCTCTCCGGGTCTCCTCCTAAACAAAATCATCCCAGATCCTGTCCCATGAAGGTAAGTTCTCCCTGGCTACTATGGCCTCCACAAAAACAGCCCAGGGCTTTGCAACCGCATTTAAGGCTGTTCGCACTAGCTCCGGTCCAGTAACAACCTCCCCCACTGCTGCAAGTTCATCTCTCACCTGAGAGATCCTCTTAAGATATGAAGTCACACCCTCACCTTTGACCATCTTGACACTCTTCAGCTTCTCCCCCAAAACCATCTTCCTATTCTCATTTGAGCTCTGAAACAAGTTCGTTAAAGCATCCCACACCTCATATGCACGAGTTTTACTCGAGATGTGTGGAATCACATGGTCCTTAACCGCATCTAGGATGATCCTTCTAGCCTTAATATCTTTCTTGTTGAAGGCAGCCAATGCTAATGCATTGATGGAAGAAGGAACAACAACGGGATTAGATGTTGTGTTTTTGACTACCTCATCCCACAACTCATTTTCCTCCAACACAAGCAATATCCTAGCTTTCCATGGGACAAAATTACCAGCCCCATCAAGCCTGTCCTCCATCCTAAGGCCAGTAGCCATTATCCCTGCTAAGTTCAAGTTTCAACGAGGTGCTGCCCATTGTCAAAAGAAATTTACTGAGTTCTAGAAATTACTGTCTAACTGCAATGATTTTAATTTTCTGCCCAACCTTGCTTTGACACCATGAAAGTTTTTCTCAGTTTTGAACCACCCGGTTTCAAAGTCAAAGTTTTCAATTTTTAATGCCCAACCTAGATTTCATGAAGGCTAGAAATTGCACAATATTTTCAGACAAATAAAACACTGTTGAAACTCACATTTAATGACAGTAAATAAAATAATAAATGCACACCATAAATTTTAGACTCAAAGATTTTTGGCAAATTTGCCCAGGAAAAACCCATAAGGGGAAAACCTGTTAGGAGAGAGATTTTAAATTCTTCAGCAAAATATAGAACAACAAGTATAGTAGAAAATACAGCTTATCTCCACCGCAATAAATGCACCCAAAACTTCCTCGAAATTCGTGTCAAATGCCTCCTCGAATTCTGTGCCAAAACAAAACCTTGTTTTCTGTGCCGTCTGCCTCGAAAATTGTGCAAAAATCAGACCTCGATTTCTGTGCAAAAGGTACAGTCGATACAAACTGTACGAACATCGAAAATTGTGCAGAGTACGACCTCGATTTATGTGCCAACTCTCTGGGGATTCGTGCCCAAAAATTCCGTGAAACTCGTGCCCCAAAAATCTCTGCTGTATGGTTTCCTCGAGATGCGTGTTGTACTAAATCTCTTTGCATCGAAATCTATGCTGTCTCGAAAATCGTGCTGCCTGGAAATTCGTGCTAGCTGGAAATTTGTGCCTCTTTTCTCTCTCTCTTTCAATCTCTTCTCAAAAGTGAGTGTGTTTTGCCTTTACTTTCCTTTTTGGTGAAAACCCTAGGGTAAGTGAATGGTCTTCTAATCCAATGGTTGAGATTGGATAAGATGAGTGGATGAGATTAAATGCTCATTAAATCACATTTAAAATTAATTTCACTCACCTCACTTATTTTTTTGCAAAAAGTGACTTTATTCTCTAAAGTCAAATTAAATGCTTGTCCCTAGTCATTTAATGCAAGGGTCACTTTATTTCCCCCTTTTAAGTGACTAAGGCAAAAGTCACCTAGGGGATCACTTTCCTAGGTACAAAAATCAACACTCCCTCTTACCGAGGAAGGTGTTCTGCACCACTCCCAACTTGTCTCTGAAGAAAACAAACTTGCCCCTCCCCAAAGATTTTGTCAAAATATCTGCAACCTTGGTCTCTAAACTTCGATTTTGATGAGGAGAGCAATCCTATGCTGGGCTCACTCGAAAATTCCTCTTCTGTAAAAAGCCCTAATCTCCCGCAGTAGTGATGGGTCAAAAACTGAAAATCCCTGGAATCAAATTCTGCTTCGACAGAAAGATGCGTCCTTCAATGGAGAGTTAGCCTAGCCTCCTTTTGTTGATGATCTGTGGAGAGAGACCCAAAAAGTAAGAAGCCCTTGCTTCTGCAGCTGCTTAGTGTCTTCTTCTCAGGTTAGCTCTGATACCATGTTAGATTTTTATCATTTAAGCAATATGATCTAAGGATCTTATCTGAGAGAATAACATACACAACAATCAATCACAAGAGAGAATAGACACAAAGATTTTCCTCGGGGAAACGATAAAGGAGAAAAGCCCGCAACTTCCTCAGAGATAGAATGAGCACCAATGGCAGCAGTAAAATTGAAAGACAGAAAGATGATCTCCAACAGTTGTTCTCTCTCTCACTTGTGTGAGCTCCTCTTCTCTCACCTATGCGCTATAATTGGGTGAGTGTGTGTATCAAATAGATAGGCTCAATCTCTATTTATACTAGTTTCCGACTTGACAATTACTTACTAGGGTCGACTTCTCTAGGAGAGTCTAATAACCCTAGTGCCCCACAACTACGGGGACTTTGCCCCCTTATCAACAAGGAGGGTTAACCTCTATGACTTTACATGACTTGATTACATTAATGATTCTCCCGATAGGAACATCGGGGACCAATGAAATACAATATATGAAATATACAAGTGAATACATTCCGAAGTTACAAATACATCAACATTGAGAACATGTATCATTTCATTGGAGATTATGTTCAGAGAGGAGCATTCTCATTGCAGTACATTTCCACTGATGAGTAGGTTGTAGATATTCTAACAAAATCTTTGGGGAGGGGCAAGTTTGTTTTTTCAGAGACAAGTTGGGAGTGGTGCAGAACACCTTCCTCGGTAAGAGGGAGTGTTGATTTTTGTACCTAGAAAAGTGTTCCCCTAGGTGACTTTTGCCTTAGTCACTTAAAAGGGGGAAATAAAGTGACCCTTGCATTAAATAACTTGAGATGAGCATTTAATTTGACTTTAGAGAATAAAGTCACTTTTTGGAAAAATTTAAGTGAGGTGAGTGAAATTGATTTAAAATGAGATTTAATGAGCATTTAATCTCATCCACCCATCTTATCCAATCTCAACCATTGGATTAGAAGACCATTCACTTACTCTAGGGTTTTCACCAAAAAGGAAAGTAAAGGCAAAACACACTCACTTTTGAGAAGAGATTGAAGGAGAGAGAGAAAAGAGGAACGAATTTCCAGGTAGCATGATTTTTGAGACAACACAGATTTCGAGGCAAAGAGATTTAGTACAACATGCATCTCGAGGAGACCGTACAACAGAGATTTTTGGGGCACGAATTTTGAGGAATTTTTTGGGCATGACTCCCAAGAGAGTTGGCACATAAATCGAGGTTGTACTCTACACAATTTTCAATGTTCGTATAGTCTGTGCAGACTGTACCTTTTGCACATAAATCGAGGTTTGATTTTTGCACAATTTTCGAGGCAGTCGACATAGAAAACAAGGTTTTGTTTTGGCACAGAATTCGAGGAGGCATTTGACATGAATTTCGAGGAAGTTTTGGGTGCATTTATTGCAGTGGAGATAAGTTGTATTTTCTATTGTAGTTGTTGTTCTATATTTTGCTGAAGAATTTAAACTCTCTCTCCTAACAGGTTTTCCCCTTATGGGTTTTTCCTGGGCAAGTTTGCCAAAAATCTTCTTGTCTGAAATTTATGGTGTGCATTTATTATTTTATTTACTGTCATTAAATGTGAGTTTCAGCAGTGTTTTATTTGTCTGAAAATACTATGCAATTTCCAGCCGTCATGAAATCTGGGTTGGGCATTAAACATTGAAAACTTTGACTTTGAAACCGGGTGGTTGAAAACTGAGAAAAACTTTCATGGTGTCAAGGAAAGGTTGGGCAGAAAATTAAAATCATTGCATACAGATAGTAATTTCTAGAAGTCGACCCTGGTAAGTAATTGTCAAGTCGGAAACTAGTATAAATAGAGAGTGAGCCTGTCTATTTGATACACACACTCACCTAGTTGCGCCGAGAGGCGCTCTGCAGCCCAGTATGGGGGAGATCTTGTAACGTTATGTAACGCTGTAACGTTACGTAATGCTGTAACGTTAAGTAAAGTTATGTCGGCTATAAATAATAAAAATTAAAATATAATGTAATGTTCACTATAAATTTAAACTTTACTACCATTTCTCACAACCACAGAATTATCATCAATTCTTCTGCTGCAAGATCAGTGCAATAACTAGCAACGGATTCCTTTTAAAACTACTACCATTTAGTGATCAAAATCTTCTATCAAGCAATAGGGAAATAACATTATCAAACAAACATGCACAGAACAGCATTTCTGTCGAAAATGGAGAAGGGCTCGGACTGTTATCTGTGCTTATTTTAAGACCATACAAAAAGTATAGCAGCAAGATACAGAGAGCGATCAAACGAGCTCTATTCCACCTCCAGCATGGGCGTCATCTATTCAATGAGGAAGAAGAGGTTCCGACTTGTGTACCATACATTCCCTTGAGAGACCAACACATTATTGCGTTGGTTGATGACCTAAAACCTTTTCCCATCGACGAACTGGAGAAGTTGAAGAAACAAATCATCAAAAACTACATGGAATCCACAATCCACTTCGATTACGAATTTCTGCCAGGGAGTGCCATCGATTATATAAGCATCGCAGACAATGAATGCCAAAGCAATGCAAGATTAACCAGTACCTATTCTTTCAGAGAGTGGGAACGCATTGAACAGCTTTTCAACAGCTACTATATTGGCAGCCCCAGTACACGCGACCCTGTAATTGATTATCCCGACCGCTCGATGGTATTTCGTGATCTTTTCAACTGGTTGATGGGCAGCAGCCGCATAACTAAGTCGTCAACTTCATGCATACCAATTTACATTTACGTTCAAATTGAAAAGTCCCATGCAATCAAATTCACGTTTACTTCCAAATCCACATAGTCTTTAGTTGACCATGTACATTCATGGTATATTTTGGATATATCAAAAGTGTATCTTTACAAATTCCTTCGAAGCTTTGAACTTGTGGGTAAGGACTGTCTGTTGTTTGAGTGGATAGATTCCACGCTTTCATTCTCCGGTTGACAATCATTATTGTAAGTTTCATTCTCCTTGCAGCCAACCTTACAATGAGTAATATCAGAGGAATCGGTCTCACTCTCAGTCCTGACATCTGCTTCCAATATTTTTTTCTGAATCATTCAGAGCATACCAATTTCTCCAATTTATGTTGCATCTGAATACGAAGAGGGGTATAGAGGGGAAGCAGCTCGCCTTTATAAAAGAGGTACTCTGCGGGAGAACCAATGTAATCCAACTCTATCAAGACCCGCGCATTGAGACCAGATATATAGAACTTGAATTCTCTCGAATCCTGTTCACTATTTATATTCATCCCTCTCCTGCTCACCCCTTCAGAAACCATACCCGAGCCAACTGTACATTTATAAAAACCAAATCCAACAATATTTGCATTATTCAATACCCTGCATTGATCAATTCTTGCACTATTTCGACTATTTTCGATTTCTTCCTTATCTGTAATTCAATATTATATTTGTAGGTGAGAAAATTAGGTAAACAAATTTTAATATTTAAGTTGTTAAGTTAGGGTTTTGATATATCGATGACAATTATACTATTCATTTAAATTTTGGAAAAAATAATAATACTCGAGAAACTTTATTTCCTTTGAAAAATGTATTCACTCAATGCTAAAATTTTATATTCAAGTTTTAATGTTTTTATTTTAATGGTGAGGTGGAGTAATTATGAACTTGATGATAAATTACAACTGATTTTTTATGTTTTTATTTTAATATTAAGGTGGATTAGTTATGAACATATTAAAAATTACAACTAACATGGTGTCGATTCCTTATTCCGTTAAAGTTTTATAAATCAAATTTGATGTTAGTATACATATCATATATATAAGTGTTTAATGTTCTTTTTCGTTTAATAACTTATGTCACTAACAACTAACTGTAAACTAAGAGAACATGTGGCCTATGACCACTCAAAATGAACATTACCTGTGACTTATGACCACTTGATGGTAACCATTATATATATGTATAAAATTCCACCACAAATCAATTTATTGATAAGAAATATAGAATCTGAAAATTTTAAGGTTAACTTTCAAGTTCAATATCTTTAGGGGAGATTTATATGGAGAGCACTTTTAAATGCAATATTCATAGTAACTAGTATTTATAAAAAAAAAACAAATCTAAAGATACATGACATTTTATTTTTTTAATTAAATAGATTAAATTAACCAACAAATATAATTGTATTACTTATACTATTGATTAGAGATATTATAATGCAATAAAAATAATATTGATTAGTAATTTAAGAAAATAAAATATTGAATTTTTAAAATAAAAAATAAAATTTAATATTGAATGTTGAATTTATCAACTTGTTTTTGTATAAAAAAATTAAAAGATAATTTTTTGAAGGAAAAATTAAATACATCAGTCTTATTGGGGGAGAGGCTCTTTATAGCCGATATATTGAGTGCAATATTTAAGAAGAGGTTTACACCTACAAAGATTTGAGGGAGATATATTGAGTGCAATACTTAAGAAGAGGTTTACACCTACAAAGATTTGATAGTTATAGTGCATAGGTGAGAGAAGAGGAGCTCACACAAGTGAGAGAGAGAACAACTGTTGGAGATCATCTTTTTGTCTTTGGGTTTTACTGCTGCCATTGGTGCTCATTCTATCTTTGAGGAAGTTGCAGGGTTTTCTCCTTTATGGTTTCCTCGAGGAAAATCTTTGTGTCTATTGTCTCTTGTGATTGATTGCTGTGCATGTTATTCTCTCAGATAAGATCCTAAGATCATATTGCTTAAATGATAAAAATCTAACATGGTATCAGAGCTAACTTGAGAAGAAGACACTAAATAGCTGCAGAAGCTAGGGCTTCTTACTTTTTGGGTTTCTCTCCACAGATCATCAACAAAAGGAGGCTAGGTTAACTCTCCATTGAAGGACGCATCTTTCTGTCGAAGCAGAATTTGATTCAAGGCATTTTTAGTTTTTGACCTGTCACTGCTGCGAGAAATTATGGCTTTTTAGAGAAGAGAAATTTTCGAGTGAGCCTAGCATAGGATTGCTCTCCTCATCAAAATCGAAGTTTAGAGACCAAGGTCAAAGTTTTTGGTTGAGTAAAACTCCGGGAAAGTCAAAACGTAGTTTGACCCTGGCCTGAAAAACCCTAAAATACTAAAACTGGTAGTTTTGGTACATTCACTATATCTCGAGATTGATGAAGGATCAGGAGCCGAAATTTTCACAGTCCGAAGAAATCATGATGTACCTTGTGTAAAAATTTCAGCCTTAGATTCGCTATATTCTGGGAGATATGATTCCTCCAAATCAGGGTTCCAGCGTCTCCCAGGATTCATCCCTAAACAGGACACCTAGGGAGAATTGCTATATCTCGAGCTACAAAGGTCCAAATGAAATTTCGCAAAATGTTCCAGATAGGGCACGGACTGTATTTTTTGTGGTAAAAGTTTTAGACCCAAAAGATGAAACAGTGACACGTGACAGTCTGTACAAGTTCGCCATGCTGAACAGTCCTGAAATAAGTCACCTTGGGAAAAATCTCATAAGTCCTAATTGGTGAAACCAATTCTGCTCAAACCCATAGTTTTGAAAATCGGTCTGACCGGTTTCAGAACTGACCGGTTCACCGGTACAGTACCAACCGGTTCAAACCGGCAGGTAAACCGGATCGGTGACCGGTTAGTTACCGAACCATTCGGTTGGTCACCAAACCTGTCTGGTTCGGTAACTAACCGCTCTGACCGACTGATTTCGAAACTGACCGGCCGGTTATGAGCAACTTCTAGTTTTTTTTTTAAAGTTTAACATTTTTTATTTTTTTTTTTATGTTTTATAGTTTTACTAACCTATCTACCTAACCTATCCCTAACCTAAACTAGTCCCCACCCAACCCAACTATAAATAATGAATACCGAGTCACGAGTCCACTTCCTATTATTTCTTTTGTTTGCTGTTTGAACTTTGGACTGAGCAGTTTGGAGTTGAGTTGCACTTGCTACATCGACAACGTGAGTGCTTAGTGGACAGAGCTGAGAGGAGTTGACAGTGGCAGTGGCAATTGCTGAGTTGGGTGGAGTCGGTGGCGACTGGACAGTGGCAGTGCTCACTGCTTAGTTGGGTCACGGGTGGACAGTGCCGCACAACAAAGTTGCAAACAGTGCTGAAGCCTGAGAGTTGGGTGTACAGTTTATAATTTTGAAGTTTGTACTTGCAGAGGTACAAGTGTCAAGAAGTGGGCAGTCTTCATTGTTCAAGAATGAATATCAAAGATTCAGAGGTAAGTAACAAATTTATCCAAGTTTATGACATATGTTTTATAAAAAAGTTAAAATTTCTATTTATGTGAGTTAAAAGTTTATCAAAAATTTGTATTAATTATTAAACAAAGATCTCTTTTGCAAAATTTTTATAAATTTAAACAGTAATTCTATAATTTATTATTTTACCAATTGGTAAAAGAGATGAAGATCCCCTATATTTTTATAATTTTATAATTTTGCTCGTTGTTTCAACTTTCAGCTTATCTGAAATGTCCCCAAAAGCAAAAGATCCGGCATGGGCCCATGCAAATGTTGTTGACGGGGTGATGTATTGCAAGTATTGCAAGAAGTTGATTAAGGGTGGTAGAGTTTACAGGCTTAAACAACACTTGGCTGCCATCAAAGGGGCAAGTGAAGGCATGTGAAGCTCCACTAGATGTTATTGGGCAAATTAGAGCTGATATGCAAGAATATTTTAAGAAGTTTGAAGAGAGTAAGGCTAGGCAAAGAGAGATAGAGGAAGAAGTAGGAAAGAAGAAGAGGCTTGCTGAAATGATGGGTGGGACCTATGCTCCGGGTTCAATTGAAGGCTCTTCATCTATCCCTTTTGTTGCTGCCTAATTCGCACCTCGGGTAACGTGGCAGAAATATTCAAGCCACTGGGTAAGACCTTGGGTGCAAGCTCGAGCCAAGTGGTTTCACCTGATACTCAGCTCCTTCGTCTAGGCCAACTCCTAGCGAAGCCAAGGGGGGTGGACCCTAATGAAAAGTAAAATCTAGGGTTTTTACTCTATGAGAGAAATAATTATTTCTAGGAGTTTTAATATGAAATGGATGAAATTTAAAGAAAAACCGATTACTGCAAACAAGATTAACCTTAAAAACCTCTCTCAAATTTGGTACACAATATTCAATGACACATTGCAAGATTAATTTATGCAAAAATATAACAGAAAAGACTAGTGCCAAGATGAAAGGAGTGCTTGTGAATGTGGGTTGCTAGTGTAGTCTCAGTGAAAGTATTGCAGTGTCTCGGTTGGTAAATTTTAGATTATTTAAATGAAGTGATTAAGGAATGGGTAAATTGTGGGTTTGGCCCAACAAGTCAAGTCCCTTCGAACTGAGTGCTAAAGTAGTAATACCAAGTGTCCAACAGGGCGAGGATGAACCTGCTTGGAGTAGCCCCCTGACTCTGTAGTGATTACCGTTTGCAACCTCCCGAGTTCTTGAGAAAATCACTTGTGTGGATTTTCCTATTAGATCTAGTAACTTGTATCCCTTTCTGATACAGGCAACTGATCAGACAAGCTGCAGCGGTGTAGAGCATACGGGGAAGGAGTCTTTGTTAATTTTTTAAAAGTTTTAGAACAAGTTTTTTGATTTAGAAAAAGGTAAAAACCCAGGAGTCTCTTTCCAGATTCAGTACTCGGGCGAGCCCTTATCCACGAACCTGTACTCAAGCAAGCCCTTATCCACAAACCTGTACTCGGGAAAGCAAGGGGGTTTATTTTAACTTAGCAATGCATAACAAAATTGTTTTTTAATTACTACACTGCTCAAATCTTTTTTGTTATCGTACTTCAGTATAGCGCAGTGGGTAAGTATTCAGATTACTTTTGCAAAACTTAAACAAAGCATGAAATGATAAAGAAAAACAACCTACGCTAACAATACATAAAGAAGACATAAAAAAGGACACCGACACAAATCCCCTCGAGGGGGATGGGGATCGGGCTCTAACGAGCCTACTCAAACTTGCTTTTATTAATAAGTTACAATGCTGCGGAAGAAAGTGCACTTTGGTCCTCAAATTGGGATCCAAAGGCTTACAACTTTAAAAAAAAAAATTCTTTTATGCAAGGGGGAGCTTCGTTTGCCTTCTTTTTTGTTGATTTTGTGAAAATTTGTCATAGTTTCCCTCTCTTTTATCACAAATCTGCAAAAAACAGCCAACAAATATTAGTGGAATGTGTCCAAAAGCACTTTAAGAGTGCTTTGGAAAAACTTCCAAATTTTGCCAAAAAATTTATAAGTAACAACAGAATGAAAAAACTAGGTAAAAATGACTGAGAAAGTGAAGTAGAAAGCTACTTTTTCATGGTCTTTATTTGCTTCTTAAGGAGAGAAAATAAATCAAGGCACTAACTTGCCTGATAATGAATTAAACCAACTACTATCTTTTAAAAAACAAGCTTTTAGTTTTTTCTGCTAATAATGGCTTGAAATAAGATAGCTTAAACCCTAGATCTGAACTAAGAAATGATGTTTCCTTTAAACTTTAGCAAGATCTAAAAATGAAAAGTAATTACGATCTATGTATGAAGATGAACCTCTAACTTCAGATCTGTAACTACTTTTTGAAATAAAGGACAAGGTAAAATTTTAAATAATACTTGAGAAGGAGAGGGAGAGAGGTTTAGAGAACAAGAAGATATTTGAGGCGCTTGATTGTGGGGCATCGAGGGACTTTATCTGCAAACAAAAGTGTTAGAAATGAGGAAGATCAAACAAGATCTTCTCGATCTCCAACTAAGATAACATATACTTCACACAACTCAACAACCAATGGTCAAATCCAACAGCATATATACTTAGAAATCAATGTGAAAATGTTCATAAACAAATGAAATATTCGATTTGCATCTCTAAGCATTCATACTAAATAAATTGAAGCAGTAAACAAACAGCTTAAGTTACCTCACAAAACTGATACCAGTCCTTCAAGCAAGCTAGATTTGGAATTTGGAAAGCAAGATGGATCCAACACATATTATCCCCAAAAGGCACAATGATAATACATCCACTCAACAAAGCACCACACAAATAGACCTCCAAAGTCTCCTTTATTTCTCAGATAAACAATGATTACAATAGCTAGCTCTTTCCAATATAATTCCAACTAGTTTGAATGAGGAGAGCAAGCTTTATTTATAGCAAATACAAGCCCAGGGGGCACCACCAACACTGGCAGAAGAAGTAAGAGTTCAGCTGAGTGAAGCTAAGTTGAACTGAATCAATCAGAAGACTCGGTGGGCTGATTTTTTAGTTAACTGAATAGATGGTATGGGGGAGGTGCCACCTCAGATGAGGTAGCCAATCTCTCTCCCCACCAATCATATCCACCTCACCAAAACACATGCTCCAATATCCCACGCGAATGTGTACAGCTGAAGTATGACGTGAGCCTTAACACCGAATTTCACGTTTTGATCTTCACAAGGTTACACGGTATATCCATTTGATGAATAACCCAAAGTATTACATTGCCATGTATAGAGAGGGGTCCACAACTTGCTATTTGCTACCACAAAGCGTGCTCACGATTTCCCTTCCTTTAGCGTCATCCACCAAAGCCACATTCGCTATCACCAAAATACAAGAGTTATACCCAAAGTTTAATGTTTAACTCTTAAATTTAAGAGGGGTCCACCCCTTCCCCCAACGTTTTGACTTCACACATTCTAGTGTGAAGGCTCGTGAAGGCTCCATGACGTCCCCATCTCCTCACGCTAACTCTTTGGTGGTGAGTTGACGTCACCATATTTCCAATCCTTCGCTAGCTCATGGTTGAAACCCAAAACCAATGTATGGTAGTGTCAATAAAATAAACGAAGTTTATTTTTTATTGTGATGTGGATATAAAGGGGGCCACTCTTTGGCTAGCGCAACTCACTTAACCATGCTTACGATCTCCTCCATAATATAACACTTACCTTATTTTATAACTCAACCTTACCATGTCTTTAAGTGGAAGGGAAACGTATGACATGAGGGACCCTCCTCCATGTCATCCCAATCAATTTTTAATTGTTTTTTGACTTTAGTGTCAATATGTCCAAATTTAGCATTAAAATGCCATTTTGATGCATTTTTAGCCAAATAATCCCTCATGGGGTGCTCCGGCTGCCCAACTGATACGAAAAGTGGTCCTTCTAGTAAAGAGTATGCTCTGAGTGTCAAAACGAGCATCCCCACGTCAGAATGGACTCCGTATCTAAATTTTATCACATTTTGAAATTTTTTAATTAAACCATTAAAACATGGCTTAAAAAACGAAGAAAATTTATTTTTCTCGGAATCCGACGAAACTCTAGGGGGATGTAGTACATGTCCATACGACTCAATTCGAATGCCTAGCATGGTGAAAAACACCGACACGAAGGCTCTAATAACCTCCCTAGGCCGAAACACCAAGATGACTACCCCAACTTTGGCCGATTAATTAAATTCAAATCGACCGATTTATGACCGATTCATTACCGATTTCGATTCTGATTCTGAGTTGACCCTCGACCAATTCCGAGTCTGATTCTGATTTTTAAAACTATGCTCAAACTTGCGGTGTTGGAAAGAGGATAGATGAGGCTACCTCAGTACGAAATTTCAGACATAGGGGAGCAGTACTTTCAGAGGTACCACAGAAACAATATCAGACATTTCTGCAGAAGAAATTGAAGAAAACTAGGGCATCAGATATTTTGCAGTTTTGATCACAATTTTGGGAAAATAAGTATGCTGCTCAGCTCGCCTTCAAGAGGCACATCTTTTTATCCAATCAGATCTGAAAGATTCCAAGTTTTGAAAATTAGGGTTTCTCTGACAAACCCTAGATCAACCAGATCCGGAACCAAGACGGACACCTCAAATAGGTAAGATCTAATCTTTTGCTATTTACATTTGAGGTTCTCATTTCAAAATGACCTATCACACTAGCTTGATGACAAGCTTGGTAAAGCTGAAAACTTCCGAGCATGGAAGTATAGGATTTCACTGGTTCTTGAACAAAATGAATTGGACACCTACATAAGTGACACCTACATAAGTGGAGAGGTTCCAGTTCCAGAGGGAGATGAGGCTAAAACCTTACACAAGAAGAACTTGGTTAAGGCCAAGAGGATCATTACTGATTCAGTCAAGGATCACCTTATACCACAGGTGTTTTCCCTAAAGACACCTAAATATATGTTTGATTCCTTGACCAAGCTACTTGAAGGGAAGAACATAAATCGGAATATGACTTTGAGAAACCAGTTGAAGAATGTAAAGACCCAGAATGCAGAGACCATACAGTCATACTTTACAAGGGTCTCTCAAATCAAAGAACAACTTGAAGCAGTGGATGAAGAAGTAGAGAATGCCGAAATTGTGATAACCACCTTGAATGGCCTCCTAGGATCATGGGATTCATTCATTCGAGGAATGTGTGCCAGAAGGAGGTGATTACCTTCAACAGACTCTGGGAAGAGCGCACACAAGATGAAGCTCAACTCATAATAAGAGAAAAGAAGATGGGAGCAACTGAAGATCTCGCTCTCACGATTCAAAGAAGATCCCTTAAGCGATGAAGAATATGAAGGGCTCAATTCTTGAAGAACCTCTTATCCATCTTAGCATTTGGATAAGAAATGGTGTTGTTATGAATGAAGAAGATGATGAAGCTGAAAGAAGGAGTCTACCCACGAAACAAATAAAGATAAGTATTCAATTGTCATTTCATGCTATTGTTTTGTTATGCATTTGTTTATATTCAGTTGATGTGTTATGCATGATATAATGTTTGCATTAATGACAATATACTACTAATATGCATGTGATGGGTAAGTAGCTCATGGTGCTATACAACTCTCCATTGCTACTTATCTAGAATGAAACCTCTTTGCTGACATATTGGATTAGTGCACAATCTCAATGATGTCATGGTAGAGATGGAAGGCATCTAGAAAGTTTCCGTGAGACATGGATGAATGTTGTATTGGCTAAAATAGTTGCATGATTATATCTTTATGCATAAGATTTTTCCATTATGAATTTGCCTTATGAAATGTTTCTAACCATACAACTAATGCATTTGACTTGTAGGAAAGATCGTGTACAATCGCCTACAAGAAAAGAAGGATAAGACTTGTTTCGAAGAACAAGTGCCGACAGTTCAAGAAATTATCCAAAATGAAGAATAATATGATGATACTTTCAAAGAAAGAAGAGGTCTCAGACACAATGCAGTTATGTGACACTGTTGAGCGACATAATTGATGCAAAACCTTCCAGCTATGAAGAAATAACCAAGAAGAAAGGGAAGGAGTGCACCGGTTCAAGAAGAATGATGACTAGAATGCGATGTCGAAGACCTGAAGGGAAGAACGTAGTATCTTCCATATGGATCTACAAGATCTAGCATGTAGTAGACGACAACATCATGGGATACAAGGCAAGATTTGTAGAACGAGGCTTCTCACAGAAAGATGACATAGACTACGAAGAGACATTTGCAACCACTAGGAATTGAGACACATGACAGGCATAATCATGTGTGCAAATTAAAGAAGGCCTTATACAAGCTTAGAAGGCACCAATGGGAAAACACATACATGAGGAGCTTGAAGATCACCTAGAGTAATGAAGATCTTAACCTTTGCTACAAGGTTGAAGATGAAAGCCTATAGAGGATGACAAGCTCACAGATGAGTGCGAGAAAAACGTTTTCAAGATAGAGGATCTTAATATCCAGTGACCCTAGATGGATACATAGAATATTAGTAGCAGAGGAAGCTACCTATCACTCCAGTACATAATGTTTCAATACATAGAGTATGAAAGGAAGAGGGAGAATGATGCTCCACTTCAGAGGGAGTGATTGCAGAAGATCCTGAGGTTCGACATGGTACGACAGGATGGACAGTTTACTGATGGCTCTAGGCTTTACTGAGAGTACAGCGGATTCCAACCTTTACTTCAAGGTTGAAGGTGGAAGACTAGTGATGCTCTTATTATATGTCGATGACTTGTTCCTGACAGGAAAAGAGGAACTCATTAGAAATGCAAGAAGGAGACTTCTTGTCGAGTTCAAGATAAATGACTTGGGTATGATGCACTACTTTCTAGGCATGGAGGTGTGGTAGAGTGCGAATGGAATCTCCCTTGGACAAGGGAAGTATGCAGTAGAGATCTTGAAGACGTTTGGGATGATGGACTGCAAGGCCATGACCACATTTATGGCATCGAACCTGAAGCTATTGAGTGATGCTTCATCAGAGTCGGTTGATGCCATGATGTATTGTCAGATGATTGGGTCCTTGATGTACCTAACGAATACGAGACCAGATATTTGCTTTGCTGTGAACACATTGAGCCAGTTCCTGACGAATCCAAGACATGTTCACCTGATGGTTGCAAAGCATGCAGTGATGTACCTAAAGGGTACAATTGACTATGGGCTCAAGTATGAAGAGAATCAGAAGATTAACCTGGAGGGTTATGTGGATTCGGATTGGGCTGTGCCATTAATAGGAAGAGCACTTCGGGGTGTTGCTTCAGTATGAGATCAGGTGTGATCTCTTGGTTTAGCAAGGAGTCCTATATGGCGCTGAGTACAGCCGAGGCAAAATATGTTGCCACTTGCTCGACTACTTGGGAGAGAGGAGCAGTGAAGCTTCAGTTTGTGATCCAGATCGAGATCTCTTGAAAGAGGGAGTTCTAGCATAGCCGGTGAGACAAGTTGTTTGAGCATAAAATCCTGGTGAAGCTCGTAGGTTGCTCAGACGTAAATGGTCCTGTAGGTTGTCCTCGGATGTAATCAGTCCTGGCAAAGCTCGCAGCTTATCCTTGGATGTAATCAACCCTAATGTGATTCTATGCTAGAAATGGCCAGAGTGAAGTTTGAGTACTTTAGGGAGAAGCTTGGTGTTCTCCAGATCAAGGTTCCCTCCAAGGGGAAGTGATGAGTCCGTGAACCCTTCCGACATGGTGGTAGACTAGGCCTCCCATGGTCGGATGTAAGTGCTGAGCCTTCTGACATGGTGGCAGGATTGGTTCCTCCCATGGTCACATATAAGTGCTGAGCCTTTCTGACATGGTGGTAGGATTGGTTCCTCCCATGGTCAGATGGAAGTGTTGTGCCTTTCTGACATGGTGGTAGAATTGGTTCCTCCCATGGTCAGACGTAAGTGCAGAGCCCTTCTGACATGGATGCTGGATGTGTTCCTCCCATGGTCAGATGTAAGTGCAGAGCCTTTCTGACATGGTGGCAGGGTGGGCCTCCCATGGTCAGATGTAATCGCAAAGCCTTTCCCCGGATGGTAGATGGTGTGTCCTACCATGCCGGTGGATGTAAGTGCAGAGCCTTTCTTCGGATGGTAGATGGTGTGTCCTACCATGCGGGTGGATGTAAGTGCAGAGCCTTTCCTCGGATGGTAGATGGTGTGTCCTACCATGCTGATGGATGTAAGTGTTGGGCCTTTCCTTAGATGGTAGATGGTGTGTCCTACCATGCAGATGGATGTCAGTGCTGGGCCTTTCTGACATGGTGATAGGCTGGGCCTCCCATGGTTAGATGTGAGTGCTGGCGTGCCTTTTTGACATGGATGCTAGATGTGTTCCTCCCATGGTCAGATATAAGTGCTGGGCGGGCCTTTTTGACATGGATGCTGGATGTGTTCCTCCCATGGTCAGATATAAGTGTTGAAGAAGATGAAGACCTACATGGAGGCTAGGCCTACAACTAGCATTAAAAAGGGCTGGCTCTGTAGAACTTCCTGTGACGAGTAGAATTGAGAGATAGCACCATTTGATTGAGATAGCGGAAGCAGTGATGATGATGATCCAGTAATGATCTAGCTTTGATGATGATGCAATGATGATGATCCAGTGATAAAGACTTGTGTTGATGAATTGTGTCTAGAGAATACCTTCCTAGTTAAGAGGGAGTGTTGATGTATTTTTAACTTCGGAATGCATTCACTTTTATATTTCATATATTGTATTTCATTGGTCCCCGATGTTCCTATCGAGAGAATCATTAATGTAATCAAGTCATGTAAAGTCATAAAGGTTAACCCTCCTTGTTGATTAGGGGGCAAAGTCCCCGCAGTTGTGGGGCACTAGGGTTATTAGACTCTCCTAGAGAAGTTGGCCCTGGTAAGTAATTGTCAAGTTGGAGACTAGTATAAATAGGGAGTGAGCCTCTCTATTTGATACACACTCACCCAGCTATAGTGCGTAGGTGAGAGAAGAGGAGCTCATACAAGTGAGAGAGAGAACAGATGTTGGAGATCATCTTTCTGTCTTTGGGTTTTACTGCTGCCATTGATGCTCATTCTATCTCTGAGGAAGTTACGGGGTTTTCTCCTTTATGGTTTCCTCGAGGAAAATTTTTGTGTCTATTGTCTCTTGTGATTGATTGCTATGCATGTTATTCTCTCAGATTAGATCCTAAGATCATATTGCTTAAATGATAAAAATCTAACACTCAATATGCTTTGACTAGTCATGAAATACTGGATTCTCAGAGAGCTGGATGCAACTCTGATTGTCAGAGTAAATCGACGTAGGCCTCATTTCCTAATCAAAAAAATCAGTCAATAACTTGCGAAGCCACAACGCCTCGCAATTGGCCTAACTGGATGCCATATACTTAGCCTCTGCAGAACTCAAAGAAGCAAACTTTTGCTTCCGACTGAACCACGACACTACTGTCGAGCCCAAACTAAAACAACATCCGGAAGTGCTCTTCCGGTTTGCCACACGGCTTGCCTAATCTGAATCTGTGAAGCCAATCAATCTGATCCCATCTGATCTCTTGTAGTCCATACAATACTCCACTGTCCCTGCAAGGTATCACAACACATGTTTTGCGGCTACGGCTGCACCCTCCTAGGCTCAACCATGAACTGACTGAGAGTGTTCACCGCAAAACACAAATCTGGCCGAGAGTTGACCAGATACATCAAAGAACCAATGAGCTGACGATATAGTGTAGGATCCACCAACTTTGCCTCAGAAGCATAAAGCTTCTTCTGGTTGGTGACCATCGGTGTAGACATCGGCCTGCAATCCTCGATCCAAAATCTCCTTAGAATATCAACTGCATACTTTCCCTACCCCAGGAAAATATGTCTAGGCTCTTGCCAAACCTCCAATCCCAAAAAATAGTGCATCAACCCAATGTTCGTCATCTCGTACTCTAAAGCAACATCTCTCTTGCATGCTGCAATAGGTCTCTCTTCCCCTGAGATAAAC
The DNA here is from genome assembly GCA_001517045.1 of Pseudotsuga menziesii. Lineage (NCBI taxonomy): Eukaryota > Viridiplantae > Streptophyta > Pinopsida > Pinales > Pinaceae > Pseudotsuga > Pseudotsuga menziesii. The sequence goes on from LPNX010717711.1 coordinate 986,299, forward strand.
AAGTCATCAACATACAACAGAAGAATAAACGGATCGTTTCCAACCATGATGGAATAGAGATTGGGATCTACTTCACTCTTCTGAAAACTCATCCGCTGCAAGTAAGAGTCAATCCTGGAGTACCCAGCTCTAGGAGCTTGCTTCAACCCATATAAGGCTTTCTTCATCCTGCACACATGAGACTCTCTCCAATGAATCTCAAAGCCATGAGGCTGCTCAACATAAACCTCCCCCTGTATGATTCCATTGAGAAATGCGGTCTTCACATCCATCTAATGGATCTTCCAACCCATTTCTGTAGCAATGGAAATCAATGCCCTGATCGAAGTATAACGAGCAGCCAGCGCAAAGGTCTCATCATAATCAACTCCCTCAACCTGTGAGAACCCCCGCACCACAAACCGAGCCTTGTACTTCTCAACACTACTATCTGCAACATGTTTTAGCTTTGTAAAGCCAACGAGAAGTCACCACTGACTTCCCCTCAGGTCTCAGAACTATCTCCCAAACATCGTTCTTCATGATGGAATGGTACTCTTCCATCATGGCATCTCTCCAAACATGATGCTGGGAGGCCTCCTCAAAAGTAGAAGGCTCTGAATCACGAAGACTAGCCACTAATGCCATACCCAATATGTTTGGCATCTGAATAGCCCTCATTGGCTCCCTAGGTGTCCCAAACTCCTTTGTTTCCTTTAAGGTGTCTCGAAGCCACTTAGGCTTCTTCTTCCCCGAAGACTGCTCCCACACTGGTCTGTACTCATCTGATGAACTACCAGAGGTAGAAATCCCAATAACCTGTGAACCAGAAGCCAGAGTGCCAACAATTGGTGAACCCTGTGATCTTGAAGCTCTATACGATTAACCTATAAACTGAGACCCAAAACATGTCCTCGAAGATCCTGTTGGCTGAACCACTGAAACTGGAGAACCTGTTCCTATACTATGTGGTCCAGTAACCCCGGAAACCTGTGAATCTGTCTGCTGCATTGAAGGTACCTCTGAAACTACCTAAGGTGCAGGAACCTGCTGCTCTCCTTGCTCTGACTCTCTACTGTTCTTGAAGGTTGCTCCTCAAATCTCACTTCCCTCCTCACAACAACCTTCCTCTGAGAAGGAAGATAAATGTGGAAGGCTTTTGAAGTCTCATCATACCCCACAAAGATGCCTCTCTCTGCTGTGGGCTCAAACTTTGTCCTCTTCTTTGAAGGGACATGAGAGTAAGTCAGGCAACCAAATATCCTAAAATGACTCACCGCAGGTTTCTTGCCGGTGAAACTCTCCGCAAGTGTCTTGTTCCCCATGGCACGATGGGGACTCCTGTTCTGATGATAAACAACTGTGTTACATGCCTCTGCCCAAAGGAAGAAAGGAAGTGATTGATCATGTAACATAGCTCTAGCTGCTCCAACAATAGATCTGTTCTTTCTTTCTGCCACTCCATTCTATTCTGGAGTGTATGGTACTGTCAACTGCCTCCTGATGCACTCCTGTCTGCAATAGCCATCGAACTCTTTGGAGGTATACTCACCCCCGTTATTCGATCTAAGAGCCCGTATCTTCCTCCCTGTCTGGTTCTCCACAAGAGTTTTGAACTTTTGGAACCTCTGCAAGACCTCCTCAGATTTCTTGCTCTTTAGGAAGTAGATCCAGGTCTTCCTAGAGTAGTCATCGATGAATGTCACATAATACTCGAACCCTCTCAGAGAAACATCTGACATGGGGCTTGTTGCCCACCTATTTCGACTAGGTGGCAACTCCATGTACAGGAAGATGTACATAATTGTACAAGTTGTACCTTGGAAAATCTGAGGATTTTTCACTCCTGCAGGGCTATTGCCCCTTTGTAAAACAAAATGTCCACTCCCCTGCGTGGGAAAATTAATGTAATTTTGTATGCTAGTGTGGGTCATATGGTACGGATGCCACACCATGGAACTGGTTGTTAGGGAAGTCCCCTCATCGAGTGTTTTTCCCTTTCCAATTGATCTTGTTGCGTAAACGAGTTTAATCGGTTTGGTTTTCACTCAAAATCCTCCAAAGTGGTGACGGGCGTTCTAACAGTCAAGTCCATGGGGTGGCTAAGGGTTCAAAATGTTATTCGTGACCATGCTAGACACTTGTATAGAGTCTTGCGGAGTTTCGTTGTATTGTTGTATTTTATTTTATTTATTATCTGGTTAATTAATTTCACCCCTTGGTGATTAATTAACTCAGTTTTTTATGTAATAATGTAATTGCTCAAGCATGGCATTTTGTAATAGGGGCTATGAATGCAAAGTTAATTGCTATGAAACCCCCTAAGCCACTGCTTCGAGTCCCATGTCATTCTGATGAGTGGTTGAGGAGATAGACCATTTTTGTCTAAGCAAGGTCTATTTTTTCTAGGGAATTAATTAATTTCCCTAAGTCAAAAATTCATATTATTTGATTTTGAAGGAAAAAATCAAATAATGCCATGGTAATTTTGTTTGGGGGTTGCCAAGCCTAGGCAAATTTATTTCAAATTTTTCTGCCCCCCATGGTCAAAATATGTCTGAAGATCTCCTAAGTGGGGCCTCCCTCTTGTCTTAATAAAAGATAAAAAATAAAAAGATTAAAAAATTAAAGATCAAGAATTAAAAAATAAAAAAAAAAAATTAAACATTAGATTAAAAATTAAAATTAAAGTAAAAGATTAAATATATAAAATAAATAAATAAATAAAAAAAGAATAAAAAGATAGAAATTTTAAAAATAAAAGATAAAAATAAAAGAATAAAAAGATAGAAATTTTAAAAAATAAAAGAATAAAAATATAAAATAAAAAAGATAAAAATTTAAAAAAGATTTAAAATAAATAAAAGAATAAAAAGATAGAAATTATAAAAAGTAAAAGATTAAAAGTAAAAAGATAAAAATAAAAAGTAAAAGATTAAAAAATTAAAGATAAAATTAAAGATAAAATTAAAAATAATAAAATTAAAAATTGAGTCAAAGGAGGCCCCACTTGAGTCATGGAAACCCTAGATCTAAGGGTTAAGCTTTATTGTGACATGGATTAAGCACTCTGACCTTTGATTAAAAATTAATCCAAGGGTGTGGATTAATTGAGAAGAATAGAAAGCCAAATACCTATATCTAGTGGAGGAGATTAAACCCTAGATCTAGATCTAATCTCAACCATTTATCTTCAATAGGTTGGGGTTTGCCTCAACTATTTAATGAGGGTCTCATTCCCTCAATAATCACAATCTCTCATGCTATTGTTATGCTGCCGGAAATTTCTTACTCATATTCTCTTGCTACCATTGTATTGAAGATTTGCCCAAGTTGGGCCATTGAATAAAAATTTCTTTGGAGGGATACTACGCTGCAAATTTTTCCATGATCTACTACTCTTGAGGTAACATTGTATTTGTCTTGTTTACATTTATTGTATTTTTCTAGTTAGCTCTCCACAAAGTGTTTTGTGGAGAGATTAAAGAAAGAAGTGTTTTTATTCTTTCTTGTGAATGATTTAACATTTCTTTCAAAGTGTTTTGCAGGAAGTGTTAGGTATTCATCTCTAGGATTACAATATTTTGCAGGCATAGATTAGATTTGCAGGTTATCCAAGCAAGAAGAGCTCTCCAAATATCATTCCGGCAATATTTTCAATTCGGCCATCTACTTTCAGCCTGTTTAAAACTGGGTTTTATTCACTGCTTAGTGAATATAACCCTTGTTTTAGGGCCCTAACCTCTTATATATTAGTTTACCCTTTTATTTCTGCTATTTTCACATCATTTAGGTGGCTGGAAACTCATTTTCCAGCCCTCTAAATAACATATTACTGTCACTTATTACATTCAGAATTTTTTTTTGTAAATTTGTAATTGTATAAATTTCAGCTTATATTTATTTACACTTTGAGCTTAATCGTGGTATCCCACGTTTGACCTCAAAGGATCGAGGACAGAACGCGAAGCGCTCAGAGTAGTAAAAAATATTTGTCTGTCATTTTTTTTATGTAAATTTGTAAATCTTGTGCTAATATTTTACAACAGTTTTAGTGTTGTTTCTATGATTTCCAGCGAAGAATAGCTCGCTGGTTTTTGACAGGTTATGCACGTTTAAAGGAGAGTTGCTGCCCAAAAGGACACAAAATTTCCTCAAACTTCAACCGGCACAAAAGGGGTTCCAATCCTCACCTCTCTTCCATATTTTTCTGATTATTGTAAACCCCAAAGAGAGTCTCTTGGGGTATTCTTCAAAGCTTATAAGCTTTTGTAATCTATAATAAATAGAGTAGGAAGTAGAATAGGAAGTAGGCTAATATTTGCTTAAGTTTTTCTGTTTATGCAAATTTTATTTTTCTGTTAAAGTAATCGTACAACCCATTAAAACCTGTGTATCCTCTATCCACTTGTCATCTCCTTTTAGGGAATTCAAGCTGGATATGAAAAACAGGGGAAGTGGGGGCTTAGGTAATTAGACTAATTTTCCTTTTCTTGTACTACAATCTACAATCAAACACTGTATTTCCCAAGTCATCTTGGTGATCACTTTAAAATAAACCTTGCATATTAACCATCAAGATTAAAACTAATTTTTAAAATTTACCAACAACAACTTCCCACATCCTGCTCCTCTACTCGGTTATCACCCTCCGGGGTACTCCGAGATACGACCAGGGGAAAGGGAAGTCTTAGTTTAATAGGCATCCATCTAGCGATTTTCGAATTGATTAAAAACAGTGACTCGGAAGCTGCAAGGGGTAGTAGACCGAGGGGGTCTCTAGGCGCATCGACATCCTCCTTGTGAGTACCGGGCCATTGGGGTTTGACCTGTGAGCTAGGGGTGGGCTTTGCTCCCACCTGTTGAGCGCAACAACAATCCCTCTTCAGTTTGAGAAGAACTAGATCGGGGTAGTCACACGACCGGATCTAAAACTTAATCCAAGAAGAACAACATTAATAAAATTAACTAAAATAAACCAAGAAGCATTTCAAAATCGGTTCTACAACACATTTATTTCAAGCACTCTTCTACTACAATACAATTCTACAATTTTTACTTCCAGCACTTTATTTTGCAGTTGCATCTATTTACTTTCAGTCTTGCAAATGGTCATGTGGTAGATGCTTAACTGCTTAAGTTCTTTCCATACTTTTAATTTATTGCTGGTTTGATAACTTTCATTTATAGCATTTCTAGCCATATTGTAAACCTGGTTCACGATCCATACTGGTAGATAATCTGTACATTGTTGAATGTTTTATTTCCTTATTGTCCATAATTATTTGGTTTATTCATATGTTTCATTGTTAAACACTAAAGCCATAAGTTCAATCATAGCTTGAATCTCTAAACGGTTTTTTGTAATCTTGTAAAGTGGTAACTTATTTTTGACTCCATTATCTAGGCACTGGTCTTGTTTTATATAAGGTCTTAGCCTCATTTTGTAAACGATCCCTTTAATTAATCCTTAATTAATTAATAAACCTGGAACATAGTCTTTCCATAGGGACTACCCCCCTTGGCTCTGTTGGGATCTTGCCTAAACGGAGGAGTTGTGGACTGAGGTGACAGTGGTCTCCAACTCTCACTTGCCCCCAAGGACACACATAGCAGGTTGTGACTTTCCTGCACCTTAAAGTGTGAATTAGGCGGCAACAGGGCCACACAAGTCAGAATGTGTCAAGTGAAGAACCCCTGTCGACCTGCTATCACTGCTCATGAAAACAGTCTTGGTGTTCTTTCCTAAAGCACACCCGCTACAAACATCACTATGCTTTGTGCTGAACTCTGGTAAACCTGTAACCATATATCTCAACAACATCAAAGCTGGATGATGCAAGTGAGCCATCCTCTTATGCCACAACTCACAAAGCTCGTTGTCACTGCTATGTGCCAAAGCATGCTGAGGCTGAAATAAGAGCTTGTACAGTTTCCCACGTCTGACTCCAATGGTGTAGGAAGCAGATGGTCCTGCAGTCTTGGGAAACAGACGCACATGTCCATCTAGGAAGGAAACCCCAAGACCCTGATCCTCGATCATGGAAACTGAAACCAAGTTCTTCTTCAGCCTAGGTACATATAGTACATCTCTCAAAATCATGGGACTCATGGACTCCCTCTGAAAGGTAATGATCCCACACCCAACTGCTTTGACAACAGTGTCATCTTCCAACACTACCTCCACATCAGTCTCTGCTTGTGAAAGCTCGAAGAACATCTCTCGAGCACTTGTCATGTGGCTCGAAGCTTCACTATCAATATACCATGTGCTGGTGGTGGATGCACTGTAAGAATGGCCTGTCAACAAGGAAAACTCCCTCTCACGATCAACATCTGCACTGGTGATGATGGATGCTCTCTCTCTATCAATCTTCCCAGCATAGAGAGAAAACTCTCTCTCAAATCTCGCTGTAAAATCCTCAACCTCTATAGAAGCTGTTGTCTACTGCTGCTTTTTCTTCTTCTTCAGTGGACACTGCCTAGCATAGTGCCCCATCTTCTGACAAGTAAAGCACTTGACAGTGCTCAAATCCTTCTTCTGCCCCTCCTGCAGCTTGGCCCCACCCTTCTTGAACTTCTTCTTCCCCTTTGCTATCAAAGGCGTTCTCCTCATCATCCCTACTAGTAGAAGCACTGCCCTGCACAAGACCTCTCCGGGTCTCCTCCTGAACAAACTCATCGTAGATCCTGTCCCATGAAGGTAAGTTCTCCCTGGCTACTATGGCCTCCACAAAACCAGCCCAGGGCTTTGCAACCCCATTCAAGGCTGTTCGCACTAGCTCTGGTCCAGTAACAACCTCCCCCACTGCTGCAAGCTCATCTCTCACCTGAGATATCCTAGTAAGATATGAAGTCACACCCTCACCTTTGACCATCTTGGCACTCTTCAACTTCTTCCTCGAAACCATCTTCCTATTTTCATTTGAGCTCTGAAACAAGTTCGTCAAAGCATCCCACATCTCATATGCACGAGTTTTACTCGAGATGTGTGGAATCACATGGTCCTTAACCGCATCTAGGATAATCCTTCTAACCGTAATATCTTTCTTGTTGAAGGCAACTAATGCTACCGCATCGGTGGAAGCGGGAACAACAATAGGATTTGCTGTAGTGTTTTTTACTACCTCATCCCACAACTCATTTTCCTCCAACAGAAGCAATATCCTAGCTTTCCATGGGACAAAATTCCCAGCCCCATCAAGCCTATCCTCCATCCTAAGGCAAGTAGCCGTTATCCTTGCTAAGTTCAAGTTTGAACAAGGTACTTCCCACTGTCAAAAGAAATTTACCGAGTTCTGGAAATAACTGTCTGTCTATAATGATTTTAATTTTTTGCCCAACCTTGCTCTGATACGATGAAAGTTTTTCTCAGTTTTTAACCACTTGGTTTCAATGTCAAAATTTTCAATGTTTAATACCCAACCCAGATTTCATGAAGGCTCAAAATTGCACAATATTTTCAGACAAATAAAACACTGTTGAAACTCACATTTAGTGACAGTAAATAAAATAATAAATGCACACCATAAATTTCAGACTCCGAGATTTTTGGCAAACTTGCCCAGGAAAAACCCACAAGGGGAAAACCTGTTAGGAGAGAGATTTTTAATTCTTCAACAAAATATAGAACCTTGTTTTCTGTGCCCAATGCCTCGAAAATTGTGCAGAAATCAGATCTTGATTTTTGTGCAAAAGGTACAATTCGTACAGACTGTATGGACATCAAAAAGTGTGCAGAGTACAACCTTGATTTATGTGCCAACTCGCTTGGGATTCGTTCCCAGAAATTCCTCGAAACTTGTGCCCCAAAAATCTCTGTTGTACGGTCTCCTCGAGATTCGTGTTGTACTAAATCTCTTTGCCTCGAAATTTATGCTGTCTCGAAAATCATGCCGCCTGAAAATTCGTGCTACCTGGAAATTCGTGCCTCTTCTCTCTCTCTGCTCTCTCCTTCACTCTCTTCTCAAAAGTGAGTGTGTTTTGTCTTTACTTGCCTTTTTGTTGAAAGCCCAAGGGTAAGTGAATGGTCTTCTAATCCAACGGTTGAGATTGGATAAGATGAGTGGATGAGATTAAATGCTCATTAAATCTCATTTAAAATTAATTTCACTCATTTCACTTAAATTTTTCCAAAAAGTGACTTTATTCTCTAAAGTCAAATTAAATGCTCATCTCAAGTCATTTAATGCAAAGGTAACTTTATTTCCCCTTTTAAGTGACTAAGGCAAAAGTCACCTAGGGGAACACTTTCCTAGGTACAAAAATCAACATCATCCACAAGATAAAACACAGTAACACAGAGATTTTTCACAGGGAAACCTTTGAATGACAAAACCCCAAAATAATTAAAAATCCATCCTTTGAATGAGTTGGTTGAGTTTTTGCATGAGCAAACCTTTACATCAATTTTGTATTTGTCTCTAAGGCACACATACTAAAAGAATCTTGTTGTAGAATGACTGTTTTGTACAAGTATACTGCCACTTGATTCAAACCCCAAGCACCAAGATGAGCTGTTGTTGGCTACCGTTGACTGTTCTGATGACTGAGATGAATACTTAGTTCATTTGATGGCTAAGTATCAGCCTTTATACTGCTGTTAGCTGCCAGGAACAGTCCCCAAACAATTTCAGTCAACCTGGAAGAGGCCCTAAAGTGATGCTACCTGCTGCAGTGAGTTTGGTCTGTTGTGGGATGCCCTAAACAGGGCTTGGACTGTTGTAGAGTGCCCTAGATAGGGTTCGATTTGCTGCAGAAAGCCCTAGATAGGGCTCGCGGTCTTTTTGGAAAAGACCCTAGTAGGATTAGGCACACGTAAATCAAGTCATGAAGGGCTACCACCTGCTGCAATATAGTGAACCATCTTTCAAACTGGGACAAACTTCACAGATGTCTTTTGATCTTGATCCACATCACATGTGTGAGAAAAAGGAGCAACAGATAAAACCCATAAATATTTTCTTTCTCAGAGATGAGATGAGCTTAGATGATAATAACAAATGAGGAGTAACTTTATTTATAGTTCACAAATGGAGGGTGATTCCACAAATATAGGAAACCCTTTTAATCTTTTGACCATTGACTTTTACCTTTTAATCTTTTATGGTCCATTAATCTTTTCTTTTGACCATTTGACTTTTATTTATTTTTTTCATCTTTTATCGCCTATTAATCTTTTATTTTGACCATTTGACTTTTATTTTTAATCTTTTATCTCATGGTCCTCTACTTAGAGGGTACTTGGACCAATATTGAGGGTGCTTGTACCCTTAAAGGGATTCTTGGTTCTTCAAGTGGTTTTAAGACTATAACAAGTCAACCCAAGAGTTCTTCTTGGTCTTCATGACAACTCAAAATACATCATCAAAAATAAGGAGGATTATTAATTGTTTTATCTCGTTTTCCTTATTGACTTCATGGTCGTGTGTTAGGTATCTCAACAAGGGGTGGCCAGTCCCTTGAGAAGGTCCCATCACTCTTTGACTAAGAGGAGGAGTATATCACTTGCTTAGATCTAGTCTAGGGCTTCTAGTGATGTCTTGGTAACTGACCAGGTGCCTCAACCCCAAGCTGCATCAAGTTGACCCAATGTCAACTACTTGGTGACTGACCAAGTGCGTCCATTCTCCCAGAGAATGGCTCTCAGCCCTAGGCCGAGTTTTCAGTCCCAGATTGAATCAGGTTCTTGGTAACTGACGAGGTGCCTCCATTCTCCCAGAGAATGGCTCTCGATGCTGCTAAAAATCAACACATCAAGTAGAGTCAAAAACCAAGATTTAGCATTTTCTTGTAAGGATAAAGCAAAGAGTTTCATGACAACATCTTGATCTTGAAATTGGAGACTTCCGGTTTTATCATAGAAGCTTGTAATGTGTTCCTCAGCTGTAATTGCATTGTCTCATGTGAAAATGGAACCCAATATGTTTTCTTAGGCATGTCATGAGGAAATCCTTGAATTGCACTCATATCCAATGGCTTAAAAGCATTTGTCAACCACGGTTTAGCCATGATTATTGGACTTGTATTTGGATTTGAAGGATGGATTGCGCTAGAACATATGGTGATTGAGATTGGAGCTTGAGAAATTTCCTTGATTTTCTTCTAAAAACCTTCTTAGGCTCAAAGTACCCAGAAAGAAGTTTTGGAGATGAACTTCTAGAGCAATGTTTTTTGCCTAAATTTTCTTGTGGAGTCGATTTGATCCCATCAAAGATTTGAAACTAAGTCTTTTAATTCCAAGGAAAAGTCCTTCATCCCCGATAATGACGTCAAAATGTTGCCACTAAAACTAACACCCAAATGCAAGGACTCAAGAAAGGCTCTAGCTAAGTGCAACTATAGAAATAGTGTAGCTATCACCTACCACTTTTTCCCTTCTCTTCTAGTGGTTTAGATAAACCACTAAGTGGGGAATCTTTACAAGCAACTAAGTGAAGAGATTTCGCAACTCAATTGGATTATAAATAGGTTGATGGCCCATGAGCTTGTTAATTGGAAACTAAGAGATCTCAAAAGATTGCAAGAATTAACTTAAAGATTGTTTAATCATCCATAAACCATAAACCATTGAGCATTAACTAAAAGTGGAATGATGACAAGTTAGAAATGAACAACCCCATATCATATATTGAATTTGCGAAGGAAACAAGCAACCTGCTGCAATATGAAATGATCAATAACTTGTTAAATGAGGATTAAAATAATAATAATAATAATAATTTAATTTTAAGGTCAAGGCCTAGCTTGATCCAGGAGGATCTCCAAGATCGATCAAAATGAAAGTCTTCAAAAGGTAAAAATAAGCTTACAACAGTGTAGAGCTCATCAAGAGCTTTCCGATGACGTTCGTTCCTTGAAGACATAAACATGATTATGTTATAATGATACATCCTCCTACACTATGATATGATGTTGCATATTTTAATGATGAGAGCAGACCTTGATGTGATGATCAACCTTTAATGATGAGAGTAGACCTTGATCAAACCTTGATGCTGAGAGCAGACTTCTTTGAATAGTTCGAGTGCTTGCACAGTTTGAGTTTTGTGATGGTCACTGATTAAACAATCTAAAGGCATCTGAAGGCGTATACACACAGTTCTGTAGCAGAGAATTTGAAGGCATGTGCAATATACTCACAGTCAATTCTTGAAGTGTGAACTCATCTACAAACAGTCCCAAAGCTTAGTCTTGTTTGGGTATTCTATAGCAAACTGATACAACTCAGGTATGGAATCCTAAAGTTGTGATATCCACTACTTATGAAAGGTAATAATGATGATGTATACATGATGAATACCTTATGATGTTGTTGCATACCAATGTATGACAATGATGATGCTACCCTATACACGAGATGCACATTCTACTGTATGATGATCTTGCTACTCTATGCACTATGATGTACACTACTTGATGCATTCACCTTGATGATGTATTGTATGATGATGATGATATGAGATGATGATGCATGCATGATGATGCTACCCTATACACTTGATGCACATTCTACTACCTTGATGATGATGATGATGCATACTTGATGCATGCTTGCTGACACTCTTGATGATGATGGTGATAAAGACATGAGCAGATTGACTAGCAATGTTGATGAAGAACAGGTGTCGATGACCAGATTGAGCAAGCAGAGAGTGATTGACCAGAGATTGACCAACAGTATTTAGCAGAGATTGACCAGTAGTGTTGATGAGCAGAAGTGGTTGAGCAACAGATTGATGACAATCATATATTGGCATCAAGCTTGCAAGTATAATCTTGCACTTAAAGATTGGACTCCTCAACCTTTTCTTAGTTGGAGCTAAGAAAACCAAGCTGGGTCCTGTTACAAGAGTTGGTGCTCTTTTCATCGGTTGGTGCTGATTGTAATCAAGAAGATTGAAGTCTCCCATTACCATAAATAAAGATTAAAACTACATATATTCTTGTGTCTCTCTTGATGTGATTATTGTGCATATGACTCATGGTTGATTTAGTTGATGAATATAATGGTGTGATTAGTAACATCATGCTTGATATACTCTGATTGATTAAAAGAAGGTAAAACTGTTTAAATTGCTCAGACACTGATTCACCCCCCCTCTCAATGTGGCCATTGTGTCCAACAAAAGGGAAGTACCTAGGTGCTGCAAATAAAAGACAAGAGATGTGTTTAGTTACTTGCAAATGCTATTAACATAAGTGACAAATTGCGTATATGCTAACAACTAAATTTTAGATCTGAAATTGTAAGTAAATGAACCATGTAAAACAGTAAAGATACGAAAATAACATGTGGAAAACTTGTTTAAGACTGCATGTAATGATATCATGAATACAACTCCAAACAAAAGGTTTGGCTCATAAAAACATAAGTAAATTCAACCATTTGAAGCTAAACAAAATCTGGAAAAGACCATAAATCTCAGTTTTACTTCAGAGTATAACCAACAAGTAAAGGATTAATATTTTACCATGATCATGAATTAAATTGCAGCCCCAAAAGAGGGGTTTGTTTAGCTTTCCTTTACTTGTTTTAATGTGTGAGATGAAGTGTTAATTTCCAGATTTAACCCAAACTTAAAAAAAGATAAATGATATATTTAGTTGGCTAAATGAGAGAAATTGAATCTCTTGATTAGTGCCTATTGTTTGGTAGAAAGGGCATGGAGTCATTGGAGAAGAAATAGAAGCTCTTGGTGATCAAGGAATAAGTGTGGGTAGAATAATTCATACCCTAGTCCTAGCCTTTCATAGACAAGTATTATTTCTCTTCACTCAAATGGATGACTTCTGTTACCTCTTGAGTTGCACTTAGTTGGACTTTTAACCGAGCAGCCAAATATGAACAATGACTTGTTCAATTTTCAAGTTTAGAAGTCCTTGCAGGCCTTCCTAGGCCCTTTTTTTTAATTTTTAACATGTTCATACCTCATGGAGAATTGTAATAAAATGAGTTAGCATGATGACTTTATGTAAAAGGTTTGGCTTCTTAGGACTTATTTATTAATGCATTATTCTAGGGTTTTTTTACCTTGTTAATTATTTATTGTTTTTAAGCGATAAATAATTTTCAAGTTTTTCACCCAAACCTCCAAAGCTGGAATAATCGCATTATTAATCAAGCCTTAGGAGGTTATTAAAATCTATGTGTCGATGTATATTACCATGCTAATCATTATTTTGAGTCTTTATGAACATGTCTTAAGTCCCCCATAGGTATTTTTTAAAATTTCTGGGTAAAATTATTTTTTTTTCCGTTTTTACAGGCTTATTTTTTATAAGTTAATTGTAAAAATGTACAAAGTCATAAAAGTGTGGCTAGGAGGTTGTTTTTGCCATGGGGGTGCTCATTTTCTAACTCAGAGCACCCACTTAACCCCTAGACCCACTTTCCTAAGTTTTCAAGTAATTATTTAACCCCAAAATTAATAATTACTTGAAAAACCCAAAAACCCAAGAAAAAATGAAATATTAAAAGATTCGACAATTGAAAAAATAAAAGATAATTGCCAAAAAAGAGTTGGGTGACTTGGCAAATCATTTTGGCAAGTAGTCGGGCAAGAGGGACAAGTCAGATGTTGCCAATTCAGAGAGTTTTTTGAGTTTGGAACTTTCCTCTCCAAGTGGGGGAGCACATCCCAAGAGAGATGGAAGTTTGGGTGATGTGGATTCCAAAGTTTTGGAAGTTGCTTCTCCTTTTTCCTTTATCCAACTCATTCCAACCTTTCTCCAACCCACAACCAACTCACTTGGAGCTAGCACATCCTTGGGGAAATGAATCCTCTCTCTCTTTGTCGGTTTTGTATATAAGCAAGGCAACCCCTCCTAATTCTTGACAGATGATTTGGGCATTGAACCTATGCTCTTGTATGTTGTAGTTTATTATCATTGAGAAATAAAGTGAAGGTTTTGGAGGCATACTTGTTTCGGGCATCAGTGTGTGGTGAATTCTTATGTTATATGAGGTATAACTGTATCAGTTTCTTGTTGCATTCTTTTGTTGTTCTAACCGGTCTTTGAAATGATAATTGGTAGAAGAGAATAAATAAGTAGTTTCTTATTTGTTTCTCTGAGTTATTTATGTGAGTAGATCTTAGATTTGTATGTTTTACTTGTTTATATGCATACTATCTAGTGGATATAACGCTTTGGTATAGTATTGTTCAAGCTGTGCAGGGATATCTAGCATGGAGGAGTGTTGGTTCTTGTTTGATTCCACCACATCTCTGCGATTTGTTTTGAGAAGATTCAAATCCCTCTACTCTCTACTTGAGGACTCCATTGCCCAAGCTTCAAAGCTTTGGGGCATCTTTCTTTTCCTTCATCCGTTAGATTAAGAAATTTAAATTTTTGGTTGCTAGTTGTCATTTTTTGCATCTTCGAATCTCACTGAAATATTGGAATATCTTAGCTTTCTGATTTACAAATGCAAATTTAAAGATTTAGATTTGATCATTAAAGTTTTATTTTTCAAGATCTGATTGCAAGCAAGTACTAGTTTAATTCCTAAAATTTGCTATCTTAAAAGCAATTGAAATTTTTTATCAAATTTTTATGTTTCAATTTGATTTTCTATTATATTTAATAAAAATCTGTTAGCTGTTTTGCAGCAGAGATTGGTTTGATAAAGAGGCACTCTGGCGAAATTTTGAAGATCCAAGTCAAACCAGAAGCCTTTCTTCTCATACTTCTTTCATTGACCATTTCTCAAAGGCTCTTAATTGTAAAAACGTGTCATTCCTATTCTACAAAGGAACACAAGTCCTTCTTTCTTCTAATCATTGTAAAAAGATAAGCAAGTGGGCAGCCAAGCGCCCACACCCCATCTCCCCAGGGGGGATTCGCATTGTTTCATTTTTTTTTATTTTTTTAGTTTTTCTTTATTTTTTCTAGTTTATTTTAAGTTCCTAAAGTAAAATTAATCAATCTGGCTGTGTTCTCGATAACAAGAGTATCGGCATCGAGATTTAAAAAACTCACACTTAGCTTTAAAAAACATAAAATATCCAAGACTTCAAGGCCTCGTATGCTCTACACCGTTGCAACTTGTCTGATCAGTTGGCTGTATTAGAAAGGGACACGAGTTACTAGATTTAATAAGAAAATCCATACAAGTGATTTTCTCGAGAACTCAGGAGGTTGCAAAGGGTAACTACTACAGAGTCAAGGGGCTACTCCACGCAGGTTCATCCTCGCCCCGTTGGACACTTGGTATTACCGCTTTAGCACTCAGTTTGAAGGGACTTGACTTGGTGCGCCAAACCCACAATTAACCCACGCCCTTAATTGCTCACTTAATAATCTTAAAATTGACCAACTGAGACAACTACAATACTTCACGAGACTTCACTAGCAACTCTTACACAAGCACTCCATTAGCACTGGTCTATTTTGGCAATCTTATTTATTTTTATGCTTAAGTTATTTTATGTGTTGTGTGGAATGTTATTTGATGTGCTAGTTATTTATATCATTTGCAGTTCATCTTAGTTGTGATATTTTATCTCATCTCATCTCTTAGACTAATTGTTTTATTTCATAGATTAAACACCATAGTTTATTTTACTAGGGACCACCCCCCTTGGCTTCGCTAGGAGAGAGACTAGACGGAGGAGTCAAGATCAAGTGACAACACTTGACTCTTGCTTGCCCCCAAGGTCGCATCCAGTGGCTTGAAGATTTCTGCCACGTGACCCGAGGTGCGAATTAGACGACAACATTTTGGCGTCGTTGCCGGGGATAAATCTTTCTATTCTCGGAATACGACTTTTGTTTTCTCTTTTTGTTTTTCCTTTGTTTGATGATTTTTTAGATTAGTTTTTAATATTTCATCCGGCGACTCCACTAACTTTTTTTTTCTTTTTTATAATTTACAAAGGAAAAGCAAAAGGAAAATTTTTGTGAGAAAGTTTTAAATGCATATTTTTTCTTCTCATGTGGCGACTCCATTGAAGGGATAAAAGCCTGTTATCTCATAAACTTGTGAAGTTTTGTTGTGTGTAGATGAGCCCATGCGACATATTAAAACCTTTAAATCTCATCACGTGACAGCTCCACCTATTAAGTACAAGGTTCTATGGTTATATCAAATGCATACGATTAATTTTTGATATGGATGAATTAAGGGAGCACTGTGGTGCCCAGATAGCCAGAATTTTTTAGCCTATTGATTTCTCAAACATCCCGGGTTTTCCTAACTTTGGTCATGGTGTGGGGGATGTATATAAATGGCTTCCAGTCTTTCATAGAAATTATGGTGATTCGGCCATATGGCATGTCAAATCTTTCCTTCCTTTGATGGCCGACTCCAATGTGCTTTATGAGGACAATATGATGGAAATGTTTGCTAGTACTTTTCAGGGTGAGGCCTGTTGTTGGTTCTATCAGGGCCTTCCTAATAAATGTATAACCTCCTTTCCAAGATTCCTTTGGATGTTTTTAGAGCAGTGGCATGATGGTAGGGGTAGTATGAATGGTTTGAAAAAGTTCCTTGAAAATATCTTTACCTTCTACCTATCTGGGACAAAGTATCACATGGAAACATATGATGGACCTTTTTCCATGATACAAAGTTTTGAAGACTTGGAATCACTTCTTGAACATTTTAGTGAAGAGGAGATCCATGATACTCCCATCGGAGAACTTCCTCGTGTTATCATAGACAACCTCGAATGTGTGGAAGTCCCTCTAAGTTATTTAAGAAAGGAAGAAATTAAGTGGCTTATTAAAGAATATGAGGTCTCTTTCAATCCACAGCAAGATTCTGAAGATGGGAACATCCATGACAATCACGTTGAAGAGTTTCTTGAAGAACCCTTATTTGGAAACCATCCTCATATCACTTTAATAGAAAATAACAAAGACTTGACAAAGCTAGAGGGACCCATTGAGCAACACATCCCAAGTGATCCCATTGAATATGTTCATAAAGGTTCCTTGATTGAAGATATTATTGAAGATCTTCTTCATGATATCATAATAGAATCTATTGAAAATGTGGAGTATTCTCATGATTATTTTATTGATAATGATCACAGCTTTTCTCCAGATTTACCTTAAGAAGAAACCATTACAGAAGCCGATAAAGAAACTTATGATAAGATCTGTATGGTGTGTGATGACACTAGACCTTGTTCTCCACATGTTGATAAAGGTTTGGAAAGTTTATTGCCTTGTTACATTTTTGAAACCAAATCTTCTGAAGAAGATTGTTATGAATACAAGGAAAACTTGGATAGGCAGGAGCATGATGCCATGGATGAAGAGTCCCCCACATATGACATGGATGGGGATGATGACTATTGGAAATTTATGGAAAAACCCATCTACGATATGCCCAGAGAAGGGAGTGCTTATTCAGAATCTTTTGGAGGTTTTATTGAAAATCCCATCTATGACATGTCCATAGAAGGGAGTGTTCACTTAGGAACTTGGGGAGGTCTCGGTATGGAAGAGGAGCATTCAAAGTTTTCTTATGATCATTTAGAGTCATATCATTCCAAATGTTACACAAGTATTAACAACAAGGACTTTGAGAGGCAATGCATCGAAGAGTCAGATTTGATACAGTCGATGGAGTGTCATCCCGAGCCTACATTTTTTCATTCAAAGGTTCCTTATGATTTGGAGCAGCCTGGGGTTTAAACTTTACATAGAGTGTTATTAGCCGATAAGCCCTTTTGATATATGTGATGGAGTTGTTGACCTGCTTCATCATATAGACGTGTACATTAGCCCTATCCAAGATTGGATAAAAGAAGCATGCAGAAGCTCATACCAGTTTGGGAAGCAATTTGATGAAGTGTTATATGCTCATGATCTCCCATCCAACCCACCCATCCTGAATATCCATGCAGGTTTGCACTTTCTAATAAATATGTCCTTGCTTTGGCTAGTAAGCAAAGACAAAGGAAAAAATTTAAATTTTTATAAGATGTTAAGATGGTTGCATTGGATTTATCATTTCACTTAACGTTTTGACAATGTTATGCTTAGAGTAGGAAAATAAGCTCCTTAAAGTGAGCATTTATCTTTTTCATTTATTTTCTGTACTTAGGAATAATAATCTTTTTATTTAGTTAAAGTTTTGTTTTTCCATTTACTTTCTAATAAAGCAACGTAATGATTCGTTGGATTTTACAAGATTTTGTGCTACTAAGGTTGGCTTGTCAAGTTGAGATGTTTTTACAGATTATTGAAACCAGAGATTCTATGGTTCTCGCATGCTCTCCTTGCCTAAAGACCAGATCAAGCACGCGTCCCGCAGTAGGAGCCAGATGTTACCACTCGAGTTGCATTCGTTTGGACTTTTAAACGAGCAGCCAAAGATGAACAATGGCTTGTTCAATTTTTACATTCAGAAGTCCTTGCAGGCCTTCCTAGGCCCTTTTTTAAAAATTTTTAACATGTTCATACCCCATGGGGAATTGTAATAAAATGAGTTAGCATGATGACTTTATGTAAAAGGTTTGGCTTCTTAGTACTTATTTATTAATGCATTATTCTAGGGTGTTTTTTCCTTGTTAATTATTTATTGTTTTTAAGCGATAAATAATTTTCAAGTTTTTCACCCAAACCTCCAAAGCTGAAATAATCACATTATTAATTAAGCCTTAGGAGGTTATTAAAACCTATGTGTCGATGTATATTACCATGCTAATCATCATTTTGAGTCATTATGAACATGTCCCAAGTCCTCCATAGGTTTTTTTTTAATTTCCGGGAAAAATTATTTTTTCCATTTTTACAGGCTTATTTTTTATAAGTTAATTGTAAAAATGTAAAAAGTCATAAAACTGTGGCTAGGAGGTTGTTTTTGCCATGGGGGTGCACATTTTCTAACTCAGAGCACCCACTTAACCTGCAGATTCGCTTTCCTAAGTTTTCGAGTAATTATTTAACCCCAAAATTAATAATTACTCGAAAAACCCAAAAACCCAAGAAAAAATGAAATATTAAAAGATTCGGCAATTAAAAAAAATAAAAGATAATTGCCAAAAAAGAGTTGGGTGACTTGGCAAATCATTTTGGCAAGTAGCCGGGCAAGAGGGACAAGTCAGATGTTGCCAATTCGGAGAGTTTTTTGAGTTTGGAACTTTCCTCTCCAAGTGGGGGAGCACATCCCAAGAGAGATGGAAGTTTGGGTGACGTGGATGATTTTTGGTGATGTGGATTCCAAAGTTTTGGAAGTTGCTTCTCCTTTTTCCTTTATCCAACTCATTCCAACCTTTCTCCAACCCACAACCAACTCACTTGGAGCTAGCACATCCTTGGGGAGATGCATCCCCTCTCTTTTTGTCGGTTTTCTATTTAAGCAAGACAACCCCTCCTCATTCTTGATGGATGATTTGGGCATTGAACCTATGCTCTTGTATGTTGTAGTTTATTATCATTGAGAAATAAAGTGAAGGCTTTGGAGGCATACTTGTGTCGGGCATCAGTGTATGGTGAATTCTTATGTTATATGAGGTATAACTGTATCAGTTTCTTGCTGCATTCTTTTGTTGTTCTAGCCGGTCTTTGAAGGATTAATGATAATTGGTAGAAGAGAATAAATAAGTAGTTTCTTATTTGTTTCTCTGAGTTATTAATGTGAGTAGATCTTAGATTTGTATGTTTTACTTGTTTGTGTGGATACTATCTAGTCTTTTGATTAAATACTCCCAGATATAACGCTTTGGTGTAGTATTGTTCAAGCTCTGCAGGGATATCTAGCGTGGAGGAGTGCTGGTTCTTGTTTGATTCCACCACATCTCTGCGATTTGTTTTGAGAAGATTCAAATCCCTCCGCTTTCTACTTGAGGACTCCATTGCCCAAGCTTCAGAGCTTTGGGACATCTTTCTTTTCCTTCATCTGTCACATTAAGAAATTTAAATTGTTGGTTGCTAGTTGTCATTTTTTGCATATTCGAATCTCACTGAAATATTGGAATATCTTAGCTTTCTGATTTACATATGCAAATTTAAAGATTTAGATCTGATCATTAAAGTTTTATTTTTCAAGATCTGATTGCAAGCAAGTATTGGTTTAATTCCTAAAATTTGCTATCTTAAAAGTAATTGAAATTTTTTATCAAATTTTTATGTTTCAATATGATTTTCTATCATATTTAATAAAAAATTGTTCGCTGTTTTGCAGCAGAGATTGGTTTGATAAAGAGGCACTCTGGTGAAATTTTGAAGATCCAAGTCAAACCGGAAGCCCCTCTTCTCATACTTCTTTCATTGACCATTTCTCGAAGGCTCTTAATTGAAAAATACTTGGCATTCCTATTCTACAAAGGAACACAAGTCCTTCTTTCTTCTAATCATTGTAAAAAGAGAAGCAAGTGGGTAGCCAAGTGCCCACACCCCATCCCCCAGGGGGGATTCGCACTGTTTCATTTTTTTTTTATTTTTCTTTATTTTTTCCAGTTTATTTTAAGTTTCTAAAGTAAAATTAATCAATCTGGCTGTGTTCTCGGTAACGAGAGTATCGACATCGAAATTTAAAAAACTCACACTTAGCTTTAAAAACATTAAAATATCCAAGACTTCAAGGCCCCGTATGCTCTACACCACTGCAGTTTGTCTGATCAGTTCGTTGTATCAGAAAGGGATACGAGTTACTAGATTTAATAGGAAAATCCACACAAGTGATCTTCTCGAGAACTCGGAGGTTGCAAAGGGTAACTACTACAGAGTCAGGGGGCTACTCCAAGCATGTTCATCCTCGCCCCGTTGGACACTTGGTATTACCGCTTTAGCACTCAGTTCGAAGGGACTTGACTTGTTGGGCCAAACCCACAATTAACCCACGCCCTTAATTACTCACTTAATAATCTTAAAATTGACCAACTGAGACAATTGCAATACTTCACTAGCAACCCTTACACAAGCACTCCATTAGCATTGGTCTATTTTGACAATCTTATTTATTTTTATGTTTAAGTTAATTTATGTGTTGTGTGGAATGTTATTTGATGTGCTAGTTATTTATATCATTTGCAGTTCATCTTAGTTGTGATATTTTATCTCATCTCATCTCCTAGACTAATTGTTTTATTTCACAGATTAAACACCATAGTTTATTTTACTAGGGACCACCCCCCTTGGCTTTGCTAGGAGAGAGCCTAGAAAGAGTCAAGATCAAGTGACAACACTTGACTCTTGCTTGCCCCGAAGGTCGCACCTAGTGGCTTGAAGATTTCTGCCATGTGACCCGAGGTGCGAATTAGGCGGCAACAACTTCAAAAGCTGAAAAATCCTTTAGTAAACCTGCAATCAAATACTACAAAACCACTACAAAATGCACATATCATAAGCTGAAAATGTAGCTATCTAGTTAGTTAAACAATGTAGTATTATGGAAAGGGAGTAGCTCAATCACAATGCAAGTTTACAACTTCAACAAAGGAAACTATACTTGGACACTTTCCACTAAAGCCCTCAAATTTCTTCAAAAATTTACTGAATACGCTTAACATAAAAGATAGACAAGAGTAGCAAGAGCAAATTTTTATTCCTCAGTTTCTAGCAAAAGAAAACAATGAAAGGAGTCTCTCTTATACACATGAAATCAGAGAGTTGCTAAATCTTCTAAAGAAAATGATAAAATATGTACATGACATGGTCAAAACTAGCAACCCTAGATTAACCTTAACTTTTTTGACCATATGAGGGGGGGTGCACCACTAGAGAGAGTCAGAAATAATTTATAACGTGAAACACATCTCAATGAGGTAGAATGCTCTAGAAGATATGGTCAAGATGAGTAAATTCTAAGGCTAAAACCCTAGATCTTGACCAATCAATCACTACTATATGTAACAATTTCATGACAAGTCAAAACTAACAACTCTCTCTCCCAGGATGATGATAAGCTCCTCTAGTGGAAGATTCATTCAAACAATTGCCTTGATCACATTCACTTTTAGTTTTTCATAGTTGGGAAAAATAATTCTAGTTGACAACTTTTGTTTGCACTTGACTTACCCACAAATTGACTGCTATCTTGGTCCATGAGCTTTTCATTAAATCATACCAGCGGCTCTTTTAAATGTATATTTTCCCCTCCTTAGAAACTCTTGTGCATTTATGTTGTTATATTCCATTTGATGAGGAATGAATCCAACAGGGTTTAACTACATCTGATACCAGAATCTCGGGGATAAACACTACTGGTATACAAATCAGAGTTAAGACTCTCCCTATTATCTTGTTGATGGCTATCTGTGGAAGGGACTGCCACTACAAGCTTGAACAAGGGGTTTTGGTTCAACATTCTATTAACTACACCTACAAGTGCAATTTTTAAATTTCTTGGTAGTGATGCGATAACCACTGCCATATAGCATGTCATTGGATGTACTAGACTATGAATATCCTTCTATGTTATGTATAATGTTCTTGATATTCTTAGATATTGAACTCAAAGGTTAAGCTAGGAAGAATAATGGTCAAACATTCTTGCGACTATTACAGTGTTTTCTTGGGAGTTGTTAAGATTTCAATTTTGTAATGGTTTCAGATTATTGCAGCAAAATTTGGGCGACTTAAAATTGAAATATCTTTTACATTGCTTTTTTTGAGGTTTTCAAGGTGTCAACTTCTCCAATCCTTGTCTTTGTTAGTGTTTTTGTCATTTGATTTTTTGAGTTTTAAACATAACGTTTTCTTGATTTCTATGGACTGCAGGAATCCCGAAGTTTATCTTAATCTCAGTGCATGATTATAACCTTCCATCGTTCTTACTAACTTCCGGATACTTTGTTGGAAAGAGACGAGCAGAGACGGAGGTCCTCTCCAAGTATCCTAATTCAGGTAGCAGAACAATCTATTATTTTCCTTACTTTCAAGTTGAATGTTCCCATTATGCTATTTGATTTTGTGTCTATTATCTGCTTGTTTGTCTTAAGGTACTGTGTTAAGACCTGGATTCATATATGGGAAGAGAAAGGTTGATGGATTCGAGATACCTCTGGACTTGATTGGCCAGCCATTAGAGAAGTTTCTTCTTGCAAGTGAAAATTTTACTAGGGCTTTGAGCTCTCTACCAGGTTCAGACCTTTTCCTAGCTCCTCCAGTTAGTGTTGATGATGTGGCTGGGGCAGTTATAAATGCAGTCATAGACGATTCTGTTTTTGGCATTTTCACAATTGAGCAAATTAAGGAAGCAGCTGCAACAGTGAGGTCATGAAGACTGTTGTNGATGATGTGGCTGGTGCAGTTATAAATGCAGTCATAGACGATTCTGTTTTTGGCATTTTCACAATTGAGCAAATTAAGGAAGCAGCTGCAACAGTGAGGTCATGAAGACTGTTGTTCGTGTGTATGAAGTTCTCCAAAGCTTGGCCATCCTATTTTGTAATCTTTTTGATTTGTTGTGAACCTTTTCTTCTTGGATTTCAGGATTTGAATCCATTATTGCCAGTTTTTTTAGTCATTGGTAGAGCTTTTATATGCATTTGTAGCAGGCTATGTCATGATCAAGCAGGATTATGTAATTTTTTTTACATGGCAACAATATTGACTCTTCTAAAATTATACATTATGGAGCCCATCTATATGGTGTACTATTGTAGTGAAAGACAACAGACATAGAGACTCGAGAATTATCACATGTTGGCTTCATTGGAAGATTCTACTAGCCTATAGCCAAAGGCGGCCTAAACATCCAGGGCATTTTTAATGGACACATGTAAACTATCTTGTTTAGTCTCTAGATCATATTCTCATTGTTCTCCCATTTACTTATTACACACTAATTATTGTAGGTTGTAAATTGGATACCATATGTGGACTTACATCGACATGGATAAACAACAATTTTGTTTCGTCTTATGTTGGTTGTTAACAACATATTTTAAGTCTTAGGAGTATTTGCAAAATTTTGTACGCTTCATATAGTTCACAAGAATCTTGATAGAGTCAATTGAATTGTAAGAGAATGAATGATGGTTATGTCTAAAAAAGTGCGTACAAGCAACTGAGGGTCAATAACTTTTGCTGAAACACTAGTTGCAACTGTTACTAGCATAGTTGCAACTTGCACTGCATGGAGGTCCCTTCACAATGGACAGCACTTAATAAATAGCTGATTAGTATTATGGTTATAATTTATTCACTAGTATGAGCCAATGTCAAGTAATTGCATCATTGCACTGAGAGGAACAAGGTGTATCTAGAGCCCAGAAAATGAGGGTTGATAACTTGTGCTATAACACTAGTTGGAACTGTTACTAGCATAGTTGCAACTTGCACCGCGTGGAGGTCCTTTTACAATGGACAATACTTAATAAACAACGGATTAGTATTATGGTTATATACTAGTATGGGCCAATGTCAAGTAATCGCATGATTGGATAGAGAGTAGCGAGGTGCATCTAGAGACCAGTATGAATCATGATAGAGATGTTGTCACGTACGTAATACCTATATATATATATATAGTCCACTAATTAACTTTATTTTTCTATTAAGCAGGTACCTATTCAATCTCTAGCTTTCAAATATATAGAATTTCCATTTCCCTTTGTATCTATATTTGGCTCATAAATCGTATTACTATTATTATTTGTTATATATATAGGTACCTGCCTAATAAAAAAATAGAGTAAGTTAATTAGTGGACAAATTCATCCTCTCTTTCATTGAAATTTTTATTCAAATCCGGTAGGAATTTTGCCAGAAGTTATAGTTTCACCTTGTTGATGTGAACTTTGACCATACAACTTTGCCATTAGTGTTTTGCCCATTTTAAGATGGCTGAGAATGTCGGAATTCTGAAAAATATGATTAGAACAAGCTGAAAATTTGCCTGACCGAAAAAATAAATTTCCATGAAAGGTTGAGTTTGTCCACTAATTAACTCACTCTATTTAAAAACTACAATATAGAGGGATGAAACAAGAGATACAAGATCTACACATAAATATAAATACTATATATATGATATTTATTGTAGAATTACTGTAACAATGCCAATACAAATATCTTAATAGCAATCAAAATTGTTTTTGTATTTATACGAGTTGTGAGTTCTCAGATCTACGAAGTTGAGTGAGATTATAAGAAGTCTAAATCCAATTGAAACAATTAAAAAAAATTACACCTCAAGAGATTTGATCCTTCTTGATGTTTGATAAGTCTAGATTTAAAATGGATCTATGTTGTTAATGATTAAAAAAAACTACACCTCAAGGGATTTGATCCTTCTCAATGTTTGGCAAGTCTAGATTTAAAATGGATCTATTGGTAATAATAATAATAATAATAATTTTAAGGTCATGACCAAGCCAGACACCAAATTGGTGTATGATGCCCACTTGCTTGTGGGACAAGGGCCCCCTCCGTGCAATGGTTTGACCACTAAAGTCTACGCAGGTGTACATACCTTACTCTCCTTCAGATTTGAAATTGCAATATAGGAGGAACACGTTCTTAACTGTTAGGCCCACTCAAGCTGTATCAATATTATTAGATATTTTGAATTAATTTATACAATACCTAGAATCATATATATATATATATATATATATATATATATATATAATTAAGGTGACGGACAAGCTAGACACCAAATTAGTGTTGAGACCCCCTTGTTTGTGGGATAAGGTATCCTCCGAAGTCTGTAGAGCAGAACATACCCTCCAGATTTAAACCTATGACCTAGCTAAAAACACATGTTCTTAACCATAAGGTCCACTTAAACTGTGAATATATTTAATTAAATATAAAAAAGTATGTTAACACTAATAATTATATATTAAAAAATAGAAAGGTCATTGCTCGCAATGGATCATACTTTGTGAGTTATTTTGTTTTCCGTTTAGCTTCAATAGAAAATGGTGTGATTCCTCACAATTTATCATAAATATATCATTTTCCTTTTCCCCTTCAGCTTCAATCGAAAATGCGGTTATTCCTCACAATTTATCATAAATAATCAATTCAACATGAGCTTGAAGATAATGGGTAGCCCCTTTTGAGAGGAAGTCATGGACTGTATATTGCACTTTGGGCCCTGCAAGCCTTAGCAGGTCCACAAGTTTTATGGGACATTGAATTGGCTTTGTAACGGCAGCCTTGGGCTTATTTTGTGGACCCACGTGAATTTCTTGGAATTTAAAATATTTTACATTAACGGTGCTTTGGGCATTTGACATTTTATTTATAGTAGTATTTGCTTATTTGTAGAGCACATATGAGAAATAGAGTACCAAACTAACTACTACAAAGTTTCTTGGAGTAATTATGGTTTATGGTTTCCAGCTAGCCTGGTGTTCGTTCCCATACTTGGAGGTCCTGCCTGTTTGCTCTTTCGGTTTAGTTTCCATTTCTAACAATTTTATAGGGATGAATATTTTGATTGGAACACTTTCAATGCTTCTCTAAATAATAGCTTATATGTTAATTCACTATACGTAGTTATAGTTAAGAGCAGTGGCATTATTCTTTGTAGCAGTTTCTTTATGAGTTATTGCGTTAGTACTTTCCATAAGGATTTTGTTACTGAATATACAATTGTTCATTGCGACGTGTTATAGGGTTTTCGTTTTCTTGTACGGGAATAGCATGGAAGAAAAAAAGTGTTTAACAACTCTCCCTAAAGTTTTTGATGCACTATAGTCGAAATTCCCCGGTGGTCTCTAAATCACGCACAGAAATACAGTTTTGGTGGATGGAGTAGAGAATCTAGGTAAAGTACTTTTTGTTCTTCCAACTTTCCCATCCCAGTTTGAAAGAAGACAACATTAAAACTGCAGAGCCGACGGGGTCGTCTCATCACAAGACAGAAGTTGAGAATGCTACCTCGAATTTTATTTAGAGCTTACCACAGGAGGACATTGTGGTCTTTGCAAAAAAAGTTGATAATTGCGCAACCCGATGCTAAATAACTCCGACCTCTGTTGTTTGTGCAAATCTATGTGATACATTCACCTCCAATAAACACAGTTGTTGCAATGGCTATTCCTACTGCGCCAATGGTCATTTGCACGGTTCCTATGCAAACTCTCCCAGTGCTAACCGTTGTCGTTATTGCCATGGTTATGGCGGAGCCCATGACCATCAACCATGTTCTTTTTGATGACGATGGCGTGATTAATAGTAGATTGCATATTATCTCTTGGAAATTATTTTCGGAGGAGACCAAGATTTGGGATTTAGCAGGCATATACATTCTTCAATGGTGAGATGGATAACAAACCACCCCACCCCCTGAAGTTAAATACAAATTTATTGCTAATTTTCCGCAACTTCTTGAATCTACTACGAGGATACAAATCTTAGTCAATATTAAATGGCGCCTCGTCGGATCCATGACAATGAAAAAAGATTGCAAGAAACCTTTGATCAAAACCCAATTGTTACTCCAGAAACCACCAAATCTAGTAGTTGTTTAATGGATTTTTTGGACCAGTAAGCATCCTAGTTATGAACACAATTTTGATGAGGACGCCCTAGAAAAGATTGCATACTGCATTAACACAGATACCGTTGCAGATACTCTTTGGAAGGTGTACATATTGCGCTAGAGCAACAGCTAGAAGACTTTGACCAGTGAGTAGCGCGTGCTCAACGACCATTGCAGAAGAATAATACATAGATACATTATCGACACTATAGGTAAAATTAAAATCTCTTGCCAATGAGTTCCCTTTACAAATGGTATCTTTGATTCCTGGGCCCCCAACGATTCCCTTGAAATCAGGAATACTAAAGACTCTTAATACTTGTTGCCTTTTCCTTTATACTTTGAGCTATTTCTATAACAATTGTTGCTCTGTAAAGAATTCTAGTGTCCACATTGTCCATGCAGGTCAATGGTAGATCATTCAAACTATCACTATGCCTGTGTGAGGGGTTATGCCCAATCCACTAACATCGTTTCGATGCAACAATTATCACAGATTGCGCAAAGAGTGATCCATATCCAGTGGATAAGTTAGAATTACCCAGTAGTGTTAAAAACAGAATTAGTATTCTAACTCTATTGTTTTAACTCTTGAATAAGTCTGAAACGGAACAGAAATAACCACAAGCACACACATCCATAACAACAATACGTATCATTTTCTTAAACTAGAGAAGAAAGCCAAAAGCCATTCCGGGTTAAAAAACCTCCAAACTAAATTAAGAAGCTGCTCCATTTCAATGTTTAAAATTAAGTTATTCATAGCTACACAGTTCAGATTTGGAGAAATCGCGGATCAAATTAGCTCACAAACTTGCTTGACTCCTTCCTCAAGAATTATCGTGATGCCAAAGTACTAATACCGTGCTTCGCTTCCATTAAACGTCGCCTTTATATTTAAATAGGGAATAAGGGTGGACAGTCAGCGAAGCATGGAAACCTATTTTGCATAACCTTAATGAGCGTTGTTGATTATATTAATCCCTCAAGTCGGTCCTATGAGATTTACCATGCATAAAGTATTATTATGATGGTGGTTGGGCTTTCTCCAGTTTGTGAGCATAGCTGTCTCCTGATGATGGTCCCGGCTTGTGGGACTGAAACGTCGAGTTTCCAAAAACTCCACACAATTTTCTTTCTCCAAATGTTTAAAATTGTTTTCACCTCAATTAAGAACTAATTCCCAACAACTCTGTTGTGAGACCGGGCGCTGGAAAATGCCAAAAGAAGCTTGGGCAGAAAGAGTGTGTATTTTTTTGCACCGCTGGTAAAGTGGAGACAGAAAAACACTTCATTTTAGGTGTGAAGCCTTTAAGGACAACAGGGACAGGTATGCAAATGTCTTGGCGGATAAATCTTGGGATGATTTATTTAACGGGGGGATTGTGGAAGAACTGGGGGCGCTCATCATCAAGTTGAACAGACAAAGGATTGAATTCCAGAAAACAGCGTGCGAGTTGGTCTGTCCCATAGGCTATTCTTAGCCTCGTGGACGTTAAAATATTTCCTTCCTTCCTTCCTCTGCCTATGACAGGTTCTTATAGTTTCTTGGTCTTGCTTCCGGATGGCTTGGGAGTCTTTCAGGACCGGTACAAACCTGGCGATCTCTCGCAAAATCTGGTTGTCAGACTTCCTTTCACTGTTCTCCTTCGCATGCTTTTTGTTTTTTAAACTAACTTCCTTTTTAATAATAGGAAAAGGCTAACAGATCCATATTTGACATTATAAAAACCATTAGCACCATTCAATTTGGTTATTTACAACTAAGCAACAACTAATGGGGTATCTATTTTGCTTTGCTAAAGTCACCTTGGACTTGCACCTCACCCTAATTGTTTTTTTTGCATGCGCAGATGCGCATCCACAAGCAGAGGCACAAGCATTAGCACTAAGATGTAACTTAGTAGGACTTGAAGCATGGTGGGGCTATATTAGCAGCCCACTTTCACTGACCCGACAAGCAAATTTTGGCTTCTTTGGTTTTGCTCACAATGCTTGCTCTAATTCTGTGCAGGTTATAACTTTGGCTTTGCTCAGTCTGCTTGCTACGTGTCGTATTAATATTAATCCCTTGATTGCATGCGTTGAAGACCATGCACAATGCCTATGTAAACTTCACCAAGCTAGTTCGAATGAATATATATATGGCCATCAATCCTCTTCAAAATTTCTACCCCTGTTGAAGGATCTACCCAATGGTAAGGCTGTTGGGCCCCTTCAGAAGACATGTACCCATAGACTGAGTGTATTCGAAGAAGTGGGAGTTCCTCGATTGCACATCTTTTGAAGGCCTTTGATGAATGATTGATCGTCTTTGAAAGATCCACCTCATATCTTTCAAAAGTCCTTTATGAGCTATCAAGTGTCTCCAAAATATCAACTTCATATCTTTCAAAGGTCCTTGATGAATTATTGTGTATTTTCGAAAAAACGAAACCTTACATCTTTCAAAAGTTCTCGATGCTCTCTTGGGGGTCTTTGAAAGATCCAACCTTTTATCTTTCGAAAGTTCCCAATGAACTCTTTGGAGCCTTAGAAAGATCCAAGTTCACATCTTTTGAAAGTATCTGATGAACTATCGAGTGTTCATTCGATAGCTAGCAATGAGGCCATTGGTCCTCTTTTAAAGAAAACCTAAACATAAGGGCTTTCGACCCATTTGAAAGACATTTTCACACTTAAGCAAGGCAATGAATGCAAATGAACCTCCTTCAAGTATGAAGGGCATGTCGACTTAACTTGAAGGAATAATTCAAAATATAAACTGTCAAGGGTCAAAACAACATTTCTTTGAAGTTAACACTTACTATTTTTGACACAAATACAGGCATTGGGCCAACTTTGACATTAACACCTAAGAAAATAGGTTCTCATACCCATTTGAAGAACACTTTTAATTGAACATGAGAGACTCGTAAGCTTGAAGGGTCCTGCACTTATGATGGTGTTTGGCCTATGACCATGACATCAAGCACGAGTAACTTGAATTGTACATGCCCATAGCTATGTAGTTTCGAACGCATACATGATACCAAATGCAAAACAAAATCGAATTAACTCTAGGAAATTTCAAATTCCACGAGTACATACAAATCGATATCACAAGAAGGTTGGTATATAACACATGTTAATGAATTTGATCCTAATTCATACATGATCAAAATACAATTCAATCAATAGAATTATAAACATGAATTCAAACATAGAGATGGAGCACTTATTTTTAAATAAGTTGATCCAAGGATTTTGGTTGCTAGCAAGCATTTCCACCCAACTATAGGCAATCTTATGTGGATGACACCCCCAAATTGGCTATGGGACCACTAGGGTGAAGGAAATTGATCCAAGACATTTATGTCACACACCCAACCTAATAAATATTAGGTTCAATGAAGCAAATCACCACATAACACTCCAAGTAGCTATCCATCTAGCCCAACCAATACCCACTCAACCCAAGGAAGATAGTCCTTAAATGATCTCTTCTTCCCTTCAGTGTCTCTAGTGTGCATAGGAGTCCAACCTGCTCTATGCCCTTAGGGAAACCCAACAAGTTTTTGTCTTGGTTCTTGAATATACAACAATCTATAATGAATGGGAATGGTTGCATATCAACCCAACCTCTATGCTCATCTATAGCCTTCCATCTCCCTCTCTCTCTCTCTCTCTCTCTCTCTCTCTCTCTTTTGCACAACCTTCTCTTCCTTCGTTCTCACTTGTCACCAGTAAATTTGAATTATAGTTTTCCACATGAGAATGTAACATGGGAATACATGAGCTAATGGTTGAAGGGACAAATAGAATGGAATGGAATGAAAATAAATAGAAAAAATAACCAATAGATTGCTCAATTCCAATTGGTATGGTGAGAGGGCATGATAAAAGAGATGGTTCAAATTTCTACGAGGATGGAGTCTCTTGCACTCTTCTTAACTAGTATTCAATCCCCATGCTCTCATAACCATGGAAGGTGGACTTCCTCTACCACCTACATTTAATGATTAGTGGTTGATATTTTAATATGGCACGTGGTGAAAAGATGAAGGTTGGGAGACATACAACTTGGGAAATTTATGATTATTTATCCACCCCCTAGACCCCCTTTCCTCATCTCCTCTATTGGACTCAGAACCACTCTTGTTCTCTAAACAACTAGCCTTGAACTTTATATTAATTTTTGAAATAATATTTAAATATCTTGAGAGTACCATGGCAAGTCTACCTCATCGTATAAAAAACATTATCGAAAATACATGCGTAGACATTCATTAATCACGCCTTGGGTTTGGGATTGATACAATGAATTCTTACGAGATATTTACATGATTTACTCAAGGGGTCATTCCATCTTGTTATCATATCCATTTATATATAATTTATACATAATCTAATCCAAAACATGAAAGGATTAAAATTAGGGTATTACACCTTGATCCTTCTTAGGTTGTATCTTTGGCTTTGCTCAATCTCTATATTAGCTCGGCTCCCTTGTTTCAATAAACAATCTTCTTAATGTTGTGCTCTAGAAGGCCTGAAACTTATATTTGTTGCAGCTGAACGATATTTTTGTTGGACTTCTACTACCATGCCATAGTCTCGAGCTATGGCTACATGGGCCCTACTACAACAATGTCAAGGCTTTAAGAATCATTCATTATTAGTATATTATTAATGGTTAGGTTGGCTTAGTAGTAGGTTACATCATTATCACTTCATCTCCTATTTATACTAAAGGAGATTCATTTGTATAACCATCTCATCTTGTTTTGTGCATTTGATACAATTGTAAAAGGAGTTGCCCTGTTAAAGAGGCTTCTTATTCATCTATTTATTTCATTCTCAAGGTGTTGGGTTACACTCATCTACTTTTATGCTATTTTGAGAATTTGGTGCATAACATTTGGTATTAGAGCTATTTTCATTATAGCTTTTTTTTTTTTCGCAAGGGGGGTGCAGGGGTTTAAGATAGTGAAACTTTGACAAGACACAAGAGACATAACACAATAGTTGTGGTAAACATTCCAGGTCCTAGTTCATTATATGTTTAGAGTTATAGTTTGTGGAAGTTAAGATTTTCTACTACAAAAAACTAATATTAAATGTGTATTCTGGGTATTTTATACAAAGATTGCAAGATCAAAATTGGGTACCACCAGTTGCATCTGAACAATGCTAGACCATTTTGCTTTTGGTAGAAATTTTAGAAGCAGATCAGAAAAATTCGACATGTGTTAGTTTGTAAAAGTTCATGCTCCTGAGACAAAACCAACAAGTTTTGGGAAAGTTACCATAACTTTCTCTTGTCACATCTTAATTTGGCCAAACTCGTGGCATTGCAGAGAAGAAATACCGAGCTACTATAGGTTGAAATTTAAGACTCAGTGAGCCAAAAATAAGTGATAATTGAGAAAGGTTAATTAGAAAGACCACCTACAAAATAGGGTTTTAAATGTATGTTAACTTGAAACTTTTGATTGGAATATCTTTTGGGTGATTCAAAAGGTGTGATAAAGAGAAAAAAGAGAGAGGCCCACACACATCTATATTGAAGAAAAAAATATATGTATGGAATGAAGAGGCAACCTTAGTTTTCTCACTTTTAAATGTTGTTGTCTTCTATACCAATATTGAACACATTATACAACTTAATGAGAACTCTACTCACAACAAGAACTTTGGCCCTAAAAAACAATTTTCTTTGTCAAAAACACCAAAATCAAGATTTAAATTGAAAAGTCCAGTAGCACTCTTTTTTTGTTTCAATGTTAAAATTGCAACCATTGCCTTAAAAATCCATATTGTTGCTAACAATAGCCTTAAATCAACCATTGAATATAAAACTAATGCTACTCTTAGCACATTGTTTTTTCAAAGGCTAAAATTATAACTTGTTTGAAAGCATGGACTTAAAAACCAATATCATTGGAAGAAAATATTAAAAACAACCTCTAAATCAAAAAGTAGTGCTTTCCAAACCATGGCCTCAACAACTGGTACATTTATGACAAGTATCATATATTACCTATGGCATGATGATATCACCTCATAATTTTAAATAAATAAAACATATATTATTTTTATTTTTTAAATTAGAAAATCAGTTGGAAAAATAGGGCCTCCCCTCGTGTGGCAATCACTCCCCTTTCTCCTTGTTTTTTTAAGTTTTTATATTTTTAATATAAAGTAAAAAAATTAAGAAAAATATAGAGATAAATCATATATTTAAACTATATAATAAAACTTAAAAAATATTATAATAAAATAACAATATTTTTTTAAATATAACAAATATTAAAAAATTAAAACACACACACACACATATATATATTTAAAAAAATGGTGGGGCGAGGGACCCGTGCCTCCCCTAACCATATTAGTTATGGTTAGGGTTAGTAGTAGGTTACATCATGATCACTTCATCTTCTATGTATAATAAAGGATATTCATTTGTATAATTATTTCATCTTGCCTGCATTTGATAAAATTGTAAAAAGAAGTTACCCATTTGAAGATGTTTTTTTATTCATCTCTTTATTTCATTCTCAAGGCGTTGGGTTACTTTCTCTTCTACTTTTATGTCATTTGGGAATTTGGTGCATAATAAGCAATATGTTGTGCCTTGGCTACATAAGCATTCACTTACATAAAAGAACAAAGTAGAAACTTAAATTCACAAAAGAGAGAGAGAGAGAGAGAGAGAGAGAGAGAGAGAGGGGTGAGTCAAACATAACCAACACAAACCCTAATTTTGTAATAAAGTAAGAATTAACTCTCATTTGGGTGACTCAATGTGTGTTAAATTTCTCAATGTCAGATCTGATTTCCGTTCTCCAATAATTTTATGCCCATAAATAAAATATTGTTGTAGATTGTTGCTGAAAGTATTAAATAGAAATACATTGTTATTTAACCAAAAAATGCAACAAAATAAAACAAGAAATCAACCACATTAACACAAGTATTTACCCTGAAAACCCCCAAAGGGGAAAAAACCAACATTCAAGTTCTCTTTTATTATTTCTTGGCTCACAAAGAAATTCAAAATTTTACAATTGAATGGAACCTATAACTCAATCCTCTAGAAAATTGACCCACTTAACAAAATTGCCCCCTTGAGAAAATTGTCTCTCTTAAGAAATCGACCCTTAGAGAAATTGACCCATTGGCAAATCTAATCACTAAGCAAATTGCCCCCCTACATCACCCTATATGATAGTCGTACGGATCAACGTCTCCCTTGGATCAGTTGAATCGACCTATCTCTCCTTCGGATTTTCCTGCTACAAATTGCTTCGCTCTCTCTCTCTCTCTCTCTCTCTCTCTCTCCAACCACCGAGTCTCACGCTTCTCTTGAGAAAATCACTCTCTCAAAATGATATTGTGTTGTTGTGCGTCTTTCTCTTATGCTTAGGCTTTCTTTTATAACATCTCAATGACTAAAAACCTAACCCTTAATCTCCAAAGTGATGGATGACTAAGATTAAATCTTGAGTCTCAATTAAGATCAATAGTTGTGACTTAATCTAAAGTTCACTTAAATCTTCACTTTAGAAAGCCTTAGTCATTAGCCAACATTAATTAATAAAATTAATCAATGTGCTTTTTCTAAGTTCAGACTTAAGAAAGAAAACATAAAGTCACTTGCTTAATCAAGCATGTCCCTAGAGAGGTATTTCGACAACTTTTGCATTCTTGACACCTAGCCTATGTAGAAGCACATGTTCGAGCTATAATCATCAATAACTTGAAGACATATCACACAAGAGGAGCACAATCATAGAGAGAGAAAATAACCAAAGAGAAAGAGAGGGAGACTTGATAAGTTCCCTTAGGCAATCAACATTTTTAGGAGAATGCGTGAATCACTTACAAGAGAATTATAAATGAGAGTAGGAGTATAGCATGAATCACTCAAAAGAGAAATATAAATGAGAGTAGGAGTATAGCATGAATCACTTAAAAGAGAAATATAAATGAGAGTAGGAGAATAAATACGAAAATCAATGGCATGGTGATTTCCCCTATAGGGTTTTGAGCCTACAAGTACATGGTTAGCCATAACCAAATGTACAAATAGAAAAATGATATAATATAAGGTCAATTGTGGCCAAAAGTGAAGATTACACCCCTATCTTCAATACGTAGCCCCTTAATATGAAGAGGGGCTATGAAGAGAAGACATTCCACTCAATGAAAACTGAAAAGCTATCTACTTCACAATTTTTCCCTTTGATACAAATTCCTCAAGAATCCTTTACAGGTTGCCTGGATTCCTTAACCTTTTCTTGGCTCTACTTGACTCAAGTGTCTCCACATGTTTTACTAGTTATCTCCATCATTCCAAGGTTTGTTGTTGGGTCAATGTTTGTTCTACTATTTTTCATTGGGGAAAACTACTTGTATCATGCTCATATGAGGGCCTTGGTCACTAGGGCGCTCCCGAATGAATTCCATTGATTTCCAATAAAATTCCCCAATGCCAAGACGATTTAGCCTTCATCAATTGACATATACAAAATAAAAAGTAGAATTTAACACTACATAACAACATCACAAGGGAAACCCAACATAATTCAGAAACATGTGTTTTCATATAATTTCCAAAACCAATTTCTTATGTTGAATTCATGATTTAAGGAACACATACCAAATACAATTAAACAACCTTGAATAAAAAAATAATTCTTATCGAGAATCCATTTGCAAATACAATAGCAAGGATTTCCATACAAGTTAATTATTCAATTAATAGAATTCACATATATCCATATAATTCAAGGAATCAATAACAATGTTACAAATAAAAATATTTTATACATAGATAAAGGATAAACAAATATATTTGCATAGGAGTTTGTCCACCAAATCATTTGGTGAGGAGCATATTAATTTGTTGTAGATTCCCCCCATGCTAGGTTTTTGAGACACCATAGCAATGAAATACCTATGATGCTCTAATCTAACTCAACCCAACCCATAATTCTCATGAACTCCAATATTGTTAGACACCTACTGTCTTTTCTGTAAAGAAAAAATCCTCCAAGCACCTCACCCACCCTTTAAGTAGCCATGATATTCATCCTTACAGAAACACAACATAAGGATTAGACTTTCCATTCTCTGCTAAATAATGCATCAATAAATGTGTCCCCTCCAATTCTCTGCAATAAGAAAGGAGAATTTGATCCACTGATTCGAACATAAAGGGAAAGACCATTGGTTCAATTACAATGAATTCTTGGCACAATCACATGGTTGTAGGTTTGTAGAATATTGATCCTTTATTTATGGACGTAACATCCATGTTTCATCCCATTAGAACCAACAACTCATTTTCTCTTTTATTAGTAATAAATCTCCTTAGCTTATCACAATCTCTAAATGTCCAACCTTATGCTCACAAGATTCTAGTGGAGGTTTCAAGAATGGTAGCGATGGAAACCATAAAGGTTTCATAATGATTGAGAGGAAGATTGCATTGGAAAGATGGTATATGTGTTGTTCTTAGTATAGGCAGAATGGAAGATTCAAATAATGGGAGGAATGATTGATTTTCCCCAAGCAAAATGCACATTAACTATTTCCTTGTGCATGAGGTATATGTCCCTTTTCCAAATAGTGTCATGTATTTTGATTTGGACACCTCAAGTCAAAGGAAATGACATTTAATAATAAAATATGGTAAAAATGTAATGATTCTCAAAAGGGATACGTGCCACATTATATTAATGGTTTAAATCCTTGTATGCCCTTTCTTTCCCCCATGGTATCATAGTCCCCTCTATTCTCCTTAACAACTTCTTTAGTGGTTTCTATTACACTTCATGTTTTGTTTTATTTTTAAACACAACATTAAAGTTCACCATGGAAACATATTCACATGGTGGTACCTTAATAACATAAATGCCACAATCTAGCCCACAATTTGGACTCGTAACCATTCACTAGTTGACCCTTTTCCTTGAGCAATGTACTAGGAATACTTATAAGGAATTTTACATGTTCACAATATAAGGCTACTATAATTTAACCCACTTGGGTTGACACCCATCTAATCAACCATCCAATTAGAAAATGATCATGGTTTAATATAATATAGCTTAGGATCTAAAACCTAGGTATTACATCTGCCCATAATATCATGAGCTTTGGTGCACTTTTTTGTAGCCCAACAATGTTCCACAATGCGATCATGTCTTCTCGTCATTATTTTATTCGTGCATGCACTAGTATCATCTACATTGTTAACTTGTGTTTGTAGGTCTTCTCAAACAATAGGATACCACAATTGCTCTCATGTGACTTGAGAGGCTTCCAAGGCCTTAAGGTCTTAGCCAATCACAAGAGGAAAGCATACTTGCTATACCGAATTATATACAATCTTTATTCTTGGTACATGAATTCCAAATTCATAATTTGGGCACATATATTCATCATACACAATACAATATGATGTATTAGTTGAAATATTTATATGTATGAATATATGATAGCTTCACATCCTTTCCATAAGTGAATTTTTACATACTGGATTTCCTTAACATACCTAAACCATAGTTCCAAACGATTTGAGACATCTCATGTCATGAATCAAAATGATGTAGATTCATCAAGTCACCTCTTCCTTACAACCAATCATAACACAAACTTAGGTAATACCCTTTTCTATAAACTTGTCCCTAAAGAAATGTATCCCATCCAGTGTGATGATGCATGCAAGAAAAGTGAGGGCCTATATGTTTCTCCTGCTTGGTCATCAAACTAGTGAATTGAAGCCAATAATTGGCTAAAGATCATCAATGTGTAACATAGGGTTCCATTGTTAAGATAGTAACATCCATTTGTGCTCTCATTCTTGCATCAACCAACATCTATCCTTACTAGATAGATAAACCTTCTCACTTATATCATAATTATACAATTACCATGATATAACACCCTTAAACTAACAATCACAATATGAATCTATTTCATTAATCAAATTCAATAAAACGAGAGCCTTCCATGGTATTTTAACACATGATTTCTAAATGCATATGATATCATTCATTACCACATCTATAACAACATATAAATGAGTACAAAATTAAAACACACCAATAATTCAATCATTTCAATTGCTAGCTTTTTTATTTGCAATGGTATTTGCATTCATTATATTGGTGAGTATATATACATTAATCCATTATATAAATGACTAAGATTCACAAATTCTCATATAATGTTAAAAACTCACACAAGATACAATTGCATTAGCTTAAAATTACTCTATTACAATAACATGCAATTTCATGACAAGTTGCAGGAATTATCCAACACTAGACACATACGACATACACCTCACCAATATTCAATTGACCATCTAGACACCTTCCTCTTCAATGAGTCTTAGGTAACAATGTTATATTCTAGGACACCAATACAATTTCATGAGAGACCAATGGATAACTATTGAATGATGATTGGCTCTCACAAGTCTATAAACAAAATGGTTTCACACATTGTATTCTTTTTTGCATTCTTGGCATAAGTATCACCTTTATTTTGTTACTATTTCATAAATACTTCAATAAGCAGTTTATTTGCGTACAATGTCACGAGATTTTATCAAAGGTTTGCAACAATTACCTATGTGAAAGCTATCATTCTCTTATCATACCACATTCAATGCATATGCATATATACTCATAAATGTACACTCGTGCATACTCATTATTCATTGTACACTTGCATTCCAATAGATATTATATCTTGCGTCTATCACATTTGTGTGCAAGATTCTTTTTTTAACCAAAGGAATATAATCAATACTTGTGAAACATAGCAAGAGATAGAGTAAGGAAATCTCTTCCGCACATTTCGATGCATGGTAAGTGTTATCACTCCAGGAAACTCCTCTAGGTTGTAGCTCGATGATGCTTGGTAACTTAAACTATTTTTAGGGGTTTTCTGATATGGATCAAGCCAGATAACCTATATAACCTCTCACTCTCAAGACATGCATGAAGCTCACTCAATTACAAGGCTATTAGTTACAACTTGTTTAGTAGTTTTGAAATCGAGCTTATAAGATAAGTGAATGAGATCAACACGATACCCGCGCCTGCTGAGTTTTGAGCGCTTGCCCCATCAAAATAAATGGTCTAGATCGATGTTGTGACTTCTTCGGGCTGCGGACGGGTGGCCTCAGTGAGCTTAACGAATGTCTGCTGATTATCATCTATTTGCAAGATGCAAGACCCAAAATCAGTGTCCACGGCGTAGATCGGGTAATTCACTGAGTGACTCTCCTTGCTTATAATGTATGCAAGCTTATTTTCCCTGTACAACCTCTTAGTATCCCCTCCAAACATGGGAATGGTGGCATACGTGAGATCCATCTGAAGGGTGCCGCCTAATATTTTTATCCACGACCGGGACAACAAGAGGCCGAATTTTGAAGGAATATCAGCCACTATGATGTCCATCATTACGCTTTTCAAAGGTAGCCGAGTTAAGTTTACAAAAAGGTCTTTGATGAGGCCCACGCACTTGACCTTCCTGGAGTCAAAGGAGAATAAATCGTGGTAGGGCTTGGTAATGCTGAGGCCGATTTCATCCATCACAGCCTTTGGCATCAAGTTATGAGAGGCTCCTGAATCCAACAGACAGTTATGGAGGATTTTGTCATGGATGTTCAAGTATATATAGAATTTTGGGCAGGAATCCTTTATGTCTTCGATCATGGGGCCTAGGGTTACAACAGGATTGTCATCTTGCAGGTTCACAAAGTCAGTGTCATGGTGCACCTTGGGCTGAAGGGAATTCAGAATGGAGGTTTTAAATGCATCATTCTTCATCAACTCAATTAAAGGGAAAGGGATTTTCAAACTTTTGAATTTCAGACTCAAGGTTAAAAGAATAATGCAGCCTATCTGGAAACCTTACCTCATGAGCTGTAGGTTTGAGTTGGACTTGATCGGGTGTGGCTAAAGGCGCTGGTTTATGTAATGCTTTGGATGGAACAACCACTTTCTTTGGTAAAACAACAACCTTTCTAGCAGGTGCAGCAGGCTGCTTGACAGGTACAACATTCTTCTTGAGGGGAGCAACCAACCTAGACCTCAGTTGGTAACCTCCTTGATCATCAGCCTGATAGACAACCTCTTCAGTGATCTGCTCATCAAACAGGGCTTCTTCATATTCTACCTGTGTCAGAAAAGAATATTCCACCTCATCCTCCATGCAGTGGATATTGTCTTCGGCTTCTCCTTCTTCTTCAATGAATTTTGGATCTTCTTCTAATACGACATTATGAAATGGAGCTCTTATCCTATGGTCTTCCCCTTGATTTCTCTCCCTTCTAAGAATCTGAATAGGGGGGTTTCCTCTTCTATAAGGAACAAAATTTGGGTTTCGACGAGCAAAGTCACTTGGCCCCTTACCCCTCACCGACAGATTTCCTTGGTCCTTCAATTTAGACATTTCAGCAGTCAGGTTATCTAAAAGTTTGGTCATTTTTTCAATCTTGTTTTCTGATGCCGAAGCCCCACTATAGTCTGCAGACTGCTTTCTCCTATCTACCTTCCCTTTGACCATCTGAGATGCCAGAATGTTTGACTCTACCTCTAGGGAAACATCCTACATGAGTGATAATGAGGTAGACCTCCTTTCTCTGACAAGTAGGCAAAAGTCAGATTTAAAGGAATTTGCATAAGTTATCATCGCTGAGGTACCGGTGGGCTTAATCTCAGTGGGGATCTTGCTGTAAATGTTGTTGAATCTCTTGGTAAAGTTGGAGACAGACTCACCATTTTCTCTTTTCAGGTAGCTGAATTCTATAATATAGTAGAGGTGGTCTCTCCTCTCTCCCCAATGCTTCAGGAAAACGTCATCTAGGGCCTCTATGCCTGCCACTAACCCAGCAGGCAGTTCCTTAAACCACTTCCTAGCCTAGCCATCTAGGCTTTGCACAAAAACTCTGGTCCATACATCTTCGTGTTCTATATTTATATTTTCAGCATAGCTATAAAAAGCCTCTAGATGTTCTTCAGCAGTGAAATCCCCTTCCCTAGTAAACTTAGGCATATACTTGAGGTAATCCCCGTTAGGCATGGCTGCGAGAGGATTTGGAAAAATTAGGGGTGCATACCTAGCTACCAGGATCCTTTCCATCTTGGACAATTGAGGGGTAGCCATATTGGAAATGGGTATAGAGAGGGATGTGGAAGGCAACATTGATGAGGATATTTGCTGAGAAGGCGGTGGTATACTTATCCTAGTGGAGTCACCAGGGATTGGATCTTCACAAGCAATAGTGCTTGAAGATGCCCAAGCCCTAGATTTTTTTGATGTATCTAAAAATATCTGGGAATTAAAAGTTTCAGTAGAAGAAATAACAGTAGAAAGATTTCTTGAAATACCTGATGTAGCGTTTTGTGAGCACTGCTGGTCTGTCTTACTAAAGCCCTAGCTTTCCTCAAGATTTCTTCTGGATATGAAACGAGTGTTGCTGGTGGCCCCTTTGGGTTTGCTCTAGTACTTGGTCTTCTTAAAGCCACCTTATATCAATGGAGTCGCTAGATAGATGATTACAACCGTAATAATGTCCAATATTTTTCTATCATCAAAGCATGGATCTATGTTGTCTCCCAGGGAAGTTGAGCTTCAATCTCCTCTCCTCGGTAACGACGCCACTTTGTTATCACTCCTGGAAACTCCTCTAGGTTGTAGCTCGAGGATGCCTGGTAACTTAAACTGTTTTTAGGGGTTTTCTGATATGGATCAAGCCGAATAACCTATATAACCTCTCACTCTCAAGACATGCATGAAGCTCACTCAATTAAAAGGCTTTTAGTTACAACTTGTTCTGAGTAGTTTGACAAAAAGGTGCAGGGATGGAGAACTCACTAGGCTGGCAGACTTACACACATAACACATGCATATAAATGGCTAAATCCTGTTGAGGATGGTATTTATAAATCAAATATCACTAAATAACAAATAGGATGACAGATATTGGTTTTTTAATAAATCTGAAAATGACCTAAATGCACATTCAGGCAATAAACACAGTAAAGAAAGAGATGGCTGAACAAATCACAACAAAAGAGATTATATTTAGAATAAACTGGATGAGATGCTTGATAATGGAATGGGATTATAAATCCCCGGAGTCGAACCTTTATTAATAAATTAATCATGGGCTTTATAGCCTTCTACAAAAATTACAGATCCTGAAAATTCGATCTGTTTACACCAAAAAATAATTGAAAGTGATAGTTTTTCCAGATTAGGGCTTCAAACCCTTGCTAATTATTTGTTTATCTACTGTGAAGATCTAGTTCACTAAGCAATCTTTTAATGACTGAAGTGGTCACTGATCATCCCCATTGTTGGTTCAGTATGAAATTACCGCCAACATCCAGTGTATCGGCATTTAACTGAAGTGCTTTTTCTTGTTTAATCTGCTGGATTTTCTGTCTTGTCGCCGCAGTCACCGATCGGGGGATTTTTCTTTTAGCTCATCGGCGCTCCAATTCTCGAAGCTATCACTATTTCGGCACTCCAAATCTCAGTGTTTCCATAGTTTCAGCGCTCCAAGTCTCAATGTTTGATCCACTAGATTCTCTACCTTACCGCCACGGTTGCTGATTGTAAGTTCTGTCTTCTAGCACATCGGCGCCCTAGACTGGAGTGTTGCCACTGTTTCGGAGGTGGAATGAACTAAATTTACGGCTGCCGAAAGTTGAATGACGATGTTGGAATCAGAGCTTTAGTCCTCTGAGCCGTTGACACTGTGGAGGAGCTTCGTTGTGAACTCGTCGATCTGTAGTCTGTATGTCTTCCGATCGTCGATGATCTTCTATTGTCGCGCTATCAGAATGATTCTTGTCATCAATCAAAGCTTTAGTATTCTGTGCCGTTGACTCCACGGAGGAGCTTCGTTGTAAGTTCGCCGATCCGTTGTCCTTCTGTCTCTCGCCGTCGCGGCTCTTTAGTAGACTAACTCGCCGACGTTTAGTGTTTTCAAGTTTCGATTTCTGATACTTGACTTTGGCGGTATTTAGTTCTTCATGTCATCAATCGAAACTTTATTCTTCTATGCCGCCGACACTGTGGGGGAACTCAGTTGTAAACTTCGTCGATCCGTAGTCCTTCTATCTCCCGCCGTCGCGGCTCCTTATTGAACTATCTTGCCGATGGTTAGTCCTTAGAACCTCTGATCGCCGAACTTTTCATCTGGTCGTGGAACCCGTAGTAAGTCTGTCTTCCGCCGTTTCGTCTCTTTAGTGGACTATCTTGCCGCTATGTTGTCTTTGGTTCTTCCGATCGCCGAAATGTTCATCTGACCGTGGAAGCTGTCGTCTATAAGTCTGTCAGTGGCTAATGAGATGTTCTGATCCTCGCCCAAGCCACCAAAACTACAACTTAGTGAAATTTTTATCAACCACAGAAGCTTTCAAACTGTTAGTGACATTCATATTGCTCATTGCGTGAATTAGATTCTTCATACGAAAATAAATTATCTTGGGAGATAACAGTAAGGGTTTTGTAAAGCTCACTATCAATTCAATTTATGGGTACATTGCCAATAACACAAAATCACTAGCATGTCATGAGTTATTTTTAATCCAATGATCAATTCAATATCTATAGACATAAACACACTTGCTACTTTTAAGGACATTCACAACAGAAATTGAGCCCAAAATCCGATGGCTTGCATGTTTGAAATTCGACAATGCCCTATCAGTGATTTGACATATGCACATTTTTTTGTCGTCAGTGGCTTAACGTCGGATATTCGACTCATTTTCAATACCTGTCGAAGATCCAATGACACCACGGCATCGAATATTCGACATTTGGCTGTTTGAAAGTGTCGCAAAAAGCTTGCTTATACCGTCGCATGTCCGACACTTACCCGTAGGTTTTTTGATGTGTGGAGAGTTGGACTTTCGATGGGCTTGGCTATCAGAGGCGTGGCAGTCTCGTCGGACATCTTTGGGAGGGCGTCGAAGATGCGATGGGCACGTGTCGGATCTACGGCTAAAAGTGTCAGAGCTTCAACAAATGCATCAGACATCCTCCAAAGGATGTCGGAAAAGCGACGCCTAGTTGTGTAATTAACAAAAAAAATTGAAAGGCTGCCATTCACTAGTTAATTTACATATATGCATTATTCAAAATCTGAAATCTACTAAAGGCATACAATTACAATAATGTTGTATGATGGCAAGGTGATCTCTTATTTGCATAAGTGTAGCGGTTGTGAACCATTTCCTAAGCATACAAATATTCCTAGACTCCATCACTTGAAGGAAACATTAGATTTTGGCATGTCATTTTGTCCAACCCCTCCACTTGTAAACATCGTCAAAATTTAATTAGCATTCACCCTCAGACTGGT
Organism: Pseudotsuga menziesii; assembly: GCA_001517045.1. Lineage (NCBI taxonomy): Eukaryota > Viridiplantae > Streptophyta > Pinopsida > Pinales > Pinaceae > Pseudotsuga > Pseudotsuga menziesii. The sequence continues at coordinate 1,031,067 of LPNX010717711.1, forward strand.
TGAGATGACTCATATTGACTCTGAATTAACTTAAGATATTTGGCAGAGTAAATATTGTGTCATTTGTGTTGGAACTCTACAATTCAGGTGAGTGTTTTGATGGTAAAATAGGCATGTAGAAAAAATACACAAGCAAGCAAAATGAAACATGACATGGCACTGCAAAATCTTTTATTTGCTTGAAATCATTTAGTGGAGAAGTGCCTAACAACCATAACTAAGGATCCAAGATTGTAAATAGTTGAATAAGAAATTTTTCCTTGTATTGTGCAGTTACAAATTTCATCCATGTATGTACATGCTTCAATAATTAGTCTTCTTCATATTACACCATTTATCCTTCAAGTCAAATGGCAAACACAACTTGTCAAGTATCGCTTTCCCATGTTCCAGTATCCATTTCCATGGGATTACATTGGTTTATCTCATTGGAAATATCTGCATACTTTTCTTTGTGAAGAAAAACTTCCCTCAAAATGAGCCAGTGATCCATGGATATGCAATCAAAGTGTTTACTAGTAAAAATATACATAAAAAATAAAAATGAAGTTTTCATTGCAAGAAGTTCCACCTTCAAATCCTCCTCTTCATTCCTACGTACACAAGGTAGATGACAATTTCCCCTGAACATCAAACCTAGTAGAGTAAATTGCTCTAAAGTAAGGGATATTGTACACTTATTTTCTACTCTTTTAATTCAAATCCTCAAAGATGACTGGTAGAAATCTATCTTTGAAATAAATTTTACAAATACGCAAACTGATAGATTAAAATTTAAATACCATGGAAAATTTTAAAATCCTAGTATCCCAAAATTGTGTTGTTAAATACCTCATTGTTGATTTTGTAATACGTAAATGGCATTTCCTATCCTCATTGTTACCATATTTAAGATCTCCATCATGCATACCATCATCAGCTTCATTCTATTTATAGTGTAGGTCATTCTCAATTTCAACATTTCTTTTATTTCTAGGAACAAAAATTCTAGAGCTTTTGCTACGCATATGTTGTTTTCTTTTGGAACCTAAGCTAAAATCACTTGTATGACTAGAAGGTTCTTCAAAAATATTCAATTTGTTGGAACTGATTCCCCTCCTTTTTCACATTTCTTATGATTATTGTTCAATGATCTATGTTCATTACCTTGGATTGACCTATTATTTAGGAATGCCAGTATTATTTTTTTGGATTCTATAGCATATTACTCAGTTTTTTGGTAAGCTGGAAGGGTTGTTTTGTAAGAACATACACAGAAATAAAAAGTTTTACCTAGAATGGTAGATGCATATAATTTTAAATACGCATCATGCATGGAAATCACCCATTGCAATAGTACAATAATCCTCATTTTGTACATTTGAAACAAATTTTTTCCTGACCATCTTTGCCTGGTATCAACAAATCCAATTCTGGTAACTCCTCTTCCTCATGTAAGTGGTGTTCCCTGGTACTTGTGGCTTGTGAATTATTTTCCTCCTTGGCTTCATTTGATTCTCCTTCCAAGAAACAAACTCCATGATATCCCCTCTTACTACAATGTGAATGGCCATTAGAAGTTGACTCAGTGCCACTTGATACCTATAGTAATTTTTCATCTCTTATGACATGGATTTTTGTTTTAGATCCAATATATGGAAATTCATTTCTAGTAGTTGTTTGAGTATTTTTCTGCAAATCCTGGGTTGAAGTACATAAAGAACTATTTTGGAAACCATTTTTTGAACCATTATTTGTTTTTTCTATATTAGATGGAGAGTTATCTTTACCGTTATTTAACCTCTTTTCACCTTATGAACTTTCATGTTCATATGACAAGTCTACTTCTCTATAGAATTGATTTCTACCTCCACTATTGGTGCACTCTTCTCATGTCGGTGATGGTTGAGTATAATGCAACAATAAGGAAAGTGTCATCCCTTAGAGATATAAAAACTAGCTCTAAAACAATAATTTAAATCATAAGCTAGACTGACATGAATGGTTTACACACAATCAAAAATATTATTCTCAAAAGAATGTTGTTCATCCAATCTCAAGGTGTCTTTGAACATTACCTGGTCAAGAACAATTTTTTTCAGACAAGTTTTCTTCGCATGAACAAATTGATGTAAATCACTTTTCAATGTTTCAATAGGATACTTCTCTAGTGTAGAAATACAATTTTTTTGATCCTATGAATAACAACACAATTGCAAAAAATTATAAAAATGGCATACTTCGTATTTGCAAACTTTCACAGAATGTTCAGAAACAAAATGAATCAAAGATGAAGCTAGCTGCAATTCCCTTTTTGAAATAACATGTTGAAAATGTAAAGCTGTTGACTAGTGTTTTTATTATCACAATACAAAGGATATACATTGTGCTTTGATGCAACAATACCAACATGGGCTACATAATTCATCATGTTAGTGTTAGCTATGCTACCCATGTGTGGTTATCCAACTCCATCATGGTATGTTCCATTGCAGAATGTATCTACCATTGACTATAAAGCATTGTTAAAAAATTTGGCATCAACAAAAAAGTTGAAAGGGTCCCAAATAGAACTTCTTGGCAACACCGATGAAAAAATTGGAAAAAAATCATTAAATTGCAGCAAGCATTAAAAAGACAAAAATGATAAATTCATTTTCTCTAAGAAAGAAGGATTGAATTTAATTTCCACTAACTAAGACCAAATATTTTGTTCAGAAATAAATTTCTAAAAGGTAGGTCCCTTAAAATATGAAGACATCCACATGAATCATGATAATCTATGGAGATAACCATCAAACTTTTATCACACAAATACAATGAACCAAACTTATGCAAAAAAACCTATTCATGTTATTGTCTGTGACATATGGGAGATCTATATCAGAAGTATAGGTTTTCCTTATTGGTTTGAAATAATGATTGCTAGGAAGTGGCCCCAACATCATGATAATCTTGAAAGAAGTAATTACACTGACAAACACAATATAAACGGTAAAATTCATGAATATAGTATGCCCAATATGTCGAGGTGATCAAGATATGGTTGATCAAAACAAAGATACTAAGAGATTTGTTTTGTGTGTGATACCTTTCGATCATTCTTGAGGGTTTCATGTTGTTTCATGAGGGTTCAACTATATATCTTTCATACTACAAAGATAGCATATCAATTTATCAAATGAGCATAATTAAGCATTCGTTGATTTCTTGAGCATACAAGCATCAGATGTGCCACAACCCTGTGGTTTATATTCTTTTATCGTGCACAGACCTAGAAAACATCACTAACTTATACAAGAAATTTCCAAAAGATCAAAGGTTTGCAAGCTTTACTGATGGACCAGCTAGCAAAGAAGTTCCAGAATCTGCAATAGAAACACAGCCTCCAGCACAGAAACCCGCAACTAAATGTTCATAAAATGCCATCAATATTTTCATAAGATTCCTTAAGAAGCAATCATGTGGCCAGTTGAATAAGATGGACTATATGCTGACCTATTGATTGATCATCAATGAGGAAGTCTCCCGTGTTAAACTGAAGGAAATAGCAAAATCGATTTATTAGAGTAGAAGAATCCCATGACATACCTACTAGTAACTATGACTCATACAAAGAACATGGTATGCATGTGTTTATCCTTAAATACAATCAATATTAAACCTGGAAAAATAACATGATTCTATTACATACCTTCCAATAACCCTTTCGAGTAACATGAGCATATTGATGTTTACCCTTGAAGTGATTAGGATCAACACGACCAAAAGTCATGGCTGCAAATGGGATTTCTTCAATAAAAACATTTTTTCCTTGGGAAAGAACCTCAAAGCTAGGCTATTTGCATCAGACACTAAAACCCATCTAATTCTATACATGTGAAGAACAGCAAGGAGGTATAAAATGGAATGCTTAAAATCCATTGTAGGCAGAGGACGAGAAACAACCTAAACAAATGGTACCCAGGAATTATGTTTATGATTGATAAAGGAATTGATTTACCAAGGGGTACACGTCATTGAGGGAGTTTGAAAGTTATTTTAAGGCCTCTGGAATTATATGAATCTCGGGAATCTGTGAACATTGTTCTCATATTTCAAAGATATACTACATATAGCCTAAGCAGACACTTGGGCAACTACGAATAAATGTGATGAGCACACTTGATCACCAAAAGGATAGCAATGAAGCACTTGAAGTAGGCTCGTGGTGATGAACTCTACCCAATTTACCTTTTCCAACATCAAAGTTAAATAAAAATACCAACAGTGGATTATGGGTCTAAAAAGGGGATGAAAATAGAGCTCAACTCATCACAAGCACAAAAATAAATCTGCAATAAGAATGAAGATCTTCAAGACCCTTACCACTCTGAGGTTTTCCATTGGTTTAGAGTGGCTCTTATCTTTAACTATGATACCTTCAAAACTTCTCACTACAACATTTAATCAAATGGAAGACTTGGCATGTGGAATCCGAATGATGATTGGGAAAGAATACTAAAATGCCCAGTTTTGACCGGAAATTGATCGGTAGGATCTATGGAGGATGAGGCTTGCAAGACTGTATATTTAGCTAGCTTGAGGTCTTGACACAAATATTTATAGTCCGAAGCATAAAGTATCAAATTTTTGTAGGGGTTATAATATTATAGTTTAATCAAGCTTGCAGTATTCATGAAAACTCATTTCACTCTTGAGCCCCTTCAATTCATTCAATTGGGCCATTCGGTTCATAGGTTTTTCATTGGATGGACCGTGAGTGAGGTGACCAACCAACTTCCTTTGACCATGCATACAAACTATAACCCTAATAAGAGAGCGATATGAGACTGAAGAGAACTTGCATATAGGAAATTAAGAGTACATTTTCTGACATAAATACAAGATACAATAGAGGAAACTCAACGTCCTATCTTGAAGCTTCATATGCATGACTAACCGCTCAGTAACTTGAAATGATGTTTGTTAATTAAATAACTAGTAAAGAATCACTTCCTAATCAAGCATACCAATAATACCTTTGAAACAAGTAGGGCACATACTCAGTATAGTGTTTACATACAAACACGTATTGTCAAAAATATTAAGTTTGGACTAACAAGCACAAGATTTACATATACATCTAGAAAAATTAGTTTCATAGTGTTTGAGAGGGTAGTCGGAAAATGGATTGAAATGCTACATGAGAGGTAGATGGCTATAGCTAAGCATAGAGGCTGGGAAAGCTAATAGAATGGTATCCTACTCAGAGAGTCTACAATGGCATGCAAATGGTAGGTTTCAAGGTTGAGACTACTAATTAAGAAAAATGAAGATAAGGAAATGCCAGATCTCGAGGAATAGAAAGAAACTTAATATGTTAATTTATGTTAATTTAGCACTTCTGTTGCTACATTGGTACCAAAGCCATTATAGCTAATAGGTTTTTCCCTTAAATTTCCATTTGATGCTAAGCTTAATTTATTGACTTTTAAATTAATTCTAATTAATTATATTTATGTTTGTAGCATTACCACGGTTGGAAACCTACATAAAGTGGCTAAAACTTAGACCTGGGAACTTTTTATAATAAGTATCAGTAGTAAACAATGATATCTAGAAAGTCTGATATGACTTTGAGCTTGTTCTGGGCAGAGTTTGTGGATATTAGAGAAGTAAATCTATGTCTATGGGAAGTCTAGTGTAATGAACAACAATAATGACCCTAAATATCCATGTTGTTGGGCATATACTGGTCCTTAAAATCATTTCTCAACCCTATTTGACCTCCTAGTGAGCGGTAATCCAGTTTTGGGAAGACGTGCCGATGAGAATGGATTTAAACCTTGAAATATAGGGAAAATTAATGGGTGTAACACAACAATAGGTTTCAAAATACCATGTTTGGGTGAGATATGTGTAAAGAACAATAGTATAAAAGTGTCCTTGGGCATATTGTAGCAGCAAAGAACTATCTCTTGGTGTCGAATCAACAGTAGCACTTCAACATTATCATTTCTAGGAAGTTCACATGGGATATTATGTTGATTTTTAAGCACTGTAGGGTGAATTTTTCAGAGGTGTTGGCCCTACTGGCTTGTCTTGTTAGATTTTTATCATTCTAAGCTAGCATTATGATCCTAGGATCTTTAACTGAGAGAATAACATGCACAAAAATAAAACACAAGAGACAAGAGACACAAAGAATTTTCCTCGGGGAAACCATAAAGGAGAAAACCCCGCAACTTCCTCAAAGATAGAATGAGCACCAATGGCAGCAGTAAAACCCAAAAACATAAAGATGATCTCCACAGCTTCTGTGTCTCTCTCTCACACTGAGAGAGATTCTCCTCTCTCACTCATGCGCCCCAATGAGTGAGTGTGTGTGTGATAAATAGAGAGGCTCACTCTCTATTTATATTCTTTCGTTCATTTGAAGCGCACTCCAACATGTCAGCCTCACTTAACAATTACTTACTAGATCCGACATCTCTAGGAGTGTCTAATAACCCTAGTGCCCCACAACTTGTGGGGACTTTCCCTCTTCTCAACAAGGAGGTTTAACCTTGACTTAGTTGGTGGGGACTATTGCCCCAACTTACAATGACTCACCTAGGGTCAACTTCACTAGGATAGTCTAATAACCCTAGGGCCCCATAACTGTGGGGAATTTAACCCTTGACAAATAGGAGGGTTACCCACAATGACTTGACATGAATTTCACATTATAGAAAATTCCCGATCGGAACATCGGGGCATGACATAACTTAAATAAATCCCAGAATAAACATCGGGTTACAATACGTAAGAAATATGGATGAATACATTCTGAAGTTACAAATACATCAACACTCCCTCTTAACTGGGAAGGTATTCTCTCGACACAATTTATCAGCACAAGTCTTCTTCTCTGTATCGTCTGGATCATTATCAAGTCATCTTCGTCTTCAAGTCATCTTCATCTTCAAGTCATCTTCATCTTCAGGTCATCTTTATCTTCAAGTCATCTTCATCTGGATCTGGATCATCATCACTCGATCTAGATCATCACTATTGGATCATCATCAAGTCTGGATCATCACTTGATCTGGATCATCATCAAGTATAGATCATCACTTGATCTGGATCGTCACTACTGGATCATCATCAAGTCCAGATCATCACTTGATCGGGATCGTCACTACTGGATCATCATCAAGTCTGGATCATCACTTGATCTAGATCATCATCAAAGCTAGATCATCACTGAATCATCATCATCATTACTACTTCTGCTATCTCAATCAAATGGTGTTATCTTCTTCATTCTTCTCGTCACAGGAAGTTCTACAGAGTCAATCCTGTAGGCCTACCCTTCATGTAGGTCTTCATCAGTGCTTATATCTGACACTTAAGTCAGAATGGCCTGCTTAGCTCTTACATCTGACCTCATATTGTCAAAAAGGCATGCCCAGTACTCACATCTGATCTCATCTTGTCAGAAAGGACCAACACTCACATCTGACCATGTGTAAACACATCGCGCCAGAATGGCTCAACACTTATATCTTACCATGTGCAAGCACATCGCATCGGAAAGGCTTTGCACTTACATCCAACCTCATCCTGTCAAAAAGACACATCACTTACAGTCGACCATGCTCGAAAGCACCACATCGAAAGGGCTCAGCACTTACAATTGACCATACTTGAAAGCACCACATCGAAAGGGCTCTGCACTTATATCCAACCATGCTCAAAAGCACCGCATCAGAAGGGCATGCACTCACATCTGGTCATGGAGGAACTAATCCTACCATTGCATCAGAATGGTCCCCAGTCCCAGAATGACCTACCTGGTAACTGACTAGGTGCCTCCATTCCCAAAATGGCAGTTGCCATTACATTTGACCTACTTGTCAGAATGGCCAACACTCAGATCTGACATGGGAGGAACTTAATACTTTAGCCATGACAGAATGGTTCAGCCCTTACATCTGATCAAGTGGGAACACATCCCTCTCTCACATCAGAATGGCTTCTCAGTCCTAGACTGAGTTGTCCTGGTAACTAACCAGGCACCTCTATTCCTAGAATGGAAATAGCACTCATATCTGACATGGAAGGAACCTAAATCCTCTGACCATGACAAAATGGCTCAGCCCTTACATCCGACCATGGAAGGAACTTAATCCTCTCCCATGTCAAAACAACTCTAGGTCTCATCATTTCCCCTTAGAGGGAACCTCGATCTCGAGAACACCAAGCTTCTCCCCAAGTACTCAAACTTCACTTTGGCCATTTCTAGCATAGAATCACACCAAGGATGATTACGTCCAAGGATGACCTGCGAGCTTCACCAGGACTGATTACATTCGAGGGCAACTTGTCTCATTAGCTATGCTAGAAATCCTTCTTTCAAGAGATCTTGATTTGGATCATTGCTCCTCTCTACATCATACAACAAATGCAAGTCAGATCAACCAAATCAAATAGTAGTTTTCAAAAGAAACATACTACCTCCCAAATAGCAAGTGGCAACATCTTTTGCCTCAGCTATACTCAGTGCCATGTAGGACTCCATCTTGCCAAACCAAGAGATCATACTTGATCCCATACTGAAGTAGCACCTCGAATTTCTCTTCCTATCAATGGCACTGCTTGCCCAATACGAATCCACATAATATTTTTGTTCGCCTCATACTTGAGCCCATAATCAACTGTACCCTTCAGGTACCTTACTACATGCTTTGCAACCATCAGGTGAACATGTCTCAATGTGTTCACATCAAAGCAAATATATGGTCTCGTATTTTTCAGGTACATCAAGGAACAAATCATCTGACGATACATCGTAGCATCAACCGTCTCTGATGAAGCAACACTCAATAGCTTCAAGTTTGATGCCATAGTTGTGGTCATGCAGTCCATCATCCTGAACCTCTTCAAGATCTCTACTGCATACTTCCTTTGTCCACACCTCCATGCCTAGAAAATAGTGCATCGACACATAACAGGAGCATCACTGGTCTTCCTCCTTCAACCTTGAAGCAAAGGTTGGAATCTGCTTTTAGTCTTAGTAAAGCCTAGAGTCATCAGTAATCTATCCATCCTGCCGTACCATGTCGAACCTCAGGATCTTCTGTAGTCACTCCCTCTGAAGCAGAGCATCATTCTCCCTCTATCTTTCGTACTCTATGCACTGAAACGTTCTGTACCGGAGTGACAAGTAGTATCCATCTAGGATCACTAGATACCAAGATCCTCTATCTTGAAAATTTTCAAAAGTTCTTCTCACACCCATCTGTGAGTTTGTCATCCTCTATCAACCTTGTAGCACGGGTTCAGATATTCATCAAGCTCATTGTGTGTGTGTTATCCCATGGTGTTTCCATCTACTACATGATGGAACTATGAACTTCTCTTCAGGTCTCGATACTGCATCCTAGACATCATTCTTCTTGAACTGGTCTTCCCTTTCTTCTTGGTTACTTCTTCATAGTTGGAAGGTTCTTTATTAATGATGTTGCTACATTCATCATATTTATTCTTCATCTTGAACTGTCGTCACTTGTTCTTTGAAACAAGTCTTATCCTTCTTTGCTTGTAGGTGATTATGTATGCGATCTTTCCTACAAGTCAAATGCATTTGTATGGTTAGAAACATTTCATAAGGAATATTCATACTGGCAAGTTCTTATGCATAAATATATGATCATGCAACTACTTTAGCCAATACAACATTCATCCATATCTCACTGAAACTTTCTAGATGCCTTCCATCTCTACCAAGACAACATTGAGATTGTGCACTAATCCAATATGTTAGCAAAGAGGTTTCATTCTAAATAAGTAACAATGAAGAGTTGTATAGCACCATGACCTACTTACCCATCACATGCATATTAGTAGTACACTGTCATTAATGAAAAAATCCTATCATGCATAACACATCAACTTAATATAAACAAATGAATAACAAAAAAATATCATGAAATGACAATTGAATACTTATCTTTATTTGTTTCATGGGTAGATTCCTTCTTGAGCCTTCAGCTTCATCGTATTCTTCATTCATGATAGCATCGTTTCTTATCCAAATGCTAAAATGGATAAGAGGTTCTTCAAGAGTTGAGTTCTTCATATTTCTCATTGCTTGAGGGATCTTCTTTGGATGGTGAGAGCTTGATCTTTAGTTTCTTCCATCTTCTTTTCTCTTATTATTAGTTGAGCTTCTTCTGGTGTGTGCTCTTCCCAAAGTCTACTGAAAGTAATCACTTTATTCTAGCACACATTCTTCTCATGATCCTGGGAGGTCATTCAAGATGGTTATCACCACTTTTGCATTCTCCACTTCTTCTTCTACCACTTCAAGTTGTTCTATGATTTGAGAGACCCTTGTAAAGTATGACTGTATGGTCTCTGCATTCTGGATCTTCACATTCTTCAACTAGTTTCTTAAGGTCATATTCTGATTTATGTTTTTCCCTTCAAATAGCTTGTTCAAGGAATCAAACATATTCGTTGTCTTTAGGAAAGACACTTGTGATACAAGTTGATCCGTGATTGAATCAACAATGATATTCTTGGCCTTGACTAAGTTCTTCTTGTGTAAAGCTTCTAGCCTCATCTCCCTCTGGAACTGGAACCTCTCTACTTGTGCAGGTGTCTAGTTCATTTTATTCAGGGAGATCATATGCTTCCATGCTTGGAAGTTGTCAATTTCAACAAGATTATCATCAAGCTGATGTGATAGATCACTTTGAAATGAAAACCTCAAATGAAAATAGCAAAATATTAGATCTTACCGATTTGAGATGTCTGTCTTGGTTCCGGAGCTGGCTGATCTAGGGTTTGTTAGAGAAACCCCAATTTTCAAAACTTGGAATATTTCAGATCTGATTGGATAGAAATATATATCTCTTCAAATGGAGCTGTCCAATGTACTCCTATTCTGAAAACAATGGAGGGAAGCTCTCGGAACAGGAAGCCTTAGTTTTCCAATTTCTCCTGCAGAAATTCCTATTACTGTTTCTGCGGTATCTCCGAAATTAATGCTACTCTGTATCTGAAACTTCGTAATAAGGTAGCCTCACATGTCCCTAATCTAACACCATAGGTGTCATCAGAATTGGTTTCACCAATTCGGACTTATCATTGTTTTCCCAAGGTGACCTGTTACAGGACTGTTCAAAACAACGAAGTTGTAGGGACTACCATGTGTCACTGGTTCATCTTCCAAGTCTGAATCTTGGAACACAGAAAGTAAATCCCATTCCATTTCTGAAAAATCTTCCGAAATCTCATTTAGACCTCTGTAGCCCAATATATAGTAATTCTCCCTAGGTGTCCTGTTTAGGGATGAATTCTGGAAGAGGTTGGAACCCTAACTTGGAGGGATCATATCTCCCAGAATATAGCGAAAATGAGACTTAATTTTGGATAAAGTGCAAATAAATATTTTAGCTTCTACCTCTGAAATTTTCAGCTCCTGATCCTTTTTCAATCTCGGGATATAGCGAATGTACCAAAACTTAGCGGTTTTAGTATTTAGGGTTTTTCTAGCCCGGGGTCAAACTAGGTTTGACTTTCCTGGAGTTTCACCCAACCAAAAATCTTGATCCAGGTCTCTAAAATTCGATTTTTATGAGGAGAGAAATCCTATGCCAGGCTCACTCAAAAATTCCTCTTCTGCAAGAAGCCCTAATTTCCTGCACCAAAACTGAAGATGCTCGGAATCAAATTCCGCTTCGACAGAAAGATGCGCCCTTCAATGGAGAGTCAACCTAGCATACTTTTGCTGATGGATTGTGGAGATAGACCCAAAAAGTAGGGAGCCCTAGCTTCTGTAGCTGCACAATGTATTCTTCTCAGGTTAGGTCTGATACCATGTTATATTTTTATCATTCTAAGCTAGCATTATGATCTTAGGATCTTTAACTGAGAGAATAACATGCACAACAATAAAACACAAGAGACAAGAGACACAAAGAATTTTCCTCGGGGAAACCATAAAGGAGAAAACCCCGCAACTTCCTCAAAGATAGAATGAGCACCAATGGTAGCAGTAAAACCTGAAAACATAAAGATGATCTCCACAGCTTCTCTCTCTCTCTCACACTGAGAGAGATTCTCCTCTCTCACTCATGCGCCCCAATGAGTGTGTGTGTATGTGATAAATAGAGAGACTCACTCTATATTTATATTCTTTCGTTCACTTGAAGCGCACTCCAACATGTCTGCCTCACTTAACAATTACTCACTGGAGCTGAAATCTCTAGGAGTGTCTAATAACCCTAGTGCCCCACAACTTGTGGGGACTTTTCCCTCTGCTCAACAAGGAGGGTTAACCTTGACTTAGATGGTGGGGACTATTGCCCCGACTTACAATGAATCACCTAGGGTCGACTTCACTAGGATAGTCTAATAACCCTAGGGTCCCATAACTGTGGGGACTTTAACCCTTGACAAATAGGAGGGTTACCCACAATGACTTGACATGACTTTCACATTATAGAAACTTCCCGATCGGAACATTGGGGCATGACATGACTCAAGTACATCCAAGAATAAAAATCAGGTTACAATACATAAGAAATACAGATGAATACATTCCGAAGTTACAAATACATCAACATGTCTTCACTTTCATTGAGGGCTAATCCACCTTTGACTCATGTTTCAAGAGTTTTGTACACCTTTCCTAGCATAATGAAGGTACAATCTAGGCAAAAAAAACTCAGAAGTGAAGAAGTATGGCAACATTGATGTGTTATAAAGGCTCCTCTATATATCACATGAGGCTTAAAAATGTTTATCCAATCCACATAAATCATCCTTAGAGGAATCCAGTTCCATTTACGAGGTATTTCAACTATGTCTACATAGGATTGAGGACACCATTGAAAATCTTCTTTCAGCAAGCGCTCAGCCTTGGAGCATACTTTTCATTGAACGAAGGCCTTGTTTCTATATTAATTGAGTATTGGATCACTCCATTGGATATATAGAGACCGATATCTCTTAGAAGTTGTTTTTTTTGTTGCTATATGAATATTATTGGAGGGGCATCTTTGTTGAAGGTGACTTAGGGGAGACACAACATAAGTTTAGGTTTCCTTCCAATTTGGATAGGCCTTCTCTTGGACACTTTTGTGGACAAGGTGAAACATTGCATCTTATGGGATTTTAGAGGTTGGGGTTTGCTTCTACTTTTCATCATTCATAATTTCTTTATGGAGGACGTGGGTACAAGTGGAAGATATCGTGGTGTAATTTTAAATGCAAAAATAAGACCTTATTTAGAATTTAGATTTAAAATAAAAGAAAGAAAACAAGACTCACCCACAAAGAAAATAGTGTGCCCTCTTATGATCCTTCAATTTAATGTCATGCACATGCATATAAGTTTTACTTGGGTGATTCAATGTTCAAACATTATGACGAATGAATAAAATGTAATTCATAGCCATATGTGCAACGCCAAATGACCATTTCCCATATATTTTCATGTACATATGGAATTCATAGCTATATGGAATTGGTAAAGTATTACCAAGGGGCCGGTTATCCTGATAAATCAAACTATTTAAGGTAATTGTTTAGATCAGATAGAACAAAGTTTTCCTCAATGTATGGTAATCATCATCATCAACTAAATGTATGTGTGTGCACATGCATAAATACCCAATACACAACTCAATCAAACAAAAGAAAACATAATTATACCTTGATTTGTAGATCTTCACACTGTCTTCTTATGCTTTACCTTTCAAAACATCATTCAACATACTTCATATTTTGTCCTATTGCAATAGTTTCATGTTAGGAACCATCAAATAAATTTATGTTTGTTTATGAAAATAAAAAAACCAATCTAAATAAATACAATTCTATTACAATGTAAATTACAATACTATTCAACTATTCAAGTAAATTAATTGTTAAGAATAGATCACCTAATAAAACATGGATAACCAAAAACACTGTGTATATAAGGCCATCGATCTCATCAAAATGCCATTTCTTTCCTCTTAACTATGGAAATGTTTCTCAACGTTATCTGTAACAAGTTCCAATGGAGGAGTCAAATAGCAATAGTGAAAATTATACACTAAAATTATATGAATAGATGTTTTTTAATGTATTATTCCTTACCATTCATTGAGCTTCTCTCTGTTTCGAGAATAATTTAATATTCTGTACTAAACAGGACCAACCACGTGAAGGTGGAAGCTCTTATGGCCCCTCCTCCCCCCTCACATCACTCTCAACTCCCCAAACCCAATGCATCTACTTGCAAATAACAATTTATTTCATAATTTCACAATCCAAATAACAATGCATCTACAATGCAAATAAAAATGCATCTACTTCAAATTATTTCACTCAATAATTGAAAGATGCTTTCATTAAATCATTCTTTAAATCATTCATTAAACCATTCAATCATTAAACAATTGAAAAAACCATTCATTTAGTCAATGGCAGAAAAAAAAAATTAGTAAACCATTCATTTAAACATTCATTCATGAAATAGAGGAAAAAACCATGAATTTTTTTATTATTATAAATAGGAATTACTCAAAATTTGTTTAGTCACTTCCTTTTTACTTTTATTCTCTTTAAATATTTAATTAGAGTCACATCTTTCGGAATCCGATCCTCGGTCTCCCTACTAGTCTGCTCGCAAGGTTGAACTTCCGGCGAGGGGCAATGAATTTCTGCAATAATGTCAAAATCTTTCATTAATATATTTATATTTTGATAAATACGAGTAATTAATTTAAAAAAACACTACGAATGTGTGTTTTGACCTGCCATGGGCATATCAACATGTTCAACATTATCTTGTACAGGCCCAACCTGTTCAGTGTTATCTGCATCTACATGCTCTGCAGTTGAATAGTGTAGAATTATAATTAATTTTCACCATTTGCAATGGTCTATACAAAACAATAGCACATTAATAAATTCATTACCAGTAATCAAAGCAGGATCTTCGTTTGGTTGGTCATGTACATCCTTGACATGAACGGGATCATTACTTTCCTGCTCAAAAAGGAATAAATAATTTATGTTAATTTATTTATAAGGAATAAATTGCATGAGCATTAATAAATTATGATTAAACTATACAGTTTTTACATACCTACGCACCAGATGGATCAACAGAATATTGTGCAGTATACCCAGACAAGCTTCTCCGGTGTTCAACAACGGAATCAAAGTTCTGTTCGAAGCCAAGCTTCATGTAATCCACACTGGGCAATTCTTTGAACCAATCGGCCTTCATATTTGCATTATGTCATTAATTTTACATTTTTTGCTAGAACAAAACGAAAATAATTATCTGTATGATATTTGGATGCAGATTCGGGTTTTGTGATACTTACATATCGGGCCGCCAAGTTCGAGTAACCACTAGGCCTAAGCTTGTGTTGGCCAATTTTTTCAATTCTTGCCTTGGTGGCCTTAGATGTGTCTGAGAGTCTAATCAAGTTTTTAAATACGTTAGTCGATGTACCAAATTTGATATAAAAACTGGCAATAATAAGGCTTACCACTACATTTTGGAATGTATTGCATACCTCCCTGTTCAAGTAGGTGGTATCTTTCCTAATTTTCTTAGGCCCTTCTCTTTTCCATCTTCCACCAGGGCTTTCCACTCCATATATGGAATCATTGGAGAGTGCTTATACCTAGGGTTCTTTTCTAGGTGAACCCTATACTGGTCTAAAAAAATCTTCTGATGTTTTCCAGCCTTCTATAGTACCTTCGATGAATCGAAGGTATCTTTTCCGAACAAACTAACCAAGTGATCAGTCAGATCATCCTTTAAAGATTTTGGCTTCTTTTTCCACATTGTGCAGATGGTGGGCCCGAAGGTTTCCAAGGCCAAATCATTCATATGTTTATAAAATATATCATTTCCTGCAAAACATTAATACCATCATTAGTCAACTTAAAAAATATTATCGGTATATTAGACAAAAATTATAAAAACTAAATTGAACAATCTATAAAGACCT
The DNA here is from genome assembly GCA_001517045.1 of Pseudotsuga menziesii. Lineage (NCBI taxonomy): Eukaryota > Viridiplantae > Streptophyta > Pinopsida > Pinales > Pinaceae > Pseudotsuga > Pseudotsuga menziesii. The sequence goes on from LPNX010717711.1 coordinate 1,047,038, forward strand.
GAAACCCTCTCTATCTTTATTGGAACCAGTTCTTCATTCACCAAAAATGTACAGACTATTGAACCAATGCTAGTGACACAAGAAGATCCAGGAAATGCATCCACATCTCTATCTAACCCTGCATCCACCCCTTCTTCTGCATCATCTATTATGGGTGGAGCAGCATCAGCTACACCCTCTGCTGCCCTCAGGGGTGTCGCAGAGCGTGTTCCCGACTGTTCAGTGGACAATATGGGAGCAATATGTGGTGTACGTGAAGTGGTTTGGTCACTGGGACCAACATTGCCTTGAACACTACTAATAATCTCCATAGCGCGCTGTAAATTCAAACCATTGTATTATAAGTTCAATAGCATATAAAATCAAATATTATAAAGTTTTTATAAATGAATTTACATTATTATTCGAGAACTTACTTTCAATTGTTTACGTTGTTGTAACAACAATTGAATCCTGTTTTTGATCCCTTTTGTTTGTGGAACTGCCACTATCAGAAGAATAAGTTCCTCATTTTATTTTTCCCTGGTCTTTTGTAGCACCCTCAATGGGTCTACAGACTCTCTAATTTCACTATCTCTCATCCATTGGGAGACCTCATTCTGTAAAGAGTTTTGAGACACTGTTAAATAAACCGAATCCTCTGTCTGCAACTGAAATATATAAAAATTGCTTAGTGTTTGAAGCAATAGTATGCGCAAACAATCATATTAACAAAAATTGTCTATCATGATAGAGTTATAGTATTACATCTAGGATTACCTGATGCCTAGACGAGGGTGTGGTCTGATCAACAAATGGGGACTCACCTCGATCATCCACTTGCAAAAAAAGTAGAGAACATTATCACAATGAACGCAATATGTAAAAGCTAACAAATATAGAACAAAAATAAACACTATGCTACATGTTTTATATGTGTACATTTTTGAAGTATTTAGAATGTGGAGTTACATTTAGGTTTACTGGTTGCCTCGAGGCTCCAGTCATCTGATCAACAGTTGAGGACTTTCCCTAGTCAATCTGCAAAAAAGGTAGACAACATTATCATCATGAACGCAAACATACAAACGAAAGAATACATAAAAAATAAACATTATGTGACACGATATACATGTTTATGATTTTAAAGTATTTGAAATGGAGAATTACATTCATGTTTTCCTGTTGCCCCGATGCTGTAGTCAGCTGATCAATAGCCGGTTGACTTCCTTGATCAACACTTTGCATGGACAATAGATAAGATTATATAAACAAATCGAATATACTAATGAAAATACATAAAAACATATCTGTATGTCCATCCTAAATTTATTACAATGGCAATATTGATGTATACCTGCTGCCTTGACTCAGGTCGACAAACATCTATGGAGAAGGAGGTGCCCCTGAGAGAACCCTGCATCAAAAACATACTAAAAGTTACCTAACGAAAACAAAAAAAGTAGAAAATTACAATTATATGCTAACAAAAAATCCTATAGATGTTAAAATAATTAATAAAAGGTTGGTTAAATTGTTGGATGTACCACAACCATACTAACCATGTTTGTATATACACGATTCAAATTGTAATTAATAAGCAGTTCTTCACCAGCAACTATTGATTTAATTACACATACAAAGACACAGTTTCCTTCACGTGACTCGAATATGAAGTTGGGTTGCTTAAGTGTAGACCCCGGTTGTGTACTGTTTATAAACCCCGCAATATTACCAGTTGTTTTTGGCCTTCCATCCATGTACAACGTTGGTCCTTTATTTTGAGCTTTGTCTTTCAGTTGTATATAATTCGCTGACAACCCATATCTACGCATACTTTGTGTATATTGGACCAAGCACATCCAATCACTATAGTTGTAAGAGGGTCCAACATACTCCATCAATTTTGTACATCTACAGTATCCAACCTTTATGCCATCTATGCAAAACAACCCCAATCCATGCAATGACGATGGTGCAATTCTATATATCCTCTCATTCACACAAAAATCAGTGTTTACTTGAGGAAGATCCCTAGGAACCCATTGTTTCACTAGGTGTTTATACCTTAAGGACACGTTGATGTCTCCCACTGTCTCATCATCATAGGAACATGACCCCCCTCCTTTGAGAAAAAATTTCATGCGTTTATTGAATTTTCTTCTATCTTCTGACATCTAGTTGATCTAGCCCTTGCAGACCTACTAGATGTGTCACTTTCCTCTAACCTTCCCAAACTCCCCTCCCTGGAGGAAGACAGGTCTGAAAAATACCTGTTTCGTTCTACCTGGCCGGAAAAAAAATGGCAAAAACATATCAAAATACCAACAAAAAAACTTGGAAAGACTTATAAGCAATAAACTTGTTAAAGAAAAATATAGTCAAGAATGAGTTCGGGTAATAGGTATGGGCATTTGGTAGCCCTAAACATTCTAATGTATGCCCCTCTTTTACTTACATACATGTCTCCATTCTCATGTATTGCTTGCATTGCCCTTTCCTAACATGTATTGGGTAGGCTCACAAAATATCATGTTATACATGGGCACTATGATATGCTCACAAATATTTATATAATGTATTATAAATGTGTGTTCCTAAAGTATTTGGAAATATACATGGATGGGCACTATGCCTGGTCACCAATGCTTTCACGTCTCTAGAAATATGTTAGAAACATACATCACATATAGAAAGTATGATGACATGTAGAATGTTGGAGCGATTATGGTGGTTGTGTATTTGGATATGCAGGTGTTCTTATTACTGGCCTAACCCCCTTTCAACAATAATATTTGCAGATTTAATGAGTCTATGTCTAATGCTCTTGGTACTCATTACATTCAAGGAGCCAATGCATAGGTCTCTGTAATCCATAACAACAAACACTACACAAACTTAATTTAAATGAGTTCCAAATTCCCTCTGTCCATTCACAAGCTTCAAATGTATGCTTGTGCCCATTGGACTTTGGACTTTCAATGTTGTCAAGCTTGAGACGATCTATTATGCATATGCAACAAATATAACACTGCAATTTATGCTAATATATGTCTGTACAGGGCCTGGAGGTTCTCTTTTAATGGACTATCTCCTTGAAAGAACATATCTTCGCATTCATCTACATTTACTTCAGATAGAAGTGATACTGAGTTTTTATGTTGGTCACTTCCCTCAAAAAGCATTTTTGACATGAGTTCATTTTTCAAGGAATCTTGGTTAATCTCCTCTTCCAAACTTCTAGGTCACTTCTTGACTCTACATTGGCCCGATTATTCATTTTCTTGGCCACTCCTATCTCCTTACTCTACACTCGTTGTTGTTGTAACCCTTACTTTTGATGGTTGTAAGTGGTTTTTAGTTTTCCCATGAATGTTGTTGTGATGTTGTAGATGATTATCCTTTTTACCTAATATGTTTTATGATCTTTTCCATCATTGCTAGGGTGCACATACTTGTTTTTTATGGATTCTTAAGCTTGAAAGCTCAAGGGCCTAAAAGTGCCCAGATCTCATGTAGGACCCTTTAAGAGTCATAATAACAACTATTGTTAGAGGATGTTATTCTCCAAATGATACACCAAAACCATACTTATCGGTTAATATTTGTGTAGGGATGTTTTTCTCTCTCCCATAAACTAGCATACTAATGGGATTGTGACTATCAATTCAATGCCTTATTTGCATAGTGGCAATCCTACAACAATACACTGGAAATTATAAAAAAATATAATGTATGCCCTAAAAATTCTAATGTATGCCCCTCTTTTAGTTACATACAAGTCTCCATTCTCACTTATTGCTTGCATTGCCTTTTCCTAACATGTATTGGGTAGGCTCACAAAATATCATGTTATACATGGGCACTATGACATGCTCACAAATATTTATATAATGTATTATAAATGTGTGTTCCTAAAGGATTTGGCAATATACATGGATGGGCACTATGCTTGGTCACCAATGCTTTCACGTCTCTGGAAATATTTTAGAGACATACATCACATATAGCAAGTATGATGACAGTAGAATGTTGGAGCGATTATGGTGGTTGTGTATTTGGATATGCAGGTGTTCCTATTACAGGCCTAACCCCCTTTCAACAATAATTGTTGTAGAATTTAATCAACAGTACACTGGAATGTCTTATGACTAACTCATGAATCTTCCCATGATTATTAAATTTCCATCTATAAACCATTATTGTGGTTTCATCATTGCTCCCATTCAAGAACAAAATAGTAGACATGACTTCTCTCCCTACATTAAGTCCGTGCACATAATGACTAGCTTTGGTACTTCCTAACTTTTCAATATTCCTTTTGACAACAAAAGTGAAACATGAAACAATATCCTTATTTTCATCATCTTGCACAGCTGATGGATTTGATCGAACTGTATAAGTACTTTGTTCCCAAAGTAAATATTTTGAGACCTAGGAACGAAGGGGAGAGAGATGAATGGTTGAAGGACTCCAATGGAGGATGAGTTGATGCCCTGTTCTTCCTACCCAAAGGTCCTTTTATAATGAAGGTTATCCCTAACTTATCATTGATTTGTAGTCTTCTATTTTTCACCCATACTGCTCAAAGCAACACAGTTTTATGCCGAACTAATATGTATCTTCATGTCACAAGTTCTTCCTTGTAGATTAATATGGAACCCTAGAAGGCAGTGTTGATTTGGAAATATGATTTTACAATGTTCCATCCCATATTTAAGACAATACTAGAGAGTAATTTATTGTATAACATTAACATATTAATTTTCAACCCTAAGGAAAGGCTAACTTGAATAGATTTGGGAGATTTCAAATAGGTACCACCACAATAATGGAAGAAATTAGACCAGTTGCTACAGGCATTTTTGGAGGCATATTTCCTAGTGGTAACCTACAACAATCATATATAT
>LPNX010717711.1:1058534-1061034 GCA_001517045.1 Pseudotsuga menziesii
ATAGGTGTCATTATCTCTTTTGTCTTAATCCTCATCGATGTGGCCACTTCACTTACACTAGAAATGACCTTCTTCAACATGTTCATAATATCTTCTTGGTTGCAATACTTTAGCACCATATACTTAAAGAAGTTGTACACTAGTTTAAACCTTTCATCAAGGCTTCTATACAACGTTGTTATGTATAAACAAAAAAATTAATCCATCTCATGACACTCAATGTACATGTTCCTTCGAGTCTACTGTATCTATGTTAACCTCTTTTCCATATTCCTATCCTTGATCACACATTCATGTTAGACACACCAGGCACACAGAGAGGGGGGGTGAATATGTGTGTGCAGTCTTTATTACTTTTTCAATTTTAACAATCAACAACTAATTCATCAATTCATTATTTTACCATTTACATAATCATTTAATAAACATCTACCAGTTCATCATTTATAAATAATAAGCATCTGAATCATGGACTCATAACAAGAACCATAGAACAAGAGAACACAACACCATATGATTTTGAGGATTATAATGATGATGATGATTATTATGAGTGGTATCATCATAAGATGACAATGGTGATGATGAGGATGATGATGTCACTGATGATGATGATGTCGATGATGATGATGATGCTATCCATGATGATGATCATTATGATGGTGATGACGATGATGATGAAGATAATGATGTTGATGATGAGGATGAAGATGATGAAGATGAAGATGATGATGATGAAGATGATGATGATGAAGATGACGACAATGATGATGATAAAGATGATGATGTTGACGATGACGACGACGATGATGATGATGGTGATGAACGTCTTGATATCATATGAAATGATGAAAATGCTAACAATGTTGATGATGATGATGATGATGATGCTGATGATGTTGTCGATGGCGACGATGATGTTGCTGATGATGGCGACAACGACGATGATGATGATGGGTGATGATGATGATGATGGATGATGATGTTGATGATGATGATGTTGATGCCAATGATGATGATGAGAAAGCCTCACGATGTTGATGAGGATGACGACGATGACAATGATGCTGATGCTGATGATGACGATGATGAAGATGATTTGAAGTAATTAATTTGATCTAGGTTTACTTTAAATTTTAAAAATAATTTTAATGATGATGTTGATGACGACGACGACAACGATGAGAACGATGATGAATATGGTGATGATGATGATGATGATGATGGCCATGACTAGTATGATGATGTCGAAGATGGAAATGACGATTAGAGTCCCATAATGATGAATTAGTTTATGAATATTATGATGAATATGAGGATGAGGATGACGATGATGATGACGATGGTGATGACGATGGTGATGATGATGATGATGATGTTGATGTTGATGATGTTGATGACGATGACGATGATGATGACAATGACATAGATGACGATCACGATGATGATGATGATATGAAGTAATTAATTTGTTCTAGGTTTATTTTTAATTTTAAAAATAGTTTTAATGATGATGTTGATAATTTTAATGATGATGATGGCGATGAAGATGAAGATGATGATGATGATGATGATGATGACAACGATGATGAAGATGATGATGATGACGATGATGACGATCATGGTGATGATAATTATGATTTTGATGACGACGATGACAATGATCATGATGATGATGATGATGATCATGAGGATAACGATGTCATCTTCATCGATTATGATGAAGATGATGATGATGGTGATGATTATGTTGATGAGGATGACGACGACGATGATGATAATGATGATGAAGACGATGATGAAGACGACGATGACGATGAGGGTGATTATGATGATGATGAGGAGGAGGAGGAGGAGGAGGATGATGAGGATGACGATGATGATGATACTATGATGATGAATATGATGATGATGGTGATGATGATGAAGACGACGATGATGAAGATGACGATGATGATGATGATGTTGATGATGATGATGTTGATGATGATGATGATGTGTGATGATGGCGGCGATGATGATGAAGATGATGATGTCTGATGATGATGATGATGATGATGAAGACATTGATGATGAAGATGATGATGATGACGACGATGATGATGAAGACATTGATGATGAAGATGATGATGATGACAATGATGATGATGATGACGACGAAGACAATGATGATGAAGATGATGTTGATGACGACAATGATGATCAACATGATGATGATGGTGATGGTGATGATGTAAGTAAATCTTTAAAAAAAAAAAAGATAAAAGAATAGGTATTGTTAAATATTTACTTTTCATTATATGATGACGATGATGATTATGATGATGATGATGACGATTATGATGATGATGATGACGATTATGATGATGATGATGATGATGATTATATATGATGATGATGACGACGACGACGACGACGATGATGATGATGATGAGGATGATGATGATGATGATGACTATGGGGATGAAGATGATGATGATGATGATGACGACGATGATGA
>LPNX010717711.1:1063534-1076034 GCA_001517045.1 Pseudotsuga menziesii
ATAAGATAAAAGAATAGGTCTAATTAAATATTTATCTTTCATTATATTGCATCATCTTCTTCATCCAAGTCATCATCTATATTATCATATCTAGAGTCAACATTGTAAGGGTTGGCCATATCATCATCAATTACGCTCATCGTGTCATTATCAGTATAATCTTCATCGGCATTGTTTGCTACATCATATGATTCAAATATTTCTTGGAGTAAATATTTTGCCGGATTATCATGATCACCTAACTCATGTTGATCATGCTCTTCATCATCGTATTCTTCTTCCAGAGAACCTTCTTCATTATCATCGTCTAGGTTATATTTTACCGGCCTTCCCCTTGGATCGTGTCTCATAACAAATGACCAGCCCACTTTACCTAGAACCTCTAAGTAAAATACCTATTCACATTGGCTTGGAAGAACATTGGGCTCTGTTCCTGGCTCAAACAACCTTGTGTTTACCATGGTAAATCCATTATCATGTTCAATAATAGTTCTATTTGGATTGCATACATTCAATCGTAACCTATACCATTTGACAATGAATAGAACTACCTTAAATGATTTAAAGTCACACTGTATAATCTTCCAAATACCCATAGTATATATTTTCTCAGACTTTTGGATGTCTGTCACTTCTAGATGAAACATTGGTCACCTCAAAGACAACAGATATCCCAGAATCTGATTTTTTCTTTGTTTCATCCAATTTTTTGATCCGATATCTACCTCCATTGCAAACCATAGCCTTATGGTGTTTTACCTACAATAAGCAATACACAAAAATATTACACAACTGTTCAATCCTTATGTAGCAATACATGGAAAAGAACAACATGTATGTCAAAATGTAATTTGCAAAATAAAAGATTTAGAGGGATTGATTAATATGCTTTCCATTTTATCTTTTAAACCATATGACAAATCGATTTCCCTTTCTGTTATATTTCTATCTCCATTGCGTTGTGATACTTTTAATTTACACCTTCCCATGATATTCCATGACCTGATTGTTCGCATCGTTCAATCCATACCTTCATCCAGTGAATATTGTTTGCGATGTATAAATGAATTGCATCCCGTTCGCGACCAACTGTTTGATGACAATAACCATTAAAATGAAAGACATGTGTAAATCTCATGAACACAGTATATGCTCTTAATTGAAGCAATAACTAGAAAATACAATTAGAATATGAATGATATAATAAATATCCACTAGATAATAATTACCTTTCAGCTTCCTCAATCTACCTTTCCCCTTCAGTTTCTCCCCTTCAAATTTGTTATTGGAGTCCGGATCACAAATGCGATGTAAATTGAGCTTTGACGCTAAAATAGGAAGATATTCACTAACATAAAACATGTTTTTGTATACCGTATATCCTTCCATCATAGAACCCTCAGCATGTGCTCATCTCACTAAACCCTTCATAATTTTTAAGTTCCTCTCAACCATCCACATGGACCTTGAGTGCACAAGTCTACACAACTCGATCTCCTCTACTTGGTGTATGAGGTAGTGCTCATGTGCATTGAAAAATGCCGAAGGTAGATGCTTTTGCATTTCACACATGAGACAAGGAATTTCTGTCCTCCAATACTTTATATCTTATATAATGAATTCTTTATATGTCAACTATCTATAAGTGACGCAAACCAATAATGATATTTAACAAAAAAACAATAAATTACATATGATAAAATAATGCACAAAAAAAAAAATTATACAGAGAATTAAAGAAACACTAAGCACATGTAAGTAATCACTAGTTACCTCATGTATTTACCAAGATTATATATAAATTGTTTAACATTGTTGTCGAAGTTGTCCATGAGAGAGAGAGGTAGATTAACATACTATATCAATATACAAACCACACCATTTATTAAACAAAGAGTATACAAACAAGAAAAAAAACTATACATAGTAAAATGAAAATAAATAAATTATAGGGACATAACAATAATAATTACCTTGATGAAGAGGTGCCAATCATGTGTTTTGACCCCCGCAAAATCACCTTTTTTGGTTATGATATTCTTCAAGTTCGCACAAAATCCAGTGGGAAATTTAATTTTCCGCATTACTTCTTTGACAACATTGCTTTGTTGCTCCGTAAACATCCATGGAATTGAGTTTATATTAACTTGGTCTCCGTTGCTATGAAATTGGATGACATATTTCATTGCATGGTTTCTTTCTTGAATGTCTTTGCAAGATTTCACAACTTTATCTTTCTCCCTCCTTAGCTCCAGTAGTCGCCATAATGTTTCAGTAACATTCTTTCCAATATGCATTGTATCAAACAAATGAGCAATTTGTAGGTGCTCATAGTATGGAAACCTGTTGAATTGAATAGGATAAATTTTCATTCCTCGTGGAAGCCCATTAATGCATTCATGATCACGATGGACATCATGAATATTAGTTTATAAATAAATTACATCATAAATCAAATATGGCCACTACAGTAAACAACTCACAATAAAAATTAAAATACATAACAATTCATATACGATGATCCATACGTACCATGATGACGATTTCTATTGTATTGCATCTTCCAAAGGTGAGGTGTCATTCTCTGCGGTTTTAATGCAGTCTCATGCTTCCCATTGAAAATGATTTTTTCAGTTGTTCTATACCTGTGATTCTTAGAGAGTAAATGGCTATACTCATCAAACACCACATTTCTTAAGATTTTTGAACGACGAGATTTTATCTTAGGACCACAAACTGGACACGCAAATTTACCCTTTGTCTGAAGCCCTACAATATTTAGATATGGATGTCAAATATATTCATATATAAACTATTCTAACTACTCCATATAATTAAATGCAATTAAAGTGGAACTTAAAATTACAAACCAGAAAATGAAGTTAACCCAGGGGGATCGTGTATTGTCCATACAACCATTGCATGGAATTGAAATTGCCTTTGTCGTATTGGTATAGATACATAATACATAGTGATTCCATTCCATAACTTCAGTAGCTCATATATAAGAGGTTCGATGTATACATTCATATCTTTGACTTGGAACTTACCTGATTGATTTGAAGTACATATAAAATATATCATTCTGAGAACCATTAAGATATATAAACCATGCACAAGAGTAAAATAAAATATATATATATATATATGAAATTAGGAAACATAATATGACAAATGAGATGCCACAACTACATTATAAATAAAATATTTGTAGACAAAAAAACCTGGAATAATCATTGACAACATTATGTGCTCCCTCTTTATTGACAACCATGGAGGAATGTTATTGTTGATAACAAAAATAGGCCACATCGTGTAAATGGATTTCATTTGTGCAAATGGATTAACACCATCTGCTGCCAAAGAAATCCTAAGATTGTGTGGTTCTTCTTTAAAGTGAGTCCACTTTTCCTCAATATCTCTAAAATCAAAACCATCTTCAGGAATTCAGATAACATCATCTTGACTTCTGTTCTTGGCATGGTAATCCATAAATTGCGCTATGTTTTTGCACCTGAACAGTCGTTGAAAATGTGGAATAATGGGAATATAACGAAGAACCTTTTGAGGCACCTTTTTTTTACTTTATCTGTATGATATCTACCTACATGACATTCCAGACATTCTGTTGCAAATTCATGCTGATTATAATATATAACATGGTCATCAAGGCATGCTGAATTTCTTCATAATGCATTCCAATCTCTTTCATGATGGAAGATAAATCTCAATATGTGCGAGGTAAAATATTTGATGGTGGTAACCAAAATTCAACTATCAAGCTACAAAATATCAAAAAAATAGTTAATGTAATAAATAAATAATATTAACGAAACACGCTTCATCCATACGATCATCAATAATGAGTTAATAATACAATTATTAGAGGAATACAAATAAACTTTATCATGATCCTATATATGTGATGGATTATTTTACATACCTTAGCATCCATGTGATTGCAATGTTTGAAATACCATTCATAACCTTCAAGTTCATTATCAACAATACAACATAGATAAGATTTGTTTTGGAGCCTTCATAAATGGGTTCATATGCCTTATCAAGAAGAGGTATATCATGAACATCATCATTGACATTATCATCGTCATCGTCATCGTCGTCATCCATTCTAACATTAAATGAATCATGGATCAATGTATTTGTACCATCATCTTCAAATACATTATCAGTATGATCATCTTGTTCAATATGATCGTTCACTTGTTCTCCATTAAACATACACGCTCCATGATCCTAATCCTGAACTTGATCTGAAAGCACTTCCTCTAGACGATATGTTGTAGGGTGTCTTTCCTTTAATATAAATACATGGAAACATTAATAGATATACATTAATATATGAAATAAAAATAATACATACAATTACCAAAACAAACAATATAATTTTTTTTATAATGCTAAACCTACAAATGGACGATATTCGTTCACCCCTTAGCGTTTCCATGTTCCTTGCAATGTTTTGTGGCTTTTGAGATCAATATTATTATCCTCTTAAATACCCTGCATTGAGTACATGAACAATAATATTTTCCATCACCCCTTCATTTCGCTGCATCCCATAGTCTAGTAAGCAATTGTCGGTTGTTTTTGTTTGGATCCGGAATATTTATATTTGACATTTTGTCACAAACTTCGTGAATGAATATAACCGGTTGTCTTAAAAAATCAAGTTCCACAAATCACAATTTTCTCAAACAGAGAGAAGTCAAAGAATAAAAAAATCCCGGCAAACTGTCAGTCAAGGAAAAAAAAATTCCCACAACCGCCCATTGAAGAATAAAACAATTCCTTAAAACGTTCGTCGAGGAATAAACAATTTTCGAAAATGGTTCGCCGCTTCTACAACAAACATGTCGAAATGTTTAAAAAAGTTTAAATATATAATGGCCCTGTCATCGAATATCTGATGCCTTGAACATAGTTACCGTTGGAAATATGGGACCAACAATTTCAAAATTTTCAAATTTGACATCATTTTCTTTCAAAAAAACCTACGAATTAACGTCAGATATCCAACACCTGTGCGTCGAAAAACCTACGGAGTAAGGGGTTAATTCTAGACACATATACGCCGAAAAAAATGGCTCCAAGGTGTCGAATATTCAACACCTTAGCTGTCGAAAAATCGACTCCAATGTGTTAGATATTCCACACCCTTGACGTTGGATATTTGACACCCCCAACATCGAAAAACAGACTCTAAATGTGTCGAAAATGCGATGGCGCTAAAATTTTTCCTAATTGTTGTACTTCTCAATGATTGCTGTCCGACACATCTGTACGAAACGTCAGATGACGTCGGATTATTTTATCGTATTTCGGGGTCAAATCCTGTTGTGATTCATATTTTTTCTTGAGCAAAATAGAATTAGGATGAGAAAAACCCCTTATTATGCTTGATGCATTTTTATCTATGCCCAATGTGTGGTGTTGCACTTGTTTTAGAATATTTTGTAGTTTTTCTATTGTCTTCAATGTCTTCAAATTGGAATCTACTCTTTCTTTTCTTGGGAAAATATGTCCCAACTACAACTCAACTTTATTTGTCACATTGTTCTGGTAGACTAGCATGTTGGATTTCCTTTCATAGGTGGCTTTCATTGGGTTCATTTCTACGGAATCATCATCATCATAGATTTCACCTCCACCAAGTATAGGTACCCTTTCCACTTCAATGCTAGAAGTATCAAAAGTTGCACAAATTGACATGATGTTTATTCCCTTGCTTTGACTTATTTGCATGCCATACATACCTTTATAGGCATATTCAACATCTTTATTCATCACCTACAATTAGGTTATGGAAACTTATATGTCTGTGATATGTCACACTGCATCTTCTCTAGGCTACCCTTCCTTAACTCAATGAGATAGAAATGTACATTCAAATTTTGTACATGAGAATGATATGCTCTTATAATTGGTATATAACATACCTTAATTTCCCTTTTCTTGTTGTAATCCTTCCATCATGTAGAGGTAATTTTCTCATGCATCCCTAAATACCAAATGGCATGGCACTTGCATAAATTGGAAATAGCATAACATAAATAGTAATAATAGGGACACTTGCTTACCAAGGATTTGATAACACCTACTAATCCAAGTAAGTGGACGAAGACATCTCCAGGAAATATCTATTTATAACAATAAGATGCATAAAACCTAACCTTATGCTGCATATCTAGGACTTTATTATATAAATGAGACCTTTGTACATATTTAAACTTATTAGAAATATACTACCTATGTTGTGATTATGTATAGTGCATACCGTTAGAAATGTTTTTCCCTCAAAGCTTAAAAATACACCAATGGGGTGCACTTTATAATGCAAGTTCCATACAAATTGCACCTTAAGTCACTTTATGGCTTAAGTGACATATAATTTGTACTTTATGTCACTTTATAACTTACGTGATGTACAATTTGCACAATCACACAATTTATAACTCAACAATAATTTTATAACTTAGGTGACAACCAATTTATATCACAAGAAATATTGAACCCTTGACCAATACTTACGAAAATGTACAATGTAACTAATTGAGATAAAGCAAATGCAACAAAATGAGTGGTTTGATTTTTGGTATCTTGGATGGTTAGGATTTTTGCACTTCCCAATGCATCCTTCCTATCATTTTCATTGCTTGCGTGGCCACCATGTGATCTTCCACCCTATCTCATGTTTTTCCCCTTGAAATTTTCCTACTACAACTTTCCATGCAATCTTCCACTCTACCTCGATGCATGGCATACATTCCAATAAAGTATGCATCCATGGATCGAACCTCATGCAAACTAGTAGGAGGGATATTTGTCATAGGCCACAACTATTGCTTCATGTGCACCATATCTACCTTTCTATTGTTACAAGGAATCATCCCTGTGCTCCAGGGTTTTGAAACAATGTTGATGTTTCAGATGTTCTTTGATACATATACCCATTGAACATTACAACTGACACTTGCACCACAAGTATCCACAGTCTTTGAATTCTCATCCATGCAATAATATTTGATTGTTAGATTTGGGTTTTCAAACTTCCCCTCTTTCTCAACAAATTAAACTTTCTTAATCTTGTTTTTAACATGATCTACATCCCAATAAATAGTGGATACTTCTTTGCTATCTTGCAAATCTTCATCCTAGATCCCCTCATAGAATTCCTCATTAGAATTTTTTTTTGTAGCTCTTAAAATAGGGATTTGGGTTTGTGCAATACACTTGTGGGTGTGCATATTTTTCCATTGTTTCTTGCTTGTTTACTGTTATTAATGTTCATTATCCATTTATGTTGCAATAATGGCTTCATTTGGTAGGATACCACTTGTTGCATCCCTAAACAAAAAATGGGATGACACTTGCATAAACTAGAAATAACATAATCATCATCATCATCATCATCATAAAATGTTCAAATAAAAAATGGAGGACATCAAAATACCTAGTACTTGCTTCAAGACCCAAAGCATAAACCATAAGATTCATGATTGTCCATTAATGGCCAAGTATTAACTAACCCAATTTCCAGTGAACTAGGCACCTCACGGTCGAATCAGGATATTGAGCCAAGTTTATTATAAATTCCAAGAAGCAACCGATAGAGAAACCAAGCATCCACTCTACAGGATCTTCAAGAACTAAAATAATTAAACTGATGGATGTATGCAGACTACTGGAGACATTATATCTGTACTCATTCGATTTCCTACAAAGTGTTGTAGTTGGGAGGAATGCATTCTGAAATTCCATGGGCAATAGGATTCTGCTAGGTTTCACGTTGAATTACATATTGAATCTCTTCCAAGGTTGAATGTGGCCCTGAGGATATTAAGATGAATATGTTCAATATATATATTAACTTGCAAAAACTTGACATAAGAAATTGGTATATATGGATTCCTAGTAAGGGTGTATACTCAATTGTAAATATTCTCAGGTTGTTATACAAGATATGGGATCATATTCTTGATGAGGAATCTTTTGAGGATCCAGTTTACCCTCCAAAAAATCAAGACCTTGAAAAAATCCATGAAGATTCCTTTGAAGAAGGCCCTATTTAAGAAAGAACCCATTCTCCTATTATATTACCTCATCCAAAGAATCTGAATTAGATGGTCCATATTGTTGAGATTCTAATGAGGAATATTTTGTAGGAAAACCCTTGTTTGATTATGAGATGGAAAATGCATCCATTTATCCATTTCATGAAGAGTTGGATGTTATATTTGAAATCAATAATAATATTTTTGGGGACCCCATGTATGATTCATATAGTTAAGCATCTAATGAGGAACCTAAATAATTGGAACCTATATAGCAACCAAGCATCCACTCTACAAGATATCCAAGAACTAACATCATTCAAGTGAAGGATGTATGCAGACTACTGCAGACATTATATCTCTACTCATTTGATTTCCAACAAAGTGTTGTAGCTTGCTTAATGCTCCTCTCTATTAATCATTTGCGTTCAACTTAACAGTGAAATCAACAAGTCCACGCAAATCTTATAGTACATATCCTTTATAGTAATGGACAAATAATGATGTTAGTTCTTGGAGATCCTATAGAATGGATGTTTTAACCTCTTCAGTGCTACTCTGTAGTGCGTAACCCAGCACTTCAGAGAATATTCTAATGGTTTTCTTGGACATCTTGGGGTATCCTAATCAATTTCATAATGATAGTTGGGAGGAATGCATTATGAAATTCCATGGGCAATAGGATTATTCTAGGTTTCATGTTGAATTACATATTGAATCTCTTCCAAGGTTGAATGTGGCCCTGAGGATATTAAGATGAATATGTTCAATATATATCTTAACTTGCAAAAACGTGACATAATAAATTGGTATATATGGATTCCAAGTAAGGGTTGTATACTCAATTGTAAATGTTTTAACCTCTTCAGTGCTACTCTGTAGTGCATTACCCAACACTTGAGAGAAGATTTTCTCCACTGTATCTTGAACATGGCCCAGGTACATTAATTTTGGATGCCTCTCAGTTGCAGTAATGATACTGATCAACCGACTGAAGAAGGCTTGAAAAGAGTTCAAATCTAAAATATTAGGCCTTACCAACCTCAAAAGATTGAAGAGCTCTTTAAAATTGTTCTGAAAAAGGGTGCATGACAATAACACCCGTCTCCTCATATGTATTTGGGAAAGAGCATGGAGTATGTTGGTGTCCTTCTTGCGTGGGAAATTCCCTTCATTTAAAACCAGCAGTCATGGTCCCTAAAGTAGAATTTTTTGGCAAGATTCATCCAATGGTTCAAATTAAACACTTCATATCCTCAGGGTTTATTAAACATGATAATATGAAAGACACTAGGGAATTGATTCAACATCTATACTTACAAATTTTGAAGATGCAAATGGTGGATGGACCACCACTCCTTAATGAAGTCATTCTTTAAATAGAAAAGATGATGGCTAGTAAACTCTAACCATTTTAACTATCTTTCAAATATTTGTGTTTGAGGGGCCTGAGTAATTTTTTATAAAAAACATCTCAACCACCCCTCAAAGTAATCTTGCATCAATACTACAATTATATATTGTCAAACCATTATTTTGAATAACCCCTCTTCAATTTTTTAGAGATCTTAGTGCTACTTTCATGAGCTAGTCACTTGATATTCATTATCATTCACATATATTACTACTAGCCAATTTCTCTTTTTTCTTTTGGAAAAAAAATGGTAAGGTTATAAAATTGATGCCTCCACAAGGTTCTAAGCTTACAAATCTTCCTCTATTTTCTCCCTTTTTATAAGAATTGAATCTCTTATGAAAGGTAGGCCCCCAAGTTTCTTTTTTACTTCAGTGGATTTCAAGAAAGTTGTGTTCTTTCTCTCCTACAGAATACCGCAAGTGGTGATAATTTATCAGAGGATGTCTATATGCACTATCCATCCAACCTCTATTTTATTTTATTTGTTTTTATAGGGGAGCACATACATCTTTCTTCTCACCACAATGATGCCTGATACCTGGGACAAAAAGGTACTAACTGTTCCCTAAACCTAAAAACATGACATAAGAGTTATTTAAAGCTAATATGGATTATATTCATTAATTAATATAGGTGGCAGTAGGCAAAGAGAAAAAATCAATGATAGTTGTGTCCTTTCCAACGTTTAATCTTCTTAATCTTCCAGCTGTTACTTTTCTGTGTTTTTCTTATATTTTGAAAGCCAAACAAAATAACTTCTTGCAAATCTCTGTTGTCGCTACAATTTGGAAATTACTGGGTTAGGTTCGAGTTTCATTCTAATATAAGGTTTCTATAATAAAAAACATGAAAGAAGAAATCCATAACATTTGACAGAATTCTAGAAAATCCCTATTGTCGCTACAATTTGGAAAATACTGGGTTAGGTTCAAGTTTCTTTCTAACCTAGGAATTTTATAATCATCTTGAATTATAGTTGAAGTTTTTTGTAAAAACATGAGTGGTTAGGGTACGTGTTCCTTCTCCTCGATTTCACACTTGGGTGCATCTATATTTTTCAGCTTGTGCCTATCATGCTGTTTTTACCCCTATTACCTATATTTTTCATGGGTGTTGAATGAGGGTAACCTTCTCTAATAGCCTCCGCCTTTCCTCTATTGGCCTCCACTTAGGATGGGTTCGCTCGCTAGGTCAATTATATGCTTTGCAACGGGGTATGGAACTCTATATCGATCTGGGTCAAATGCGGGTCAAATGCAACTTTCAAATGAAACTCTATTTTTGTGCCTATTAACTCTATTTTTGTGGGTGCTGAATGAGGGTAACCTGCTCTAATAGCATATGTCTTTCCTCTATTGGTAATGAAACCCTAGAGAGTTGCAGAATAATTTTAAAATTTTTAAAATAGAAATGAATTAGGGCATGGTACTCACAATTTTGGGATGCATTGTCTCAACTAACAGTTTCTTTTATAATCGGCCTATTGTTCTGCTACAAGACCACAATCCACTCTCCTTAGTCTTCATGGGTCCAAATCCTTGCTCCCACTATCCAAATCGTTGCTCCCATTGTCTCATTCTCAGATATCATTCTCTGGCCAAGTTGCTCAAATCATCATTGATCACTGAATTATCTCGACAAGCACTCGATGAGATGCACAAAGGAAGAAGCTTTCTCGTGAAGCTGAAATGAAAATAGCACGCGACAGGTATTGAAAGCTCAGGTTTGTTGTTATTGTTTTATGTTTTATTTTATTTATTTATATATATGTATATATATATGTATACACACACACACACACACACACACACACACATATATATGTATATGTATATGTATATGTATATGTATATATATATATGTATGTATGTATGTATGTATGTATGTATGTATGTATACATACATACATATATTTACATACATACATACATACATACATACATACATACATACATACATACATACATACATATATATATATATATATATGTATATATATATATATATATATATATATACATATATATACTAAAAAATAAATTTAATATAAAATTACAAGTAAGATTTAATTTAAAAATATTTAATTTTGATAAGTATAAAGATATATAATTATTAGGTGTTTGACATTATATGCATAGACTTTGTAGTGGTCCAAGAGTCATATGGATAAAGGGTTAATTGTGATAATTGTTGGTGATGATAAGGGATAGGGTTTATAGGGATTTGGGAATAGGTTTTATAGGTATTATGTTTTATAAGGGTTAAGTGTTTTACGTTAGGGATTAGTCTCATATGAACCTTCGTTTATTTTCTCCAAGTACTATTCAATGTCTCAACAAAAAATCCCTAACAACGTTTCATTACATGTGTCATTATCTCTTTTGTCTTAATCCTCATCGAAGTGGCCACTCCACTTCCACTAGAAATGACCTTCTTCAACATGTTCATAATATCTTCTTTGTTGCAATACTTTATCACCATATACTTAAAGAAGTTGTACACTAGTTTAAACCTTTCATCAAGGCTTATATACAACATTGTTATGTATAAACAAAAAAATTAATCCATCTCATGACACTCAATGTACATGTTCCTTCGAGTCTAACGTATTTGTGTTAACCTCTTTTCCATATTCCTATCCTTGATCACACATTCATGTTAGAAACACTAGGCACACAGAGAGGGGGGGTGAATCTATGTGTGCAGTCTTTATTACTTTTTCAATTTTAACAATCAACAACTAATTCATCAATGCATTATTCTACCATTTACATAATCATTTCATAAACATCTACCACTTCATCATTTATAAATCATAAGCATCTGAATCATGGACTCATAACAAGAACCATAGCACAAGAGAACACAACACCATATGATTTTGAGGATTATAATTATGATGATGATTATTATGAGTGGTATCATCATAAGATGACAATGATGAGGATGAGGATGAGGATGTCACTAATGATGATGATGTCGATGATGATCATGATGCTATCCATGAT
>LPNX010717711.1:1082527-1104176 GCA_001517045.1 Pseudotsuga menziesii
AGAACATTGGGCTATGTTCCTAGCTTAAAAAACCTTGTGTTTACCATGGTAAATCCATTATCATGTTCAATAATAGTTCTATTGGGATCATGTTGATTCAATCGTAACCTGTACCATTTGACAACGAATAGAACTACCTTAAAGGATTTAAAGTCACACTGTATAATATCTTCCAAATACCCATAGTATCAATTTTCTGAGACTTCTGGATGTCTTTCACTTCTATATGAAATATTGGTCACCTTAAAGACAACAGATATCCCAGAATCTCATGTTTTCTTTGTTTCATCCATTTTTTTGATCTGATATCTACCTCCATTGCACACCATAGCCTTATGGTGTTTTACCTGCAATAAGCGATACATGCAAAGATTACACAACCGTTCAATCCTTATGCAACAATGCATGGAAAAGGACAACATGTACGTCAAAATGTAATTTGCAAAATAAAATATTTAGAGGGATTGATTAATATGCTTGCCATTTTATCTTTTAAACCATATGCCAAATCGATTTCCCTTTTTGTTAGATTTCTATCTCCATTGCGCTGTGCTACTTTTACCAATGAAGCCACACCTTCCCATGATATTCCATGACTTGATTGTTTTTATTGTTCAATCCATACCTTCATCCAGTCAATATTGTTTGTGATGTATAAATGCATTGCATCCTGTTCTCAACCAACTGTTTGATGACAATAACCATTAAAATGAAAGACATGTGTAAATATCATGAACAAAGTATATGCTCTTAATTGAAGCAATAACTAGAAAATACAATTATAATATGAATGATATAATAAACATCCACTAGATAATAATTACCTTTCAGCTTCCTCAATCTAGCTTTCCCCTTCAGTTTCTCCCCTTCAAATTTGTTATTGGAGTCCGGATCACAAATGCGACGTAAATTGAGATTTGACGCTAAAATAGGAAGATATTCACTAACATACAACATGTTTTTGTATACTGTATATCCTTCAATCATAGAACCCTCAGCATGTGCTTGTTGTCTCACCAAACCCTTCATAAATTTCAAGTGCCTCTCAACCATCTACATGGACCTTGAGTGCACAGGTCCACATAACTCAATCTCCTCAACTTGGTGTATGAGGTAGTGTTCCTGTGCATTGAAAAATGTTGAATGTAGATGCTTCTGCATTTCACACATGAGACGATGAATTTCTGTCCTCTAATACTTTATGTCTTGTTTATGGATTTCTTTAGATGTCAACCATCTACAAGTGATGCAAACCAATAACGATATTTAAGAAAAAAAATAAATTAAATTACATATGATGAAATAGTGCACAAAAAACAAATATAAATTATAAGGAGAATTAAAGAAACACTAATCACATGCAATTAATCACTAGTTACCTCATGTATTTACCAAGATTATATATAAATTGTTTAACATTGTTGTCGAAGTTGTCCAGGAGAGAGAGAGGTAGAACATACTGTATCAATATACAAACCACGCCATTTATTAAACAAAGAGTATACAAACAAGAAAAAAAAAACTATACGCAGTAAAATGAAAATAAATAAATTATATGGACATAACAATAATAATTACCTTGATGAAGACATGCCAATCATGTGTTTTGACCCTCACGAAATCACCTTTTTTTGTTATGATATTCTTCAAGTTCACACAAAATCCAGTGGGGAATTTAATTTTCTGCATTACTTCTTTGACAACATTGCTTTGTTGCTCCGTAAACATCCATGGAATTGAGTTTATATTAACTTGGTCTTCGTTGCTATGAAATTGGATGACATCTTTCATTGCATGGTTGATTTATTGAATGTCTTTGCAAGCTTTCACAACTTTATCTTTCTCCCTCCTTAGCTCCAGTAGTCGCCATAATGTTTCAGTAACATTCTTTCCAATATGCATTGTATCAAACAAATGAGCAATTTGTAGGTGCTCATAGTAGGGTAACCTACTGAATTGAATATGATAACTTTTCATTCCTTGTGGAATCCCATTAATGCCTTCATGATCAGGATGGACATCATGAATATTAGTTTATAAATAAATTACATCATAAATCAAATATGGCCACTACAGTAAACAACTCACAATAAAAATTAAAATACATAACAATTCATATACGATGATCCATACGTACCATGATGACGATTTCTATTGTATTGCATATTCCAAAGGTGAGGTGTCATTCTCCGTGGTTTTAATGCAATCTCCTGCTTCCCATTGAAAATATTTTTTTCAATTGTTCTATACCTGTGATTCTTATAGAGTAAATGCCTATACTCATCAAACACCTCCTTTCTTAAGCTTTTTGAACGACGAGATTTTATCTTAGGACCACAAACTGGACATGCAAATTTACCCTTTGTCTGAAGCCCTACAATATTTAGATATGGATGTCAAATATATTCATATATAAACTCTTCTAAATACTCCATATAATTAAATGCAATTAAAGTGGAACTTAAAATTACAAACCAGAAAATGAAGTTAACCCAGGGGCATTGTGTATTGTGCATACAACCATTGCATGGAATTGAAATTACCTTTGTCGTATTGGTATAGATACATAATACATAGTGATGCCATTCCATAACTTTAGTAGCTCATCTATAAGAGGTTCTATGTATACATTAATATCTTTGACTTGGAACTTACTTGATTGATTTGAAGTACATATAAAATATATCATTCTTAGAACCATTAAGATATATAAACCATGCACAAGAGTAAAATAAAATATATATATATATGAAATTAGGAAACATAATATGACAAATGAGATGCCACAACTACATTATAAATAAAATATTTGTAGACAAAAAAACCTGGAATAATCATCGACAACATTATGTGCTCCCTCTTTATTGACAACCATGGAGGAATGTTACTGTTGATAACAAAAATAGGCCACATAGTGTAAATGGATTTCATTTGTGCAAATGGATTAACACCATTTGCTGCCAAATAAATCCTAATATTGTGTGGTTCTTCTTTAAAGTGAGGCCACTTTTCCTCCATATCTCTAAAAGCAGAACCATATGCAGGAATTCAGATAACATCATCTTGACTTCTGTTCCTGGCATGGTAATCCATAAATTGTGCTGTGTTTTTGCACCTGAACAGTCGTTGCAAACGTGGAATGATGGGAATATAATGAATAACCTTCTGAGGCACCTTTTTTGTTACTTTATCTGTTCGATATCTACTTACATGACATTCTGGACATTCTGTTGCAAATTCATGCTGATTATAATATATAACATGGTCATTGGGGCATGCATGAATTGCTTCACAATGCATTCCAATCTCTTTCATGATGGAAGCTAAATCTTGATATGTGCAAGGTAAAATATTTGATGGTGGTAACAAAAATTTAGCTATTAAGCTACAGAAAAATAAAAAAAGATAATGTAATAAATAAATAATATTAACGAAACATGCTTCATCTGTACGATCATCAATAATGAGTTAACAATACAATTATTAGAGGAATACAGATAAAATTTGTCATGATCCTATATATGTGATGGATTATTTTACATACCTTAGCATCCGTGTGATTGCAATGTTTGAAATACCATTCATAACCTTCAAGCTCATTATCAACAATAAAGTAGAGAGAAGATTTGTTTTGGAGCCTTCATAAAGGGGTTCATATGCCTTATCGAGAAGAGGTATATCATGAACATCATCAAAGTCATCATCATTGTCATTATCATCATCATCATAGTCATCCATTCTAACATTGAATGAATCATGGATCAATGTATTTGTACCATCATCTTCAACTACATTATCAATATGATCATCTTGTTCAATATGATCATTCACTTGTTCTCTCTTAAACATACACGCTCCATGATCCTGATCCTGAACTTGATCTGAAAGCACTTCCTCTGGACGGTATGTTGTAGGGTGTATTTCCTTTAATATAAATACATGGAAACATCAATAGATATACATTAATATATGAAATAAAAATAATACATACAATTACCAAAACAAAGAATATAAAAAACTTTATAATGCTAAACCTACAAATGGACGATATTTGTTCCCTCCCTCAGCTTGTCCATGTTCCCTGTAATGTTTTGTGGATTTTGAGATCAATATTCTTCTCCTCTTAAATCCCCTGCATTGAGTACACTGACAATAACATTTTCCATTACCCCTTCGTTTCGCTGCATCCCATAGTCTAGTAAGCAATTTTTCAGTTGTTTTCGTTTGGATCTGGAATATTTCTATTTGACATTTTGTCACAAAATTTGTGAATGAATATAAATGGTTGTCTTAAAAAATAAAGTTCCACACATCACAATTTCCTCAAATAGAGAGAAGTCTAAGAATAAAAAAATCTCGGCAAATTGTTTGTCGAAGAAAAAAACAATTCCCACAACCACCCGTTGAAGAATAAAACAATTCCTGAAAACGTCCGTCGAGGAATAAATAATTTTCTCAAATCATTCGTTGCTTCTACAACAAACATGTCGAAATGTTTAAAAAAATTTAAATTTATAGTGGCCCCGTCATCAGATATCTGATGGCTTGAACATAGTTACTGTTGGAAATATGGGACCAACAATTTCAAAATTTTCAAATTTGAAATTATTTTCTTTCAAAAAAACCTACGAATTAATGTCAGATATCCAACACCCATGCGTAGAAAAACCTAAGGTGTAAGTGGCGAATTATAGACACATATACGCCAAAAAACTGACTCCAAAGTGTCGGATATTCAACACCTTTGCTGTCGAAAAAATGACTCCAACGTGTCGGATATTGGACACCCCTGACATCGGATATTCGACACCCTCAACATCGAAAAACAGACTCCAAATGTGTCGGAAATGCTACGGCCCTAAAAAATTTCCTAATCGTTGTACTTCTCAATGATTGCTATCTGACACATCCATACGAAATGTCAGATGACGTCAGATTCTGTTGTCGGGTTTCGGGTTCAAATCCTCTTGTGATTCATATTTTTTCTTGAGAAAAATAGAATTAGGATGAGAAAAACCACTTATTATGTCTGATGCATTTTTATCTATGCCCAATGTTTTTTGTTGCACTTGTTTTAGAATATTTTGTAGTTTTTCTATTGTCTTCAATGTCTTTAAATCTTATTTGATTATAGGAATCTACTCTTTCTTTTCTTGGGAAATTATGTCCCAACTTCAACTCAACTCTATTTGTCACATTGTTATGGTAGACTAGCATGTTGAATTTCCTTTCATAGGTGGCTTTCATTGGGTTCATTTCTACGGAATCATGATCATCATATATTTCACCTCCACCAAGTATAAGTACTCTTTCCACTTCAATGCTAGAAGTAGCAAAAGTTGCACAAATTGATATGATGTTTATTCCCTTTCTTTGACTTATTTGCATTCCATACATAACTTTATAGGCATATTCAACATCTTTATTCATCACCTACAATCAGGTTATGGAAACTTATATGACTGCAATATGTCACATTGCATCTTGTCTAGGCTACCCTTCCTTAACTCAATGAGTTAGAAATGTACATTGAAATTTTATACATGAGAATGACATGCTCTTATCATTGGTATATAACATACCTTAATTTCCCTTTTCTTGTTGTAATCCTTCCATCATGTAGAGGTAATGTTCTCATGCATCCCTAAATACCAAATGGGATGGCACATGCATAAATTGGAAATAACATAACATAAATAGTAATAATAGGGACACTTGCTTACCAAGGATTTGATAACACCTACTAATCCAAGTAAGTGCAGGAAGACATCTCCAGGAAATATCTATTTATAACAATAAGATGCATAAACCCTAACCTTATGCCGCATATCTAGGACTTTATTATATAAATGAGACCTTTGTACATATTTGAACTTGTTAGAAATATACAACCTATGTTGTGATTATGTATAGTCCATACCGTCAGAAATGTTTTTCCCTCAAAGCTTAAAAATACACCAATGGGGTACACTTTAGAATGCAAGTTCCATACAAATTGCACCTTAAGTCACTTTATAGCTGAAGTGACATATAACTTGTACTTTATGTCACTTTATAACTTAAGTGATGTACAATTTGCACCATCACACAATTTATAACTCAATGATCATTTTATAACTTATGTGACAACCAATTTATATCACAAGAAATATTGAACCCTTGACCAATAATTACGAAAATGTACAACATAACTAATTGAGATAAAGAAAAATTAGATATAAAGCATATGCATCAAAATGAGTGGTTTGCTTGTTGGTATCTTGGATGGTTAGGATTTTTGCACTTCCCAATGCACATCCTTCCTATCTTTTTCATTGCTTGCATGACCACCATGTGATCTTCCACCCTATCTTGTGTTTTTTCCCTTGAAATTGTCCTACTACAACTTGCCATGCAATCTTCCACTTTACCTCGATGCATGGCCTACATTCCAATAAAGTTTGCATCCATGCCTCGAACCTCATGCAAACTAGTAGGGGGCTAGCTGTCATAGGCCACAACTATGTCTTCATGTGCACCATATCTACCTTTCTATTGTTACAAGGAATCATCCCAGTGCTACAAGGTTTTGAAACAATGTTGATGTTTCAGATGTTCTTTGATACATACACCCATTGAACATCACAACTGACACTTGCGCCACAAGTATCCACAGTCTTTGAATTTTCATCCATGCAATAATATTTGATTGTTAGATTTGGGTTTTCAAACTTCCCCTCTTTCTCAACAAATTAAACTTCCTTAATCTTGTTTTTAACATGATATACATCCTAATAGATAGTGGATACTTCTTTCCTATCCTACAAATCTTCATCCTAGATCCCCTCATAGAATTCCCCATTAGAGTTTTTTTTTGTAGCTCTTAAAATAGGGAGTTGGGTTTGTGCAATACACTTGTGGATGTGCATATTTTTCCATTGTTTCTTGCTCGTTTACTATTATTGTTCATTATCCATTTATGTTGCAATAATGGCTGCAGTTGGTAAGATACCACTTGTTGCATCCCTAAACAAAAAATGGGATGACACTTGCATAAACTGGAAATAACATAACATAACTTTATATATATATATATATATATATCGCGTTTCCTCATTTCTAAAATTTTGGGGGGTCACGTTTCCCCCGTTTCCAGTAATAGTGAGGGCATATGTACACCCAAGGGTTGGATACTATATGCTATTTCAAATAAGTGGAATACGACATCTCTATGAATAAAAAATTTAAGTTCGTGGTGATATTCATATTGATAATGATATACATAATAAATGGGGGTAGTCATTATTTATAGAAACAAGATTCATAAGTCTTATCCCTAACCCTATGTCACATTTCTAGGCTTTCATTATATATAGGAGGCCTTTGTACACATAAGACCTTATTACACAGATATTGCCTATGTTTTGATTAGGTACATGGCATGTTCATTTGATGAAGAGATTCAAAAAAATTCCAAGGAGAATAATATGTGGCCATCAACTTGAGTGTGGTCTGAACATTATAGGAGATTTGGGGTCTAAAATGGGACTTATAAGGACAATAAATTCTTGTGATTTGGAATTCAAGAACCAATAGAATTTCAATAAAATGAGTCAACCATAATGGTTGAATTGACATATTTATCATAAAAAAAAACTACTTTTTTTCTTCGTAATTTCGACATATCTCCCTATGTTTTTACTCAAATTTCAAGCGGGAGGGCTCATTGGATGCGGAGTTAAATTCCGCATCTAATGAGTACCCACACTACATACTTTTGACAGACCCTGCTACCCCAAAAATAAGAAATACCTGAAAATGTGATGATGTGGTAAGATACCACTTGTTGCATCACATTTTTTTTAGGTATTTATTGTTTTTTGGGTAGCGTGATCCATCAAAAGTATGCAGTGTGGGTATTCGTTGGATGAAGAATTAAATTACGCATCCAACGAGCTCTCCCACTCAAAATTTGAGTAAAAACACGGAGATATGTGTCGAAAATACAAACAAAAAAGTATTTTTTTTCTTTATTCCTCCAAAATTAATAAATATTATTTTATTATTTTCCTTAGGAGGCCCATTTTATACCTCAAAATTCCTCTAATGAGGTCATTGATAAGTAGGTGGTGTTCATTATTCTTCAAAATATTCCTAATGTGTATGAGTTATTTATCTCTACTTTTCATCCATGAAATCCATGCTTGGTGCAAATTATGTTGGACTTCTTTGGATGCATTTTGAACTTTATTGATTGGGAAACAAGAGAGGTTGTTTTCTTTGGGGATGTTCCAATCCAAAATTGGACACATGTTGAAAAAAAAATCCAAAGAAGAAAAAGATTCCAAGATTGATTGCAAACCTTCATATTTGTTTCAATAGAAACAAAGTGAAGAGGATAATGTTATAAGAAGTAATTTTGAACCTTGTGGTTACCATGGAAAGAAAAACCATATTGAATATTTATGCTACAAGAAGTTGACATATATGTTTACGTATTTGGAAAGTAAGATGAAATAGGGTTGACTTAAATTTTTGGTATAGTGCATGCTTTCTTTGCTGCTACTTCATCCTTTATTACACCTTCTTATCTCCTACTGTTGAGTTCATTGTTGATGCAATGAGATAACTTTTTGTATAAGTTTCTTACTAATATTATTGATGGTGAACATCATATGTATGTGTGTGGGGGGATAGTAGTGCACTTCTAGTTGTTGGTTTAGATAACGGTGTAGTTCAAAATGGAACTCTTAATGATACTTATGATGTAGTAAAATTGAGCACTAATATCCTATCCATCTATATAATAAGTTATTCAAGAAAGAATGACAATTTTTTCTAAAAATCATAGTAAAATATACTAATGATTATTTCAAGGTTATAACATTTGGAACAATTATCAAGGAGGAAAAACTTTACGAGTTTCATAAATTTCATCCTTCGACTCAATCAAAAAACTTTACTCAAGTCATACACTGATGAAATCAACAATTTTTGTTAGGATTGGCTTGGATATTTTAATTACTAAAGTATCAAGTTGATGTCAAAATCTAATTTTGTTCATATTAGCCTTTGATAACTCTTTAAATTGTTATTTGTAAGGTTTGTGTATTAATACATCATAAGGAAATACATGGATAATGGACATACTATAGAACAAAGAGTTTTCTTCAAATTATTCATCGTGATTTATGTGGTCTAATGGAGAAGGCCTCGATTTTCGAATCCTAGTATCTTTGAACATATTATACTATTTTTGGATATTTAGCAAACAAATATTTTAAAACTAGCTATAATGAAAAGCGTATACATTTTGAAATAAATTCTATGAACTTTCATGTCAAATAAAACATTTTTATGGTCAAGTCTAAAAATTGAAAAGAAAAAGAGGAGAAAAAGCATTTTAAATAGTTTTTAGCCTCATTTTGTTAGAGATATAATGTATAAACATGTAATATATAATATTATTTTATATAAAGTAATGATTTAAATAAAATGAAAGATACAAGTAAACTGTATATTGTGGTAAACAACATATCAAAAAGATTCATCATAAAACAATAGTGCATATATATATATATATATATATATATATATGAATTCTTAATATAAGATCTTAAAGTCGAAACATTACGAATATATCTTAAAATTTTGTCAAATGTAACATTTTCCTGAAGGACATCTTACATTAGAAGAATTTTGAGGTCTAAAATGGGCCTCCTATGGAAAATAATAAAATAATATTTAAAATAATAAAATAACAGTGAAAATAATAAAATAATATTTATTAATTTTGGAGGAAAAAAGAAAAAAACTACTTTTTGTGTTCGTATTTTCGACATATCTCCATGAGTTTTTACTTAAATTTTGATTGGGAGAAGCTCGTTGGATGTGGAATTTGATTTCGCATCCAACAAGTACCCACACTGCATACTTTGGACAGACCCCACTACCCCAAAAACAAGAAATACCTGAAAAAACATGATGATGATGTCATCATCAATTTTTTTCAGGTATTTCTTATTTTTAGGGTAGCGGGGTCGATTAAAAGTATGCAGCGTGGGTACTCGTTGCATGCGGAATTAAATTTTGTATCTAATGAGCTCTCTCAATTGAAATTTGAGTAAAAACACAGGGAGATATGTCGAAAATACCAACAAAAAAAGTAGTTTTTTTTAATGACAAATATGTCAATTCAACCATTATGGTTGACTCATTTTATTGGAATTCTATTGGTTCTTGAATTCCAACTCACAAGAACTTATTGTTGATGTGTTTTCTTATAAGGCCCATTTTAGACCCCAAATTTCCTCTGATGAAACCGTTGGAATGTGTAATGATGTCTAGTGAGATGTCGTGATGTCTATTTGTCTCATTTTATTGTTTTTTTTAGAATGAATAATTTGTATTTATAAAGGCTAAAGAAATCAATTGAAAATTTTATAAAAAAGAGCTACAACACAACAATCCAAAATAAGGCTTCTAAAAGAGACAAGTGCTATATACAATCTTCTCCGGAGCCGGAGATATAACCATATAATTACAAGATTCTATACTACTATAAACATTGATAAAACGACATAACATAAACAAACAAAACCTAAACATAAACTAACACTCTAACTGGAATTATGATCACTATGGATGACATGTGCTTGAGTGTTGTCTAGTACAACAAGATTATATACTACTATAAACATTGATAAACTGACATAACATAAACAAACAAAACCTAAACATAAACTAACACTCTAACTGGAATTATGATCACTATGGATGACATATACTTGAGTGTTGTCTAGTACAAAATTTTCTTCTAATATTTTCCCATCTTTTTCCTCCGACTCGAACTTGAAATGTCCATAGCAGTGTGAGGAGGTTGACAAACATAACCCTCTAAAACCCTGTTGCCAATATAGTATGTAGTGCGAGAGCATTTGTCCACAAGAAGCTCTCCATGACACGCCAGAGTCACCTAAATGGTAGCAATGTCATCAATGTTGACATAGATATTACCTTCAACATCATCTAGCTAAATATCAAGATTGGTAAAATTTGACCAAAGTTTATGCACGACCTGAACAAAATCATTAAGTTTGTTGTCTATGCCATGAATTTGAGCCATAATTTGAAGAACTACATCCAAAAAACTCTCCATTCGAGAGTTCATAGGACTCAATTGAATGTGAATATCCCTCAATTTATCCCCCATAACTATGATTTCTTTGTAAAGTTCTTGAAAACTTTCCTCCAATTCAATGATGGACTTCATCCTCATAAATTACCGACATAATGAGGTTCTATATCCCAAACTCGTGAGATAAAAAACAAAGAGGATGTTGAACCGATTTGAAAGACTACCTCTTGTGATAAGATCTCACACCCAAAATTCAGAACATTCTAGACACAGTCCCCCTTCTCCTCCCCCTAGGCATAGGGGAAGGCTACATCAAAACCATCACCTACGCGCTCGACAGACCAAACTTCCAGTATCCAACTGTGTTGAGAATTACATAATGGAGAGGGTTCATAACCCAAAATAAAGTTATGATAAGGCATGCCACTAGTAGGCCTCTTCATGCACCTATACATCAAGATGGCAAGTATGTTCAATAAACGACGGTGGGGAATTGTCAAGGAGTCCTAATTGTTCCTTAATGGAAATCACATGGCACAACACTAAATGAGGTTCCAATAACAATGTATCTCCGCCGCATCAAGGGGATCGACATGGAGTAAAGACTAGAAGAAGGGGTGATTTTAAGGCCTTTGTACATAGCATATAACTCAACTTGATTATTAGTGTATTTTTTTTATCTCCATTCAAAAGTTGCTATGCTATTGAAGCTCCTCCAGGATCTCATAGAATCCCCCTGCACCTAGCATCCCAGTGGTCTCATTTTATTGTTGTACAAGCCTAGCTAAGGAATTTTGTATATACAATGAGTCTTACCTAGAAGGAAAAGGCATGATACCCTTCACAACTTTCTGTCTTGTGAAAAATGAGTTATCCCACATGTATCATAGAGCAAAATTCTCCTATTACCATTGTTTATAAAAAAGAGGTGGAAAAATATTTATCCCACATGTATTATGGTATGTGACATTCCATACTTCTAACTATATAATAGACGTGAAGAGACCCTTTAGGTACATGAGGATTATATTGTGAATTATTTTAAATTGTGATGTAAAGCATATGTGAGCGTGCTCAAGATTGTAAGAGTGAAAGTTTTCGAAGGAATAAGAAGGCCAAGCCTTTTGTGGATGTTTTCCCATTTGGGGTTTTACTACGTAAAATCGGCCCTTTCTTTTATGTTTCTCTTTTCTTTCTTGCATATGTTATTGATTATTTGATGTTTGTGTTGATAGGAGATTAGACTAATATGATTTCATTTATTGATTTATATGTTAGTAATCTATTGTTGTATGTTGATGCATATTTCTCAATAACCTAACAAACACTATTCAATAATATCATATATGCCGATTTGATATCGACGTTATTATTTTCTAGAGCTTGGATTTCTTCTTGGATGGAATTGTTCTCTTCCATTGGGTCTTTTATTTCTACAAGTTGTCCAAAGTGATCCTTTTCAAACAACCCTTTTAATGGTGGTTGAGGAGGTTTTTGACATTTTTTCTGCACATGATTCACTAAATTCTTCCTTCTTCAAATCAACTTTTTGGAATCCATGCCAAAGATATTTAATAGCATTAATTCTCCACTTAATACAGTTGAATTGTAGTGGATCATTTTCAATGGATATGCAAGTAAGGAGTATGCTATTGTTGTACCTAATCACCAAATGCATAAAAATAGTTAAGTAAAATATCTCAAAGAAACATAATTAAAAAATGATAAAGATTGAAGAATTGAAAATGATAGAAATTAAAATATGCTTTCATATATAATATCATAAATCTTACCTGAACTTGTGAAAAAATCTAAAACCCAATCTCCTTCGCTTGGAAATTTATTAATGAGACAATTAATCAATGCTTGTGGTTTTTTATAAATGTTTACAGTCTCTCCTTGCAAATCATATTTGTCATATGTTATCTTTTTTACCATGAATGATTTAAAATCAACAATTGACTATGTTTGGATGCACTCTTTTCATTGATAAGAAAATGGTCATAAGTTATCTTTTGGTTTAGCCTGCAAAATGTATGCTTCCAATATCATTCATAAATGGATCACTATTGGAGCTACAATATTAGGCTTGTTCCTGTAACATAAAATAAATAAGAATTCAGTTAACTTATAAATAAATAAAATTGATTTCTATATTTAAACACTAAATTATATACCTCAAATATATTACCAATAAATTTGCTTCCTTGAATTTTTTTTACCCTTAAATGATGATAGGACTAATCCTCCTTATGGATTTGAATGAAAAACAACAAATCTCCAAATAGTGATATGGTGACATGATTACTAACTATAAGAATACCTTAACATGCTAGGTAAAACTCATGAAAATATAACCTCGGTCGATGGTGTGAAATTCCTCTCTCCCCATCACTACTCCTGAGACTGTTGGGCAAATACATTAAGTCATTCTGCAAGCAATTCAATTTAGAAATTTTATCAACCACTTAAACACACACACACAAAAAAAATGGAACATAGTATCAACATAGTTTGTTTGTTGCATGGAGTTCCTATAGTCTGGGATCTTTGTTATTAAATTATGTAAGTGATTTCCAATAGTTTTTATAGATACATGAAAGTAGTTTGCATTTTTTTTAAACTACTCATAGGATTTTTTAACAAGAAACTATCAATAGTTGAGTTTAAAAGGATGAATGTATTTAGGTTAGCTGAGATTCCGCAGTAAGGATTCATGGCATCTAATGGAGAGTCTACGGTGAGAAGAGTTAATGTCGATGTTTCGAGCCAGGCGTGGCTCATGTTCAGGACATAGCGATGCCTGGGGAAATTATTCATCTTTCATAACTGTTTTAATATAGAAACAACCCACTTAGGAGAAGTCGACTAGGTTTGGTTTGTTTGTCAATAGCTTTATTAGGGTTTTAATTTTTACGATTTTTTAAATTTTTTTTTTTTTGGTAAGCTACATATAAAATTATATTACAGGGGCAAAACAAATTACAACAAAATTCTCATGAGTGACAAAGGTTGAAGGAGACTAGGCCTGCTTCAGAGCCATTCAAAAAATAAGACACCTGTCTGTTTGGATGCATACTAATACTGATCCAGACTATAAAAAATTTTCTTGAAAGATGCTCAGGGAAATTGGGTTGTGTAACCAGCTGAGCCCCTCTAAAACTAGAAAGAGACATAAATTAAAAATTATGTAAAACATAGATAATATCTAAAAGCTTGCATGAAGCGAAAACAGAAGGAAACCTGTTCAGAGCACTCATTAAGCAGAGGGGGGATCTTCGATGATGGGGCATTCCCATAGCTCCTCATGTGATGTAGTGGGTGAGTTTGTGGCCGCCGAAGGGATGAGAGACAATGATGGGAGAAGCCCAGCCTACGCTGGTGGCAAGTCCTTCTGTCGTTTGGAGAGGGGTTCCACTGAAGAAGGGACCCTGAACAGTTTAGCTCGAGGCAATTTGGAGGAGCTGCCACTTCCCCCCAAACTAGTAAAGGCTTTCCCACCCGTCTCGCTTCCACTTGCTCCCCCACTAGAACCCCCCCGTTCTCCTCCCCTCAACTTGTGGATGT
This sequence comes from Pseudotsuga menziesii, assembly GCA_001517045.1. Taxonomy (NCBI): domain Eukaryota; kingdom Viridiplantae; phylum Streptophyta; class Pinopsida; order Pinales; family Pinaceae; genus Pseudotsuga; species Pseudotsuga menziesii. The sequence continues at coordinate 1,097,211 of LPNX010717711.1, forward strand.
TTAATCTAGAAATTCTAGCTATGCCTTTCCAGGAAAAGGTTTTATCCAAATCTATTAGCATTGCATCAATCTCAGCTATCTTCATTTTCATAGTATGGACCACCATCTTAGCCTTTGCCCAGTTGCTAAGAATATCTTCAGCTAGATTACAAAGCATGTTTTTCATCATCTAGTAATGGTTGATATGGATACCATCCTCTCCTATCGAAAGCTTTCTATTCAAAACCTTATTTTCCCATGCCTCTACCATCACCCAAACATGCCTAGAAATGTGCGATTCATAATCCTTAGGGATGGCGGCACTGCTGCTCCTCTAGGATTTAGCACGCCCCAAATTGGCTCACCTAGGGGTACCATGTTGGCGTGACATGGCCAAATTAAGCCTGAGATCAAAATGATGTGGGATGAAAACACCTTCACGGGCTCTGGAATGATTTGCACCAGCAATATTAGCAGCAGCAGCAATAAAACAGTGGTAGACCAGCCCCAAGAGTTAGCTCAATCGGTCGAGTACTCGTAGTTAGGCCTCCCAGCATGTGAGGTCGTGGGATCCATTCTCATCGATTCTCTTGGGGTTAGGCATGCAGCGGCCGCGGGTGTGAGGCCCCTTCGGGTGGGTCCGCCAGAAATTATTCCGTGGATGTAGCCCGTCGGTCAAGCCGACGTGTGAACCACATTGAAAAAAAAAAAAAACACAGTGGTAGACGACCCTGAACTCGCGGCCAATGCACCTTTCATCCATTTCATAGCGAGCACGGAACGAATCCAAAAAATTCCTGTCAGTCTCCATTAAACCGATCGGATAGGCTTTGAATGAGCCTAGGACGAAGAACTAGATCCAACTCCACTTGCATGCTTCGACTTGACTTTGGGATTATCTTCCATGTACAGAGGGTCCTACACAGATTGGCAGCGTTCATGAGCAGGGTGATGGCCGCACGTATTGACATCATTTAAACCTGGCAGCCGAAGATTATGCCAAGTGTCGTCAGGGATCGTTGGAAGAGGAATGTCGGACGAATACAATTCCGGGGACGGGGAGTCATAACTGTCATCATGTGTCGTCATTTGAGGCGAAGGACACGTGTTGATGGCTTTGGGTGGACCAATGTCCGTGCTATTGTCACCCGCATCCGAGCGGTTTTTTAATTTTTTTAATTTTAATGTTTTTTATATTTATATTTTTATATTAAATTTAAATTTTTAAATTTTTTATTTAATTTATATTTTATTTTTATTTTTATTTTTAATTCTAATTTTAAAAACCCTAGGTTTTAGTGTTCTATAATCAATTAGTTTTACTTTATTTAGTTTTTTTATTTTATCTTGGTGTATCATTTAAATATAAAGGTATTAGTATTAAATTGTTTTTTAATTGGTGTTTTATTAGGGCCTTTAGGGTTTCTGATAAAGACCACATAGACTCTAAGAATGAACACCTACACAACGTCTTCCTTATCATGGTTATAACCTATATCAAATTAACAAAGCCTTCGAAAAAACCCACGAGAATAAACCAAAGGTTGCGTCCAAAGAGAGAAAGGTGGGTGATCATAAGGCATTTCTCCCTTACATTCAAGGGACTATAAACAAAATAACTAAACACCTGAAAAAGAAGAGCATTGATTCTATGTTCTCACCACCTAACAACATTAGAAAACTCCTTAGGTCGGTGAAATATCTAATTGACCCAAGTCTCAAAAAGGGTGTTTACCAGATTCCTTGTGAATGTGGGAAAACCTACATAGGTGAAATAGGACGGTCCATTCAAACTGGGGTCAAAGAACACTGCGTAGAGATCTGTCTCAATAGAACCCATAAGTCAGCTTTGGCGGAGCACTCCCATAACACAAAACACCCAATTAAAATCGAGGATATGCAGGTGCTAGCGCAAGTTGATAATTGGTCAAGAAGAAGAATTAGAGAAGCAATCGAGATAGTTAAGAACCCTAATTGCCTAAATAGAGATGACACTCTTTCCATTAGTCGATCCTAGTTTCCTAACCTCACCAAACTAAATAATAATTAAATTTAATTAGCATTAAATTAACTAAATTAAAATTAACTTAAAATTTAATAACCCAACTAAATTGAACTTGACAGCTAATTTAAGAATTAAACTTAGATAGAATTATAATTAGATGTAAACTAAGCTAAGGTTAGATTTAAAATTAATTACATAATCCAAAATTAAAATTAAAATTAAAAATTTATTAATTAAAATTAAAATAAATTAAAATATAATAATTAGAATTAATCAAAACTAATTAAATTAGGTTAAAAATAATAAAACACCAATTAAAAAACAATTTAATACTAATACCTTTATATTTAAATGATACATCAAGATAAAAATAAAAACTAATTAAAGTACAACTAATTGATTATAGTACACTAAAACCTAGGGTTTTTAAAATAAAAATAAAAATAAAAATTAAATAAAAAATAATAATAAAATTTTAAATTAAAAATAAAAATATAAAAAACAATAAAATTAAAAAATAAAAAAAAAACCCTAAAAATTAAAACCATAATAAAGCTACCGACAAACAAACCAAACCTAGGCGACTTCTCCTAAGTGGGTTGTTTCTGTATTAAAACACTTATGAAAGATGAATAATTTCCCCAGGCATCGCAATGTCCTGAAGATGAGCCACACCTGGCTCGAAACATCGACATTAACTCTTCTCACCGCAAACTCTCCATTAGATGCCATGAATGTATTTGTTCTAGATAACAAGATTTATTGCCATATGTTGACCTTCAGAATACAATAGCTTCTTGTAATCTGCTACCAGACTAACATATACTTGTTGTTCTTTATGATCATTTGATAAATAGGATTGTTCAATATTTTATGGTGTTCACCAACAAATTTATTGGAATTTCATGTTAAACATGGTTTTTTTGGGATCCCTTTGTGTTCTGGGGTTTTGTTGACTAGCGGTTTTTGCGATTATGCAAAATGAATTTGCATTATCTCCCATTTGTGAGGTTTTGTTGACTAACAATTTTTGTGATTATGCAAAATGAATTTGCATTGTTTCCAATTTACGACTTTAATATTGCAACATTCATTGTTTATGTTTTAGATTGCAACAACAATTATTTATCATAATTTAAAATTGACTAATATATCAATTCAACTGTTCATCTGATAATGAACAAGTCTGAAAAATACTTGTTTGGTTCTACCTGCACCATGCCTAGAAAAAAATTTGGCAAAAACATATCAAAATACCAACAAAAAAACTTGGAAAGACTTATAAGCAAAAAACTTGTTAAAGAAAAAGCTTGTCAAGAATGAGTTTGGGTATTAGGTGTAGGCATTTGGTAGCACTAAAAATTCTAATGTATGCCCCTCTTTTAGTTACATACAAGTCTCCATTCTCACTTATTGCTTGCATTGCCTTTTCCTAACATGTATTGGGTAGGCTCACAAAATATCATGTTATACATGGGCACTATGATACGCTCACAAATATTTATATAATGTATTATAAATGTGTGTTCCTAAAGGATTTCGCAATATACATGGATGGGCACTATGCTTGGTCACAAATGCTTTCACGTCTCTAGAAATATGTTAGAAACATACATCACATATAGCAAGTATGATGACATGTAGAATGTTGGAGCGATTATGGTGGTTGTGTATTTGGATATGCAGGTGTTCTTATTAATGGCCTAACCCCCTTTCAACAATAATATTTGCAGACTTAATGAGTCTATCTTTAATTCTCTTGGTCCTCATTACATTCAAGGAGCCAATGCATAGGTCTCTGTAATCCATAACTACAAACACTACACAAACTTAATTGAGATGAGTTCCAAATTCCCTCTGTCCATTCACAAGATTCATATGTATGCTTGTGCCCATTGGACTTTGGCCTTTCAATGTTGTCAAGCTTGAGATGATCTGTTATGCATATGCAACAAATATAACAATGCAATTTATGCTAATATATGTCTGTACAGGCTTTGGAGGTTCTCTTTTAATGGACTATCTCCTTGAAAGAACATATCTTTGCATTCATCTACATTTACTTTAGATAGAAGTGATACAGAGTTTTTAAGTTGTTCACTTCCCTCAAAAATAATCTTTGACATGAGTTCCTTTTTCAAGGAATCTTGGTTAATCTCTTCTTCCAAAATTTTAGGTCACTTCTCCACTCTACATTGGCCCAATTATTCATTTTCTTGGCCACTCCTCTCTCCTTAATCTACACTCGTTGTTGTTGTAACCCTTACTTTTGATGGTTGTAAGTGGTTTTTAGTTTTCCCATGAATGTTGTTGTGATGTTGTAGGTGATTATCCATTTTACCTAATATGCTTTATGATCTTTTCCATCATTGCTAGGGTTCACATACCTGTTGTTTATGGCTTCTTAATCTTGAAAGTTCAAGGGCCTAAAAGTCCCCAGATCTCATGTTGGACCCTTTAAGAGTCATAATAACAACTATTGTTAGAGGATTTTATTCTCCAAATGATACACCAAAACCATACTTATCGGTTAATATTTGTGTAGGGATGTTTTTCCCTCTCCCACAATTTATCATACTAATGGTATTGTGACTATCAAGTCAATGCCTTATTTTCATAGTGGCAATCCTACAATAGTACACTGGAAATTCTAAAAAATTCCAATGTATGCCCCTGTTTTAGTTACATACAAGTCTCCATTCTCACTTATTGCTTGCATTGCCTTTTCCTAACATGTATTGGGTAGGCTCACAAAATATCATGTTATACATGGGCACTATGACATGCTCACAAATATTTATATAATGTATTATAAATGTGTGTTCCTAAAGGATTTGGAAATATACATGGATGGGCACTATGCTTGGTCACCAATGCTTTCACGTCTCTGGAAATATGTTAGAAACATACATCACATATAGCAAGTATGATGACATGTATAATGTTGGAGCGATTGTGGTGGTTGTGTATTTGGATATGCAGGTGTTCTTATTACTAGCCTAACCCCCTTTCAACAATAATATTTGCAGATTTAATGAGTCTATGTCTAATGCTCTTGGTCCTCATTACATTCAAGGAACCAATGCATAGGTCTATGTAATCCATAACAACAAACACTACACAAACTTAATTCAGAGGAGTTCCAAATTCCCTTTGTCCATTCACAAGCTTAATATGTATGCTTGTTCCCATTGGACTTTGGCCTTTCAACGTTGTCAAGCTTGAGACGAACTTTTATGCATATGCAGCAAATATAACACTACAATTTATGCTAATATATGTCTGTACAAGGCCTGGAGGTTCTCCTTTAATGGACTATCTCCTTGAAAGAACATATCTTCGCATTCATCTACATTTACTTCGGATAGAAGTGATACGGAGTTGTTATGTTGGTCACTTCCCTAAAAAATCATCTTTGACATGAGTTCCTATTCAAGGTATCTTGGTTAATCTCCTCTTCCAAACTTCTTGGTCACTTCTCCACTCTACATTGGCCCGATTATTCATTTTCTTGTCCACTCCTCTCTCCTTACTCTACACGCGTTGTTGTTGTAACCCTTACTTTTGATGGTTGTAAGTGGTTTTTAGTTTTCCCCTTGAATTCTGTTGTGATGTTGTAGATGATTATCCATTTTGCATAATATGTTTTATGATCTTTTCCATCATTGCTAGGGTGCACATACCTGCTGTTTATGGCTTCTTAAGATTGAAAGCTCAAGGGCCTAAAAGTGCCCAGATCTCATGTAGGACCCTTTAAGAGTCATAATAACAACTATTGCTAGAGGATGTTATTCTCCAAATGATACACCAAAACCATACTTGTCGGTTAATATTTGTGTAGGGATGTTTTTCTCTGTCCCATAATTTTTCATACTAATGGGATTGTGATTATCAATTCAATGCCTTATTTTCATAGTGGAAATCCTACAATAGTACACTGGAAATTCTAAAAAATTATAATGCATGTCCCTCTTTTAGTTACATACAAGTCTCCATTCTCACTAATTGCTTGCATTGCCTTTTCCTAACATGTATTGGGAAGGCTCACAAATTATCATGTTATACATGGGAACTATGACATTCTCACAAATATTTATATAATGTATTATAAATGTGTGTTCCTAAAGGATTTGGCAATATACATGGATGTGCACTATTCTTGGTCACCAATGCTTTCACGTCTATGGAAAAATGTTAGAAACATACATCACATATAGCAAGCATGATGACATGTAGAATCTTGGAGTGATTATGTTGGTTGTGTATTTGGATATGCAGGTGTTCTTATTACTGGCCTAACCCCCTTTCAACAATAATTGTTGTATCATTTAATCAACAGTACACTAGAATTTCTTATGACTAACTCATGAATCTTCCCATGGTTAGTAAATGTCCATATATAAACCACTATTGTGGTTTCATCATTGCTCCCATTAAATAACAAAATAGTAGACATGACTTCTCTCCGTACATTAAGTCCACGTGCACATAATGACTAGCTTTGGTACTTCCTAACTTTTCAATATTCCTTTTGACAACAAAAGTGAAACATGAAACAATATCCTTACTTTCATCATCTTACACAATTGATGGATTTGATCAAACTGTATAAGTACTTTGTTCCCAAAGTAAATATTTTGAGACCCAGGAACGAAGGGGAGAGAGATGAATGGTTGAAGGACTCCAATGGAGGACGAATTGATGCCCTGTTCTTCCTACCCAAATGTCCTTTTATAATGAATATTATCCCTAACTTATCATTGATTTGTAGTCTTCTATTTTTCACCCATACTACTCAAAGAAATAGTTTTATGCCGAACTAGTATGTATCTTCATGTCACAAGTTCTTCCTTGTAGATTAATATGGAGCCCTAGAAGGTAGCGTTGATTTGGAAATATGATTTTACAATGTTCCATCCCATATTTAAGACAATATTGGAGAGTAATTTATTGTATAACATTAACATATTAATTTTCAACCC
>LPNX010717711.1:1104553-1122308 GCA_001517045.1 Pseudotsuga menziesii
TCAATATGACAAAGTGTTTTTCTCCAACCAACCATATTAAACATGAATGGATTTCGGACCTTTCCTCTCTTTCCACTTGGAGAAAAATTAGCAAATGGTTTGGTTCACCTCCAACTTTGACCCAAGTTCTTATCCTTTTGTGATCACTCATTAAGGAGGCATAGATTAACCTAATGTTGTCAACACGAACACCATCGTCTTCTTTATCATTAGATTCTATGCTCTATGTTTCAAGTGACACTAAAGCTTGTTGATATTTTATTATTTCTTATCATTTGTGTAATATATTGTTGTTGTTTTCACAAACTTGAGGTTTGAAACAAATTGTAGTCTTATAGACTCTTTGAGAGAGGCATCAATTGGTTTGTGTTGATATTATTAAGCATATACATAAGGCTTCAAGAAGAGAAGCTCAAATTTGTCCTTCTCTACTCCATCATCAAATAGGTTGAGGTTAGCTTCTTTAACACCACATATAGTTTCACTATAATTGTCTGGGGATAAATTAAACATTTTTAATCTTCAATAGTCTCTACCAACAGAACAGTCTATTATATGTACTAGGAGCTTCAATCAAATCAAGAGAAATCTTCTACAAACATATGAAGAAAAGTTTGATTTTGTAAACCAAGGGGATGGAAAAAAGGCAAGGAAACATCAAAGATCACTCACACTAGGGAATAATTCTAAAGCTAACCAACTATCTAAACCACAAATGTCATATTCTCATGTTAAATGTAAGAGGGGAAAACAAAAATCAGACACGGTGACAATTGACATAAAATGTTCAAATAAAAAAATGGAGGACATCAAAATACCTAGTACTTCCTTCAAGACCCAAAGCATAAACCATAAGATTCATGATTGTCCATTAATGGCCAAGTATTACCTAACCCAATTTCCAATGAACTAAGCACCTCATGGTCGAATCAGGATATTGGGCCAAATTTATTATAAATTCCAAGAAGCAACTGATAGAGAAACCAAGCATCCACTCTATAGGATCTTCAAGAACTAACATAATTAAACTGATGGATGTATGCAGACTTCTGGAGACATTATATCTCTGCTCATTCGATTTCCTACAAAGTGTTGTAACTTGCTTAGTGCTCCTCTTTGTTTATCATTTAGATTCAAATTAACAGTGAAATCAACAAGTCCAGGAAAATTTTACATCTCCTTTATAGTAATGGACAAATAATGATGTTAGTTCTTGGAGATCCTGTAGAGTGGATGTTTTAACCTCTTTAGTGCTACTATGTAGTGCATAACCCAACACTTCAGAGAAGATTCTAATGGTTTTCTTGGACATATTTGGGTATCCTAATCAATTTCATAATGATAGTTGGGAGGAATGCATTCTGAAATTCCATGGGCAATAGGATTCTGCTAGCTTTCATGTTGAATTACATATTGAATCTCTTCCAAGGTTGAATGTGGCCGTGAGGATATTAAGATGAATATGTTCAATATATATCTTAACTTGCAAAAACGTGACATAAGAAATTGGTATGTATGGATTCCTAGTAAGGGTGTATACTCAATTGTAAATATTCTCAGGTTGTTATACAAGATATGGGATCATATTCTTGATGAGGAATATTTTGAGGATCCAGTTTACCCTCCACAAAATCAAGACCTTGAAAAAATCCATGAAGATTCCTTTGAAGAAGGCCCTATTTAAGAAAGAACCCATTCTCCTATTATATTACCTCATCCCAAGAATCTGAATTAAATCATCCATATTGTTGAGATTCTGATGAGGAATATTTTGGGTGTGATATTTGAAATCAATAAATCGTCCATAAATCGTCCATTTATCCATTTCATGAAGAGTTGGAAGTGATATTTGAAATCAATAATCATATTTTTGGGGACCCCATATATGATTCATATAGTGAAGCATCTAATGAGGAACCTAAATAATTGGAACCTAAAGAGAAACCAAGCATCCACTCTACAAGATCTCCAAGAAATAACATCATTCAAGTGAAGGATGTATGCAGAATGCTACAGACATTATATCTCTACTCATTCGATTTCCAACAAAGTGTTGTAGCTTGCTTAGTGCTCCTCCCTGTTTATCATTTACGTTCAACTTAACGGTGAAATCAACAAGTTCAGGCAAATCTTCTAGCACATCTCCTTTATAGTAATGGACAAATAATGATGTTAGTTCTTGGAGATCCTGTAGAGTGGATGTTTTAACCTCTTCACTGCTACTCTGTAGTGCGTAACCCAGCACTTTAGAGAATATTCTAATGGTTTTCTTGGACATCTTGGGGTATCCTAATCAATTTCATAATGATAGTTGGGAGGAATGCATTCCGAAATTCCACGGGAAATAGGATTCTTCTACGTTTCATGTTGAATTACATATTGAATCTCTTCCAAGGTTGAATGTGGCCTTGAGGATATTAAGATGAATATGTTCAATATATATCTTAACTTGCAAAAACGTGACATAATAAATTTGTATATATGGATTCCAAGTAAGGGTTGTATACTCAATTGTAAATGTTTTAACCTCTTTAGTGCTACTCTGTAGTGCATAACCCATCACTTCAGAGAAGATTCTCTCCAATGTATCTTGAACATTCCCTGGGTGCATTAATTTTGGATGCCTCTCAGTTGCAGTAATGATACTGATCAACCAGCTGAAGAAGGCTTGAAAAGAGTTCAAATCTAAAATATTAGGCCTTACCAACCTCAAAAGATTGAAGAGCTCTTTGAAATTGTTCTGAAAAAGGGTGCATGACAATAACACCCATCTCCTTGTATGTATTTTGGAAAGAGAATGGAATATGTTGGTGTCCTTCTTGCATGGGAAATTCCTTTCATCTAAAACCAGCAGTCATGGTCCCTAAAGTATAATTTTTTGGCAAGATTCACCCAATGGTTCAAATTAAACACTTCATATTCTAAGGGTTTATTAAACATGATAAGATGAAAGACACTAGGGAATTGATTCAACATCTATACTTACAAATTTTGAAGATGAAAATGGTGGATGGAACACCACTCCTTAATGAAGTCATTCTTTAAATAGAAAAGATGATGGCTAGTAAACCCTGACCATTTTAACTATCTTTCAAATCTTTGTGTTTGAGGGGCCTGAGTAATTTTTTATAAAAAACATCTCAACCACCCATCAATGTAATCTTGCATGAATACTACAATTATATCTTGTCAAACCCTTATTTTGAATAACCCTTCTTCATTTTTTTAGAGATCCTAGTGCTACTTTCATGAGCTAGTCACTTGATATTCATTATCATTCACATATATTAATACTAGCCAATTTGTATTTTTTCTTTCAGAAAAAATGGTAAGGTTATAAAATTGATGCCTCCATAAGGTTCTAAGCTTACAAATCTTCCTCTATTTTCTCCCTTTTTAGAAGCATTGAATCTCTTATGAAAGGTGGGTCTCGAAGTTTCTTTTTTACTTTAGTGGCTTTCAAGAAAGTTGTGTTCTTTCTCCTACAGAATACCGCAAGTGGTGATCATTTATCAGAGGATGTCTATATGCGCTATCCATCCAAAATCTATTTTATTTTATTTGTTTTGAGAGGGGAGCACATACATCTTTCTTCTCACCACAATGATGCCTGATACCTGGGACAAAAAGATACTAACTATTACCTAAACCTAAAAACATGACATAATAGTTATTTAAAGCTGATATGGATTATATTCATTAATTAATATAGGTGGCAACAGGCAGAGATAAAAATTCAATGATAGTTGTGTCCTTTCCAACGTTTAATCTTCTTAATCTTCTAGCTGTTGCTTTTCTGTGTTTTTCTTATATTTTGAAAGCCAAACAAAATAACTTCTAGCAAATCTCCGTTGTCGCTACAATTTGGAAATTACTGGGTTAGGTTCGAGTTTCTTTCTAATATAAGGTTTCTATAATAAAAAACCTGAAAGAAGAAATCCATAACATTTGATAGAATTATGGCAAATCCCTGTCGTCGCTACAATTTGGAAAATACTAGGTTAGGTTCAAGTTTCTTTCTAACCTAGGAATTTTATAATGATCTTGAATTATAGTTGAAGTTTTTTGTAAAAACCTGAGTGGTGAGGGTACGTGTTCCTTCTCCTCGATATCACACTTGGGTGCATCTATATTTTTCAGCTTGTGCCTATCATGCTATTTTTACCCCTATTACCTATATTTTCGTGGGTGCTGACTGAGGGTAACCTTCTCTAACAACCTCTGCCTTTCCTCTATTGGCCTCTGCTTATGATGGGTCCGCTCCCTGGGTCAATTATATGCTTTTCAATGGGGTATGGAACTCTATATCGATATGGGTCAAATGCGGGTCAAATGAAACTGTCAAATGCAACTCTTTTTTCGTGGGTGTTGAATGAGGGTAACCTTCTCTAATAGCCTCTGCCTTTCCTCTATTGGTAATGAAACCCTAGAGATTTGCAAAATAAATTTAAAATTTTTAAAATAGAAATGAATTAGGGCATGGTACTCACAATTTTGGGATGCATTGTCTCGACTAACAATTTCTTTTATAATTGGCCTCCTGTTTCGCTACAAAACCACAATCCACTCTCCTTAGTCTTTGTGGGTCCAAATCGTTGCTCCCACTATCCAAATTGTTGCTCCCACTGTCTCATTCTCAGATATTATTCTCCAGCCAAGTTGCTCAGATCATCATTGATCACTGAATGATCTCAACAAGCACTCGACGAGATGCACAGAGGAAGAAGCTTTCTCATGAAGCTGAAATGAAAATAGCACGTGACAGGTATTGAAAGCTCAGGTTTGTTGTTATTGTTTTATGTTTTATTATATATATATATATATATATATATATATGTATGTATGTATGTATGTATGTATGTATATAGGTATTATTTTTTATAAGGGTTAAGTGTTTTAGGTTAGGGATTAGTCTCATTTGAACCTTCGTTTATTTTCTCTAAGTACTATTCAATGTCTCAACAAAAAATCCCTAACAACTTTTCATTACAGGTGTCATTATCTCTTTTGTCTTAATCCTCATCAAAGTGGTCACTCCACTTCCACTAGAAATGACCTTCAACATGTTCATAATATCTTCTTGGTTGTAATACTTTAGCACCATATACTTAAAGAAGTTGTAAACTAGTTTAAACCTTTCATCAAGGCTTCTATACAACGTTTTTATGTATAAACAAAAAATTTAATCCATCTCATGACACTCAATGTACATGTTCCTTCAAGTCTAATGTATCTATGTTAACCTCTTTTCCATATTCCTATCCTTGATCACACATTCATGTTAGAAACACCAAGCACACAGAGAGGGGGGGTGAATCTATGTGTGTAGTCTTGATTACTTTTTCAATTTTAACAATCAACAACTAATTCATCAATGCATTATTCTATCATTTACATAATCATTCCATAAACATCTACCACTTCATCATTTATAAATCATAAGCATCTGAATCATTGACTCATAACAAGAGCCATAGCACAAGAGAACACAACACCATGTGATTTTGAGGATTATAATGATGATGATGATGATTATGGGTGGTATCATCATAAGATGACAGTGATGAGGATGAGGATGAGGATGTCGTTGATGATGATGATGTCGATGATGTTCATGATGTTATCCATGATGGCGATCATTATGATGGTGATGATGATGATGATGAAGATAATGATACTAATGATGAGGATGAAGATGATGAAGATGATGAAGATGAAGATGATGATGATGAAGATGACGACAATGACGATGATGAAGATGATGATGTTGACGATGATGATGGTGATGACTGTCTTGATATCATATGAAATGATAAAAATGCTAACGATGTTGATGATGATGATGATGATGACGCTGATGATGTTGTCAATGGTGACGATGATGTTATTGATGATGACAACGATGACGACGACGACGACGATGATGATGATGGATGATGATGATGATGATGGATGATGATGTTGATGATGATGATGATGTTGATGATGTTGATGTTGATGCCAATGATGATGATGAGAAAGCCTTATGGTGTTGATGACGATGACGACAATGACGATGATGCTGATGATGATGATGAAGATGATATGAAGTAATTAATTTGATCTAGGTTTACTTTTAATTTTAAAAATAATTTTAATGATGTTGTTGATGACGATGATGACGACGACGACGAGAATTATGATGAATATGGTGATGATGATGATGATGATGATGATTATGGCATTGATGATGATGATGGCCATGACTATTATGATGATGTCGAAGATGGAAATAATGATTAGAGTCCCATAAAGATGAATTAGTTTATGAATATTATGATGAATATAAGGATGAGGATGAGGATGATGACGACGACGATGATGATGATGATGATGATGATGTTGATGATGTTGATGATGATGACGATGACGACGATGATGATGACGATGACGATGATGATGACGATGACAATGATACAAACAACGACGACGATGATGATGATGATATGAAGTAATTAATTTGATCTAGGTTTATTTTTAATTTTAAAAATAATTTTAATGATGATGTTGATAATTTTAGTGATGATTATGGTGATGAAGATGATGATGATGATGATGGCAACGATGATGAAGATGATGATGATTACGATGATGATGACGATGGCAATGATGATGATGATGGCGATGATGATGATGATAATTATGATTTTGATGATGACGATGACAATGATCATGATGATGATGATCATGATCATGAGGATAACGATGTCATCTTCATCGATTATGATGAAGATGATGATGATGGTGATGATTATGTTGATGAGGATGACGATGATGATGATGGTCATGATGATGAAGACGATGATGATGAATATGATGATGAGGGTGATTATGATGATGAGGGTGATTATGATGATGATGATGATGATGATGAGGATGAGGATGAGGCTGATGAGGATGAGGATGATTATGATGACTATGATGATGAAGATGATGATGATGGTGATGATGATGAAGACGATGATGATGAAGATGGCGATGATGATGATGATGTTGATGATGATTATGATGTGTGATGATGACGATGATGATGATGAAGATGATGATGTCTGATGATGACAATGATGATGATGAAGACGACAACGATGAAGATGATGACGATGATGATCATGATGAAGACAATGATGATGAAGACGATGATGATGATGACGATGATGATCAACATGATGATGATGGTGATGGTGATGATGTAAGTAACTCTTTTTTTTTAAAATTAAATAAAAGAATAGGTCTAATTAAATATTTACCTTTCATTATATGATGATGATGATTATGATGATGATGATGATTATAATGATGATGATGATTATATATGGTGGTGATGATGATGATGATTATGATGAGGATGAGGATGAGGATGATGATGATGATGACTATGATGATGAATATGATGATGATGGTGATGATGATGAAGACGATGACGACGATGATGATGATGATGATGATGATGATGATGATGATGATGATGATGTCTGATGATGACGACGATGATGGTGAAGACGACGATGATCATGATGAAGACGGTGATGATACAGACGATGATCATGATGATGATGATGATGATCAACATGATGATGATGGTGATGGTGATGATGTTAGTAACTCTTTAAAAAAAAAAGATAAAAGAATAGGTCTAATTAAATATTTATCGTTCATTATATTTACCTTTCATTATATGATGATGATGATGATGATGATGATAATATATGGTGATGATGATGATGAGGATGAGGATGATGAGGATGATGATGATGACTATGATGATGAAGATGATGATGATGGTGATGATGATGAAGACGACATTGATGAAGATGACGACGACGATGATGATGTTGGTGATGATGATAATGTGTTATGATGACGACGATGATGATGATCATGATGAAGATGATGATGATGAAGATAATGATGATGATGCCAATGATGATCAACATGATGATGATGGTGATGATGTTAGTAACTCTTTAAAATATATATATATATATAAAAGAATAGGTCTAATTAAATATTTACCTTTCATTATATGATGATTATGATTATGATGATGATGTTGATGATGATTATGATGATGATGATGATTATATATGATGATGATGAGGGTGATGAGGATGACGATGATGATGATGAATATGATCATGAAGAAGATGATGATGGTGATGATGATGAAGACGACGATGATGAAGATGACGATGATGATGATGATGTTGATGATGTTGATGATGATGATGATGTGTGATGATGACGACGACAATGATGTTTGATGATGACGACGATGATGATGAAGATGATGATGATGAAGATGATGATGATGATGACAATGATGATCATGATGAAGAGGATGATGTTGAAGATGATGATGATGATGATGATGGCAATGGTGATGATGTTAGTAACTCTTTTAAAAAAATAAGATAAAATAATAGGTCTAATTAAATATTTACCTTTCATTATATGATGATGATGCTGATTAAGATGATGATGATGATGATGATTATATATGATGACGATGACGATGATGATTATATATGATGATGATGAGGATGATGATGAGGATGATGATGATGATAATGATGATGATGAGGATGATGAGGATGACGATGATGATGATGACTATGATGGTGATGATGATGAAGATGATGATGATGAAGATGATGACAATGATAATGATGTTGATGATGATGATGATGTGTGATGATGACGATGATGATAATGAAGATGATGATGTCTGATGATGACGATAATGATGATGAAGATGATGATGATGATGACGATGATGATCAACATGATGATAATAGTGATGGTGATGATGTTAGTAACTCTTTAAAAAAAATAAGATAAAAGAATAGGTCTAATTAAATATTTACCTTTCATTATATGATGATGATGATGGTGATGATGTTAGTTGTAACTCTTTAAAAAATAATAAGATAAATGAATAGGTCTATGATGATGATGATGATGATGACGATGACGATGAAGTTGATGATGACGGTGATGATGATTATGGTGATGATGATGATAATAAGATGATGACGATGACAATGTTTATGACGATGATGATGATTATGATGATGATGATGATTATGACGATGACGATGATTATGATGATGATGATGATTATTACGACAATGATGATTATGACGACGATGATGATGACGATGAAGATGATGATGATGGTGATGATGAAGACAACGACGATGATGATGATGATGATGAAGATGATGATGATGCATATTATGATGATGATGATTATGATGATGATGATGATGATGATGATTATTATATATGATGATGATGATGAAGATGATGATGATGGTGATGATGATGATGAAGACGATGATGAAGATGATGATGATGTGTGATGACGACGATGATGATGATGTCTGATGATGACGACGATGATGATGAAGATGATCATGATCATGATGAAGATGATCATGATGAAGATGATGATGATGATGACAATGATGATCATGATGAAGACGATGATGATGAAGATGATGATGATGATGACTATGATGATCAACATGATGATGCTGGTGATGGTGATGATGTTAGTAACTCTTTAAAAAAAAGTAAGATAAAAGAATAGGTCTAATTAAATATTTATCTTTCATTATATTTCATCGTCTTGTTCATCCATGTCATCATATTCTTCATTGAAGTCATCATCTATATCATCAGATCTAGAGTCAACATTGTAAGGGTTGGCCATATCATCATCATCATCATCATTAGTTATGCTCATCATGTCATCGTCGGTGTAATATTCATCGGCATTGTATGCTACATCATTTGATTCAACTATTTATTAAAGTACATCTTCTGCTGGATCATCATGATCACCTAACGCATGTTGATCATGCTCTTCGTCATCGTATTCTTCTTCTAGAGAACACTCTTCATTAGCATCGTCTAGGTTCTACTTTACCTACCTTCTCCTTAGATCGTGTCTCATAAGAAATGACTAGCCCGCTTTACTTGGAACCTCTGATTAAAATACCTGTTCGCATTGGCTTGGAAGAACATTGGGCTATGTTCCTAGCTCAAACAACCTTGTGTTTACCATGGTAAATCCATTATCATGTTCAATAATAGTTCTATCGGGATCACATTGATTCAATTGTAACCTGTACCATTTGACAACGAATAGCACTACCTTAAAGTATTTAAAGTCACATTGTATAATATCTTCCAAATACCCATAGTATCAATTTTCTGAGAATTCTGGATGTCTATCACTTCTAGATGAAACATTGGTCACCTCAAAGACAACGAATATCTCAGAATCTCATGTTTTCTTTGTTTCATCCAATTTTTTGATCCAATATCTACCTCCATTGCATACCATATCCTTATGGTGTTTTACCTGCAATAAGCAATACATGAAAATATTACATAACCATTCAGTCCTTATGCAGCAATGCATGGAAAATAACAACATGTACGTCAAAATGTAATTTGCAAAATAAAATATTTAGAGGGATTGATTAATATGCTTGCCATTTTATCTTTTAAACCATATGCCAAATTGATTTCCCTTTCTGTTAGATTTCTATCTCCATTGCGTTGTGCTACTTTAACCAACGAAGACACACCTTCCCATGATATTCCATGACCTGATTGTTCGCATCGTTCAATCCATACCTTCATCCAGTCAATATTTTTTGCGATGTATAAATGAATTGCATACTGTTCTCAACCAACTGTTTGATGACAATAACCATTAAAATGAAAAACAAGTGTAAATCTCATGAACAAATTATATGCTCTTAATTGAAGCAATAACTAGAAAATACAATTAGAATATGAATGATATAATAAACATCCACTAGCTAATAATTACCTTTCATCTTCCTCAATCTACCTTTCCCCTTCAGTTTCTCCCCTTCAAATTTACTATTGGAGTCTGGATCACAAATGCGATGTAAATTGAGCTTTGAATCTAAAATAGGAATATATTCACTAACATACAACATGTTTTTGTATACCATATATCCTTCCATCATAGAACCCTCAACATGTGATCGTTGTCTCACCAAACCCTTCATAAATTTCAAGTGCCTCTCAACCATCCACATGGACCTTGAGTGCACAAGTCCACACAACTCAATCTCCTCAACTTGGTGTATGAGGTAGTGTTCATGTGCATTGAAATATGCCGAAGGTAGATGCTTCTGCATTTCACACACGAGATGAGGAATTTCTGTCCTCTGATACTTTATATCTTGGTTATGTATTTCTTTAGATGTCAACCATCTACAAGTGATGCAAACCAATAATGATATTTAACAAAAAAAAAAATATTAAATTACATATGATGAAATAGTGCACAAAAAAACAAATATAAATTATACAGAGAATTAAAGAAACACTAAGAACATGCAAGTAATCGCTAGTTACCTCATGTATTTACCAAGATTATATATAACTTGTTTGACATTGCTGTTGAAGTTGTCCAGGAGAGAGAGAGGTAGAACATACTGTATCAATATACAAACCACACCATTTATTAAACAAAGAGTATACAAACAAGAAAAAAAAACTATACGCAGTAAAATGAAAATAAATAAATTATATGGACATAACAATAATAATTACCTTGATGAAGATGTGCCAATGATGTGTTTTGACCCTCACAAAATCACCTTTTTTTTATGATATTCTTCAAGTTCGCACAAAATCCAGTGGGAAATTTAATTTTCCGCATTATTTCTTTGACAACATTGCTTTGTTGCTCCATAAACATCCATGGAATTGAGTTTATATTAACTTGGTCTCCGTTGCTATGAAATTGGATGACGTCTTTCATTGCATGGTTTCTTTCTTGAATGTATTTGCAAGCTTTCACAACTTTATCTTTCTCCCTCCTTAGCTCCAGTAGTCGCCATAATGTTTCAGTAACATTCTTTCCAATATGCATTGTATCAAACAAATGAGCAATTTGTAGGTGCTCATAGTAGGGAAACCTGCTGAATTGAATAGGATAACTTTTCATTCCTTTTGGAATCCCATTAATGCCTTCATGATCATGATGGACATCATGAATATTATTTTATAAATAAACTACATCATAAATCAAATATGGCCACTACAGTAAACAACTCACAATAAAAATTAAAATACCGTAACAATTCATATACGATGATCCATACGTACCATGATGACGATTTCTATTGTATTGAATCTTCCAAAGGTGAGGTGTCATTCTCTGTGGTTTTAATGCAATCTCCTGCTTCCCATTGAAAATATTTTTTTTCATTTGTTCTATACTTGTGATTCTTAGAGAGAAAATGCCTATACTCATTAAACACCTCATTTCTTAAGCTTTTTGAACAACGAGATTTTCTCTTAGGACCACAAACTGGACATGCAAATTTACCCTTTGTTTGAAGACCTACAATATTTAGATATGGAATATCTATGTCAAATATATTCATATATAAACTATTCTAACTACTCCATATAATTAAATGCAATTAAAGTGGAACTTAAAATTACAAACCAGAAAATGAAGTTAACCCAGGGGCATCATGTATTGTCCATACAACCATTGCATGGAATTGAAATTTCCTTTGTCCTATTGGTCTAGATACGTCATACATAGTGATTCCATTCCATAACTTCAGTATCTCATCTATAATAGGTTTGATGTATACATTCATATCTTTGACTTGGAACTTACCTGACTGATTTGAAGTACATATAAAATATTATCATTATGAGAACCATTAAGATATATAAAACATGCACAAGAGTAAAATAATATATATATATATATATATATGAAATTAGGAAACATAATACAACAAATGAGATGCCACAACTACATTAGAAATAAAACAGTTGTAGACACAAAATACCTAGAATAATCATCGACAACATTATGTGCTCCCTCTTTATTGACAACCATGGAGGAATGTTATTGTTGATAAAAAAAATAGGCCACATCATGTAAATGGATTTCATCTGTGCTATCAAAGAAATCCTAAGATTACGTGGTTCCTCTTTAAAGTGATGCCACTTTTCCTCCATATCTCTAAAAGCAGAACCATCTACAGGCATTGGAATAACATCATCTTGACTTCTATTCCTGGCATGGTAATCCATAAATTGCACTATGTTTTTGCACCTGAACAGTCGTTACAAACGTGGAATGATGGGAATATAATGAAGAACCTTCCAAGGCACCTTTTTTGTTACTTTATCTGTACGATATCTACTTACATGACATTCCGAACATTCTGTTGCAAACTCATGATGATTATAATATATAACATGTTGATCGGGGCATGCATGAATTGCTTCATAATGCATTCCAATCTCTTTCATGATGGAAGATAAATATTGATATGTGCGAGGTAAAATATTTGATGGTGGTAACAAAAATTCAGCTATCAAGCTATAGAAAAATAAAAAATATAGTTAATGTAATAAATAAATAATATTAACAAAACACGCTTCATCCATACGATCATCAATAATGAGTTAACAATACAATTATTAGAGGAATACAGATAAACTTTATCACGATCCTATATATGTAATGGATTATTTTACATACATTAGCATCCATGTGATTGCAATGTTTGAAAGACCATTCATAACCTTCAAGTTCATTATCAACAACACAGCAGAGAAAAGATTTGTTTTGGAGCCTTCATAAAGGGGTTCATATGCCTTATAGAGAAGAGGTATATCATGAAAATCATCAAAGTCATCATCATTGTCATTACCATCGTCATCGTCATCATTCATTCTAACATTAAATGAATCATGGATCAATGTATTTGTACCATCATCTTCAACTACATTATCAGTATGATCATCTTGTTCAATATGATCATTCACTTGTTCTCCATTAAACATACACACTCCATGATCCCGATCTTGAACTTGATCTGAAAGAACTTCCTCTGGACGATATGTTGTAGGGTTTATTTCCTTTAATATAGATACATGGAAACATCAATAGATATACATTAATATATGAAATAAAAATAATACATACAATTACCAAAACAAAGAATATAAAAAAGTTTATAATGCTAAACCTACAAATGGACGATATTCGTTCCCCCCCTCAGCGTGTCCATGTTACCTGTAATGTTTTGTGGCTTTTGAGATCAATATTATTCTCCTTTTAAATCCACTACATTGAGTACACGGACAATAACATTTTCCGTCACCCCTTCGTTTCGTTGCATCCCATAGTCTAGCAAGCAATTTTCGGTTTTTTTCGTTTGGATCCGGAATATTTCTATTTGACATTTTGTCACAAACTTCGTGAATGAATATGACCGGTTGTCTTAAAAAATAAAGTTCCACACATCACAATTTTCTCAAACGGAGAGAAGTCGAAGAATAAAAAAATCCCGACAAACTATTTGTCGAAGAAAAAAAAAATTCCCACAACTGCCCGTTGAAGAATAAAACAATTCCTAAAAACGTCCGTCGAGGAATAAATAATTTTTGCAAATCGTCCATTGCTTCTACAACAAACATGTCGAAATTTAAAAAAAAAATTAAATTTATAATGGCCCCGTCGTCGGATATCCGATGCCTTGAACATAGTTACCCTTGGAAATATGGGACCAACAATTTAAAAAATTTCAAATTTGACATTATTTTCTTTCAAAAAAACCGATGAATTAATGTCGGATATCCAACACCTGTGCATCGAAAAACCTACAGAGTAAGTGGTGAATTCTAGACACATATACGCCGAAAAACCGGCTCCAAAGTGTCGGATATTCGACACCTTAGCTGTCGAAAAATAGACTCCAAATGTGCCAAAAATGCGACGGCACTAAAAAATTTCCTAATCGTTGTACTTCTCAATGATTGATGTCTAACACATCCGTACGAAACGTCAGATGACGTCAAATTATGTTTTCGGATTTCGGGTTCAAATCTTGTTGTGATTCATATTTTTTCTTGAGCAAAATAAAATTAAGGATGAGAAAAACCCCTTATTATGTCTGATGAATTTTTATCTATGCCCAATGTTTGGTGTTGCACTTGTTTTAGAATATTTTGTCATTTTTCTATTGTCTTCAATGTCTTTAAATCTTATTTGATTATGGGAATCTACTCTTTCTTTTCTTGGGAAATTATGTCCCAACTACAACTCAACTCTATTTTTCACATTGTTCTGGTAGACTAGCATGTTGAATTTCCTTTCATAGGTGGCTTTCATTGGGTTCATTTCTACGAAATCATGATCATGATAGGATTCACCTCTACCAAGTATAGGTACTCTTTCCACTTCAATGCTAGAAGTAGCAAAAGTTGCACAAATTGACATGATGTTTATTCCCTTGCTTTGACTTATTTGCTTGCCATACATACCTTTATAGGCATATTCAACATCTTTATTCATCACCTAAAATCAGGTTATGGCAACTTATATGACTATGATATGTCACACTGCATCTTGTCTAGGCTACCCTTCCTTAACTCAATGAGTTAGAAATGTACATTCAAATTTTGTACATGATAATGATATGCTCTTATCATTGGTATACAAAATACCTCAATTTCCCTTTTCTTGTTGTAATCCTTCCATCATGTAGAGGTAATGTTCTCATGCATCCCTAAATACCAAATGGGATGGCACTTGCATAAATTGGAAATAAAATAACATAAATAGTAATAATAGGGACACTTGCTTACCAAGGATTTGATAACACCTACTAATCCAAGTAATTGGAGGAAGACATCTCCAGGATATATCTATATATAACTATAAGATGCATAAACCCTAACCTTATGCCACATATCTAGGACTTTATGATATAAATGAGACCTTTGTACATATTTGAACTTATTAGAAACATACAACCTAGGTTGTGATTATGTATAGTCCATACCATCAGAATTTTTTTTCCCTGAAAGCTTAAAAATACACTAATGGGGTACACTTTAGAATGCAAGTTCCATACAAATTGCAACTTAAGTCACTTTATAGCTTAAGTAACATATAATTTGTATTTTATGTCACTTTATAACTTAAGTGATGTACAATTTGCACCATCACACAATTTATAACTCAACAATCATTTTATAACTTATGTGACAACCAATTTATATCACAATAAATATTGAACCCTTGACCAATAATTACGAAAATGTACAACGTAACTAATTGAGATAAAGAAAAATTAGATATAAAGCATATGCAACAAAATGAGTGGTTTGCTTGTTGGTATCTTGGATTGTCAGGATTTTTTCACTTCCCAATGCACATCGTTCCTATCATTTTCATTGCTTGCATGGCCACCATGTGATCTTCCACCCTATCTCATGTTTTTCCCCTTGAAATTGTCCTACTACAACTTTCCATGCAATCTTCCACTCTACCTCGATGCATGGCCTACATTCCAATAAAGTCTACATCCATGCCTCGAACCTCATGCAAACTAGTAGGGGAGCTATATGCCATACGCCACAACTATGTCTTCATCTGCACCATATATACCTTTCTATTGTTACAAGGAATCATCCCAGTGCTACAAGGTTTTGAAACAATGTTGATGTTTTAGATGTTCTTTGATACATATACCCATTGAACATCACAACTGACACTTGCGCCACAAGTATCCACAGTCTTTTAATTCTCATCCATGCAATAATATTTGATTGTTAGATTTGGGTTTTCAAACTTCCCCTCTTTCTCAACAAATTAAACTTCCTTAATCTTTTTTTTAACATGATCTACATCCCAATAGATAGTGGATACTTCTTTCCTATCCTACAAATCTTCATCCTAGATCCCCTCATAGAATTCCTCATTAGAATTTTTTTTGTAGCTCTTAAAATAGGGAGTTGGGTTTATGCAATACACTTGTGGGTGTGCATATTTTTCCATTGTTTCTTGCTCCTTTACTATTATTATTGTTCATTATCCATTTATGTTGCAATAATGGCTGCATTTGGTAAGATACCACTTGTTGCATCCCTAAACAAAAAATGGGATGACACTTGCATAAAATGGAAATAACATAACATAACTTTATATATATATATATATATATATATCGTGTTTCCTCGTTTCTAAATTTTTTGGGGGTCACATTTCCCCTGTTTCCAGTAATAGTGAGGGCATATGTACACCCAAGGGTTGGATATCATATGCTATTTCAAATAAGTGGAATAAGGAATCTCTATGAATAAAAACTTTAAGTTCGTGGTGATATTCATATTTGTTGGACGGATTAAAGTAACTGAGAGGGGGGGGGTGAATTAGTTACATACCAAAGTGCTTCTTTTTAAATTATGTTTCAGATTTATTATGGACATATGTTTAAACCATTCAACATATAGCAGCAAATTAAATAACAGTCAACATTCAATCACATCAACGAACACAAGACACAATGTTTTCATGAGGAAACAATAAAAAAACTTCTTCTTAAGAATGAAAGGTAAGCTCCAAATCCTCTTTACATTCTTTTATTTTTCCTGAGCTTCAACCCTGATGAGGCTGCTACCTCTGGAAGCTCCAACTTCCAATTATACAAGCACCAACTTGTTTCTATTTTCTGGCTACAACCAGAGGGATGCTACAACACCCCAGAGAACTCTGTTCTCCCTTGCTCCACCCTACTACCCAGAGAACTCTTTGAATTACAGAATGAATCAAACCCTTACAACCCCTTACTGTCTATGACTAGGCTTTATAAATCAGCATTTACATTATGATTCTGAATTAGAC
>LPNX010717711.1:1122859-1328211 GCA_001517045.1 Pseudotsuga menziesii
GTCTTGAATGCTGATTTGCACAAAACGATTCACATTCCACGAATATCATAGATTCTCAAAAGTCTCTAACCGACAAAAACTTTAAGTCCTTTGAATGCTCAGTTTATCTAACTCTCTGCATTCCACAAATAGTCATCATCGAATCAATACTGTGCTAGACTCTTCAAGTTCCACTGTTTCCATATCAAAGGACCCTGGGTTTGGCTCTGAATATGGAGACTTCCTCTGTATATAACAATGTTGTGCCGCAGCAGACACATATGTGAATTAAACTTTCACCATTTCGGAAGAGGGACGGGAAACTAGCTCCGATGAGCTCTGTCTCAATCGACTGTCTTTTGGGTTTCGAGTCGGAAGTTTTGTTATTTTGGCTTACGCTGTTGCGGCTCCTGAAAGCCTTTATACCTCCGTCGTTGCGGCTCCCGTTCCGCTCCGACTTCCGATGTTTTGAAGCTCCAACGTTGCGGCTCCTGTTCCACTTTTCGCTCCGACGTTGCGGAAGGGGATGTCCTTCTGACTTCCAATGTTTTAAAGCTCCGACGTTGCGGCTCCCATTTCACTTTTTTCTCTGACGTTGTGGAAGGGGATGTCCTTCCGACTTCTGATGTTTTAAAGCTCCGGCGTTGCGGCTCCCATTCCACTTTTCACTCCGACGTTGCAGATGAGAAAGTCACTATTCTTCCATCGTTTAGTCGTTTCTCCTCCGCTCGCCGATATGTTTGTTTGCCCATTTTCACCGATCCTTGTGTTGTGGGCTTCTGTCATTGCGGATGAAGAAGCCACTACCCTTCCGTCATTGCAGATGAAAAATCACTATCCTTCCGGCCGCTTTGTTTCAGATCCTGCCCATTCTGTATAGTGTGATCAAATTATTCATTTAAAACTCTGTTTTATATATGTGAATCGCTGTATAGATGTAACACTTGATCGTTTTCATCCTTCTGTTTCATTTATTTGAATGTATAACAAAATCCTCTGTTGTAGTGAACTGTGTAATCATCCTTTTCAATATGCGGGTATTCTGTGCAATATTTAGAGCTGTGACATTGTTCTCATCTGTGGCTGTAACATAACATTTGCTTCATTACTGCTGTGACTTCCTTTGATTCATCCTGTTGTGGCTTTGCCTGTGAGTGAAACATTCAAAGTTTGGCATATGGCAACATTCAGATTGTGTAGCAAAACTGGCTAACAATATTGATAATGATATACGTAAGAAATGGGGGTAGTCGTTATTTATAGCAACAAGATTCATAAGTTTTATCCCTAACCCTATGTCACATTTCTAGGATTTGATTATATATAGAAGGCCTTTGTACACATAAGACCTTATTACACAGATACTACCTATGTTTTGATTAGGTACATGGCATGTTCATTTGATGAAGAGATTCAAAAAAATTCCAAGGTGAATAATATGTGGACATCAACTTGAGTGTGGTCCGAACATTATAGGAGATTTGGGGTCTAAAATGGGCCTTATAAGAACAATAAATTATTGTGAGTTGGAATTCAAGAACCAATAGAATTTCAATAAAATGAGTCAACCATAATGGTTGAATTGACATATTTGTCATAAAAAAAATTGTTTTTTTTCTTCGTAATTTCGACATATCTCCCTGTGCTTTTACTCAAATTCCGAGTGGGAGAGATCATTGAATGTGGAATTAAATTCCACATCCAACAAGTACCCACACCACATACTTTTGAAAGACCCTTCTACCCTAAAAATAAGAAATACCTGAAAAAAATGTGATGATGTGGTAAGATACCACTTGTTGCATCACATTTTTTCAGGTATTTCTTATTTTTTGGGTAGCGGGGTCCATCAAAAGTATGTAGTGTGGGTATTCGTTAGATTTATAATTAAATTCTGCATCCAATGAGCTCTCCCACTCGAAATTTGAGTAAAAACACATAGAGATGTGTCGAAAATACGAACAAACAAGTAGTTTTTTTCTTTATTCCTCCAAAATTAATAAATATTATTTTATTATTTTAACTACTATTTTATTATTTTCCTTAGGAGGCCCATTTTAGACCTCAAAATTCTTCTAATGAGGTCATTGATAAGTAGGTGGTGTTCATTATTCTTCAAAATATTCCTAATGTGTATGAGTTATTTATCTCTACTTTTCATCCACCAAATCCATGCTTGGTGCAAATTATGTTGGACTTCTTTGGACTCATTTTGAACTTTGTTGACTGGGAAACAATAGAGGTTGTTTTCTTTGGGGATGTTCCAATCCAAAATTGGACACATGTTGCAAAAAATAAATCAAAGAAGAAAAAAGATTCCAAGATTGATTGCAAACCTTCATATTTGTTTCAACAGAAACAAAGTGAAGAGGATAATGTTATAAGAAGTAATTTTGAACCATGTGGTTACCATGGAAAGAAAAACCATATTGAATATTTATGGTGCAAGAAGTTGACATATATGTTTACATAGTTGGAAAGTAAGATGAAATAGGGTTGACTTAAAATTTTGGTATAGTGCATGTTTTCTTGGCTGCTACTTCATCCTTTATTACACCTTCTTATCTCCTACTGTTGAGTTCATTCTTGATGCAATGAGATAACTTTTTGTATAAGTTTCTTACTAATATTATTGATGGTGAACATCATATGTATGTGTGTGGGGGGGGGATATTAGTGCACTTCTAGTTGTTGGTTGAGATAACGGTGTAGTTCCAAATGGAACTCTTAATGATGCTTATGATGTAGTAAAATTGAGCATTAATATCCTATCCATCTATATAATAAGTCATTCAAGAAAGAATGACAATTTTTTGCTAAAAATCATAGTAAAATATACTAATGATTATTTCAAGGTTATAACATTTGGAACAATTATCAAGAAGGAAAAATTTTACGAGTTTCATAAATTTCATCCTTCGACTCAATCAAAAAACTCTACTCAAGTCATACACTGATTAAATCAACAAGTTTTGTTAGGATTGGCTTGGATATTTTAATAACTAAAGTATCAAGTTGATGTCAAAATCTAATTTTGTTTAGATTAGCCTTTGATAACTCTTGAAATTGTTATTTGTAAGGTTTGTATATTAATACATCATAAGGAAATATATGGATAATGGACATACTGTAGAACAAAGAGTTTTCTTCAAATGATTCATAGTGATTTATGTGGTCTAATGGAGAAGGCCTCAATTTTCGAATCCTAGTACCTTTGAACATATTATACTATTTTTGGATATTTAGCAAACAAATATTTAAAAACTAGATATAATGAAAAACATATACATTTTGAAATAAATTCTATGAACTTTCCACGAACTTTCATGTCAAATAAAACATTTTTATGGTAAAGTCTCAAAATTGAAAATAAAAAGAGGAGAAAAAGCATTTTAAATCGTTTTTAGCCTCATTTTGTTAGAGATTTAATGTATAAACATGATAATATTTAATATTATTTTATATAAAGTAATGATTCAAATAAAATGAAAGATACAAGTAAACTATATATTGTGGTAAACACCATATCAAAAAGATTCATCATAAAACAATAGTGCATATATATATAAGAATTCTTAATATAAGATCTTAAAGTCGAAACATTACGAATATATCCTAAAATTTTGTCAAACATAACATCTTCCTGAAGGACATCTTAAAACCATTGGAATGTGTAATGATGTCTAGTGAGATGTCGTGATGTCTATTTGTCTCATTTTATTGTTTTTTTTAGAACGAATAATTTGTATTTATAAAGGATAAAGAAATCAACTAAAAAATTTATAAAAAAGAGCTACAACACAACAATCCAAAATAAGGCTTCTAAAAGAGACATGTGCCATATACAATCTTCTCCGGAGTCGAAGATATAACCATATAATTACAAGATTCTATACTACTATAAACATTGATAAAGTGGCATAACATAAACAAACAAAACATAAACATAAACTAACACTCTAACTGGAATTATGATCACTATGGATGACATGTGCTTGAGTGTTGTCTAGTACAACAAGATTATATACTACTATAAACATTGATAAATTGGCATAACATAAACAAACAAAACCAAACATAAAATAACACTCTAACTGGAATTATGATCACTATGGATGACATGTGCTTGAGTGTTGTCTAGTACAAAATTTTCTTCTAAGATTTCCCCATCTTTTTCCTCCGACTCGAACTTGAAATGTCCATAGCAGTGTGAGGAGGTTGACAAACATAACCCTCTAAAACCCTGCTGCCAATATAGTATGTAGTGTGAGAGCATTTGTCCACAAGAATATTTCCATGTCGCACGAGAGTCACCTAAATAGTAGCAATGTCATCAATGTTGACATAGATATTACCTTCAACATCATCTAGCTAAATATCAAGATTGGTAAAATTTGACAAAATTTTATGCATGACCTCAACAAAATCATTAAGTTTGTTGTCTATGCCATGAATTTGAGCCATAATTTGAAGAACTGCATCCACAAAACTCTCAATTCGAGAGTTCATATGGCTCAATTGAATGCGAATATCCCTCAATTTATCCCCCGTAACTATGATTTCTTTGTAAATTTCTTGAAACCTTGCCTCCAATTCAATGATGGACTTCATCCTCATAAATTACCAACATAATGAGGTTCTATATCCCAAACTCATGAGGTAAAATACAAAGAGGATGTTGAACCAATTTGAAAGACGACCTCTTGTGATATGCTCTCACACCCAAACTTCAGAACAATCTAGAAACAATCCCCCTCCCCCTCCCCCTGGGCATAGGGGAAGGCTACATCAAAACCATCGCCTACGTGCTCGACAGACCAAAATTCCAATATCCAACTGTGTTCGAGAGGGTTCATAACCCAAAGTAAAGTTATGATAAGGCATGCCACCAGTAGGCCTCTTCACGCACCTATACATCAAGATGGCAATTATGTTCAATAAACGACGATGGGGAATTGTTAAGGATTCCTAATTGTTCCTTAATGGAAATCACATGGCAAGGCACTAAATGAGGTTCCAATAACAATGTATCTCCACCGCATCAAGGGGATCGACATGGAGTAAAGACTAGGGGAGCCAACATGAATCAAGGAGTCCATTAACATAAATATCTCGTTGGGGTAATTGAGACGCATTATTTGCATGCAAGCCGACGATAATGCTATTACGATTCCGAACATAAAAGAGTTGAGTAGTGGCAAATTGATCAAGTAGAGTATTGATGCGAAGATGCAATATTTTTGGAAGCTTATTCTTTTTTTATCTTTTTCGTCATGTAGATAGTTAAAAGAGAGTCACCTATGAAAACAAGCGATTGAATGCTCATAGAAGAAGGGGTGATTTTAAGGCCTTTGTACATAGCATATAACTCAACTTGATTATTAGTGTATTTTTTTATCTCCATTTAAAAGTTGCTATGCTACTGAAGTTCCTCCAAGATCTCATAGAATCCCCCCGCACCTAGCATCCTAGTGGTCTCATTTTATTGTTGTACAAGCCTAGCTAAGGAATTTTGTAGATACAATGAGTCTTACCTAGAAGGAGAAGGCATGATACCCTTCACAACTTTCTATATTGTGATAAATTAGTTATCCCACATGCATCATAGAGCAAAATTCTCCTTTTACCATTGTTTATAAAAAAGAGGTGGAAAAATATTTATCCCACATGTATTATGGTATGTGATCTTCCATACTTCTAACTATATAATTGATGTGAAGAGACCCTTTAGGTACATGAGGATTATATTGTGAATTATTGTAAATTGTGATGTAAAGCATATGTGAGCGTGCTCAAGATTGTAAGAGTGAAAGTTTTCTAAGGAATAAGAAGGCCAAGCCTTTTGTGGATGTTTCCCCATTTGGGGTTTTACTACATAAAATCAGTCCTTTCTTTTATGTTTCTCTTTTCTTTCTTGCATATGTTATTGATTATTTGATGTTTTTGTTGATAGGAGATTAGACTAATATGATTTAATTTATTGATTTATATGTTAGTAATCTATTGTTGTATGTTTATGCATATTTCTCAATAATCTAACAAAAACTAATCAATAATATCATATATGCCGAATTGATATCAACGTTATCATTTTCTGGAGCTTGGATTTCTTCTTAGATTTCTCCATTGGGTCTTCTATTTCTACAAGTTGTCCAAAGTGATCCTTTTCATGTCCTTTTCAAACAACCCTTTTAATGGTGGTTGAGGAGGTTTTTGACATTTTTTCTGCACGTGATTCACTAAATTCTCCCTTCTTCAAAACATTTTTTTGGAATCCATCCCAAAGATCTTTAATAGCATTAATTCTCCGCTTAATACAGTTGAATTGTAGTGGATCATTTTCAATGGATATGCAAGTAAGGAGTATGCTAAATTGTTGTACCTAATCACTAAATGCATAAAAATAGTTAAGTAAAATATATCAAAGAAACATAAATTAAAAATGATAAAGATTGAAGAATTAAAAATGATAGAAATTAAAATATGCTTTCATATATAATATCATAAATCTTACCTAAACTTGAGAAAAAATATAAAACCCAATCTCCTTCGCTTGGAAATTTATTAATGAGAGAATTAATCAATGCTTGTGTTTTTTTTAATGTTTACAGTCTCTCCTTGCAAATCATATTTGTCAGATGTTATCTTTTTTACCATGAATGATTATAAATCAATAATTGACTATGTTTGGATGCACTCTTTTCATTGATAAGAAAATGGTCATAAGTTATCTTTTGTTTAGCCTGCAAAATGTATGCTTCCAATATCACTCATAAATGGATCACTATTGGAGCTACAATATTAGGCTTGTGCCTGTAACATAAAATAAATAAGAATTCAATTAACTTCTAAATAAATAAAATTGATTTCTAAATTTAAACACTAAATTATATACCTCAAATATCTTACCAATAAAGTTGCTTCCTTGAATTTGTTTTACCCTTAAATGATGATAGGACTAATCCTCCTTATGGATTTGAATGAAAAAAAAAACAAATCTCCAAATAATGATATGGTGACATGATTACTATCTATACGGATACCTTAACATGCTAGGTAAAACTCATGAAAATATAACCTCGGTCGATGGTGTGAAATTCCTCTCTCCCCATCACTACTCCTGAGACTGTTGGGCAAATACATTAAGTCATTCTGCAAGCAATTCAATTTAGAAATTTTATCAACCGCTTAAACACACACAAAAAAAAATTTGGAACATAGTATCAACATAGTTTGTTTATTGCATGGAATTCCTATAGTCTAGGATCTTTGTTATTACATTACGTAAGTGATTTCCAATAGTGTTTATAGATACATGAAAGTAATTTGCATTTTTTTAAACTACTCATAGGGTTTTTTAACAAGAAACTATCGATAGTTGAGTTTAAAAGGATGAATGTATTTAGGTTAGCTGA
Organism: Pseudotsuga menziesii; assembly: GCA_001517045.1. Lineage (NCBI taxonomy): Eukaryota > Viridiplantae > Streptophyta > Pinopsida > Pinales > Pinaceae > Pseudotsuga > Pseudotsuga menziesii. The sequence goes on from LPNX010717711.1 coordinate 1,130,254, forward strand.
GATTCCGCAGTAAGGATTCATGGCATCTAATGGAGAGTCTACGGTGAGAAGAGTTAATGTCGATGTTTCGAGCCAGGTGTGGCTCATCTTTAGGACATAGCGATGCCTAGGGAAATTATTTATCTTTCATAAGTGTTTTAATACAGAAACAACCCACTTAGGAGAAGTCGAATAGGTTTGGTTTGTTTCTCGGTAGATTTATTAGGGTTTTATTTTTTAGGGTTTTTTTTATTTTTTTAATTTTAATGTTTTTTATATTTTTATTTTTAATTTAAATTATTATTATTATTTTTTATTTAATTTATATTTAATTTATATTTATATTTTTATTTTTATTTTTTAATATAATTTTAAAAACCCTAGGTTTTAGTGTACTATAATTGATTAGTTTTACTTTAATTAGTTTTTATTTTTATCTTGGTGTATCATTGAGATATAAAGGTATTAGTATTAAATTGTTTTTTAATTGGTGTTTTATTAGGGCCTTTAGGGTTTTTGATAAAGACTACATAGACTCTAAGAATGAACACCTACGCAACGTATTCCTTATGATGGTTATAACCTAGATCAAATTAACAAAGCATTCGAAAAAACCCACGAGAATAAACCAAAGGTTGTGTCCAAAAAGAGGAAGGTGGGCGATCATAAGGCATTTCTCCCTTACATTCAAGGGACTACACACAAAATAACTAAACACCTGAAAAAGAAGAGCATTGATTATGTGTTCTCGCCACCTAACAATATTAGAAAACTCCTTAGGTTGGTGAAAGATCCAATTGACCTAAGTCTCAAAAAGGGTGTTTACTAGATTCCTTGTGAATGTGGGAAAACCTACATAGGTGAAACAGGACAATCCATTCGAACTGGGGTCGAAGAACACTGCACAGATATCTGTCTCAGTAGAACCCATAATTCAGCTTTGGCAGATCACTCCCATAACACAAAACACCCAATTAAAATCGAGGATATGCAGGTGCTAGCGCAAGTTGATAATTGGTCAAAAAGAAGAATTAGAGAAGCAATCGAGATAGTTAAGAACCCTAATTGCCTAAATAGAGACGACGATCTTTCCATTAATCGATCCTGGTTGCCTAACCTCACCAAAATAAATAATAATTAAATTTAATTAACATTAACCTAACTAAATTAAAATTAACTTAAAAGTTAATAACCCAACTAAATTGAACTTAATAGTTAATTTAAGAATTAAACTTAGATAGAATTATAATTAGATGTAAACTAAGCTAAAGATAGATTTAAAATTAATTACATAATCCAAAATTAAAATTAAACTTAAAACTTTATTAATTAAAATTAAACTTTATTAATTAAAATTAAAATTAAATTTAATTAAAACTAAAATAAAATAAAACATAATAATTAGAATTAATCAAAACTAATTAAATTAGGTTAAAAATAATAAAACACCAATTAAAAACTAAGATAAAGTACACCAAGATAAAAATAAAAACTAATTAAAGTACAACTTTATAGTACACTAAAACCTAGGGTTTTTTAAATTAAAAATAAAATTAAAGTTAAAATATAAATTAAATAAAAAATTAAATTAAAAATTAAAATATAAAAAACATTAAAATTAAAAAATTAAAAAACCCTAAAAAGTAAAACCCTAATAAAGCTAACCCTAATAAAGCTACTGGAAAACAAACCAAACCTAGTCGACTTCTCCTAACTGGGTTGTTTCTGTATTAAAACACTTATGAAAGATGAATAATTTCCCTAGGCATTGCTATGTCCTGAAGATGAGCCACGTCTGGCTCGAAACGTCGACATTAACTCTTCTCACCGCAGACTCTCCATTAGATGCCATGAATGTATTTGTTCTAGATAACAAGATTTGTTGCCATATGTTGACCTTCGGAATACAATACCTTCTTGTAATCTGCTACGAGACTAACATAGACTTCTTGTTCTTTATGATCATTTGAGAAATAGGATTGTTCAATATTTTATGGTGTTCGCTAACAAATTTATTGGAATTTCATGTTAAACATGGTTTTTTGGGGATCCCTTTGTGTTATGGGGTTTTGTTGACTAGTGGGTTTTGCGATTATGCAAAATAAATTTTCATTATTTCCCATTTGCGAGGTTTTGTTGACTAACAGTTTTTGTGATTATGCAAAATGAATTTGCATTGTTTCCAATTTACGACTTTAATATTGCAACATTCATTATTTATGTTTTAGATTGCAACAACAATTATTTATCATAATTTAAAATTGACTAATATATCAATTCAATTGTTCATCTGATAATGAACAAGTCTACCATGTGACAAGGAACCGAGGCCTAAAAAATTCAATGGATTTCTTTTATAAACATTACCCTCCCATTGTCAGATAGGAATGATTTTCCTTTTGATTGAATTACAGGGGCGTTACCAGTTGAAATGGCAGGTATAGCCATTGGTAAGCATATGCAGAACATGTGGTCACTGTCACCTTAGTCACTTGCCCTTAACTGCTTTGGAATCCGGAGACTCCTAGGGGAGAGCCCTATTATACCGTGCAAAGACACTAAACACCAAAGGAAACTTCTCTCGAGTATATTGTTGGTCATTGCCTAATAGAGTATTAAACAAGAGTGAATAATTAAGTGTTATTATTGGTTTAACCATAACCATGCAATTATCTAAACGTTTAACTCAAATATGCACATCACTAAAATATAAGGTAAAGGTAAGCATAACGAATTGTCTATATTATCAATTACCCATTTAATCCCAAAACAAAATATAAGTGGATTGAGGTCAAATTGGGATTTATATTAGCATTATAGATTTGGTGATATTAATAACAAAATAATAAGTAACATGAAAATAATAATTCAAATAATGCAAATAACAAGATAATAATTAATAACCAAATATAAGTTAATACATATACTTAATTAACATTAATAAAAACATGCAAAATTAATTAACAGTTACAACATTCACTTAAATATCATGCATTTGATAATAATTCAAAACAAATAGACATTAACCTAACCGTAGCAGATTGGTCACAGGCTGGGAGGGAGGATCGGGCCAAGTATGCAGCGTGAAGGGAATGAGGGAGGGTGTTGTATCGTGACCAGAGAGAGAGGATAGTAGTGAATATATGTCGTGTGCAAACTCGTGATTGCGCTGAGGGGGAAACTCTATTCGGGTGTAAGGGCTTTGAAAAGGTGGCACAAAATCATCCTGAAGGGAGTGATGAAAGCCCAAGAAATGAAGAACACACCAGCGAGGCGTGGAGGTGTACTCCGAGGCTAACGTAGAGAGGAGAGGAAGCGACCGCAGCAAGGAGTTGATAGGAGAAGTCAAGGGTTGGCGACGGGAGTGTGCGCCAGCGTGGAGGGGTGCGGACGCTTGAATGGAGGCAAAACAACGGAGGGGCCACCGAGGGAGAAGAAGAGACCAGCGACAGGTGAGTTGGGAGGCCCAAGAAGGATGTGGAGGTAGAACTTCGCTACAAAGGAGAATGAAGGAGTGCGTGCGTGTTCAAGAACAAGTCGCAGCATGGGGAGAGAAGGCTCGGAAAGGAGGCAGTTGTTGGATGTTGGAAGCATTTGCGTGGAGGTAAAGGGGAGATCGCAGAAGCGAAGGAGTGGTAGGAGTTTTCTATGGCAGCGAGGAAGCGTCCAAGGAAGGAGGACAGACCTTGGGTAGCAACTGCGAGCTGAGGAAGGTGATAGACTGCGGAGTGATGTCAACATGGAAGAAATGGGAGAAGCGCGTGGCTTGAAAGGATCTGGTTGGGAAGCAGTGAGGATATTTGGAAGTACCACAAGATCAACGTGTATGGATGGAGGGAGGCTACAACTGCAAAGGAAAACCTCTGAGTCAATGCGAAGTCCATGAGAAATAACATCCCCTAGGCACGAGTTGGAGGATGGTTGCTATAGCAGCGCAGACAACGAAAGGAGGCCATGATGGGTGTTGAAGGCGTTGGTCACAACGCTGGATTACAATGCAGAAACAACACATTGGGAGCGACAAGTAATCTAAATTAACCCTATCGTAGCTAAAAGTAACCATAAAATATCCAAAAACTAACCTAAGACTAGATGAGTGAGAAAATGAAGTGTGAAAACTTAGGAAAACCCTAGCACAAGCCCTACCTAACCTAGGGTTTATGAGGGAGAGAACTAACCTAGTGAGGAAGGATTCTATGTTTAAAAACTAGCCTAGAAAAACTAAGGTGAAACCCTATGGCACTCTCACAAGGATACGTAAGGTGACAAGAGGAAGGTAAAGGTCTCTCCTAGGGAAAAGTGCAGCTCTAAGGCTACCTCCAAGACTCATACATGCACATCAACAACATCGGAAAAAAAGTAAGAAGCGTGACCTCCTTGTGCTTGTGTTCATCCAACAAATCAAACTGTCACAAAAGGCAGAGAATTCACCAAAGAATTACTAGAAAAACAACTTGCATTAACTAGAAAACTTCCTCACGAGGGGCACATCAATTCAGATAAAACCCTGAGTAGGGTAAAACAAGTGCATAATGATTTATCCCTTAAGTTCTGATTTAAAATGAAAGAGAGGAGATCTATTTATATGATCTTACACTCACTTATCCAGGCCGACATGCCTTAAAATAAGTAAATTCATAATTATTTAATGTCATCTTAAAATTAAAAGACAATAATAATAAAATATAAACTAAGGTAGGCTACCTGGGGTATTTGCACCCTCATGTGCCAAAACATGCTCAAATAAGCGATTCGCTCCAAACAAAAGGCCAGAGCGGCCTGGAGGGAGTGCCTTATGCCCCATCTAACTCCTAGAATACTGTAAAATCCCTCAAATCATGGAAATGCCCTAGCATGGAGGATTTCTTCCTTTGAGGAAAGAAGAATGGGGAGATGAAGGACCCACTGACTAAAGGGCTAGGAGGGTGCATGAAGTGGTTGCAACTGAATACTAGTGTCTCGTGGCTGAAGCAGAGGCCACCAAAGTGTGCAACAAGGGAATGGAGCCAAGAGACCCAGTAGTCAACCTTTAGGGGTCCTTAACACCAACCTTGAGGTTAAAAACCTCTTTAACAGGAAGTCAGCAACGCCATTAAGCCACAGTACCCTTAAAGGGGTACCAAAGGGTCCATCCATGATTGCCATCGCTCAATAACACCCCTCCTAGTCGAAAACATTGGCCCTCTCTCCCTAGGGAACACCTGAATGTGCATTGGGTACAAGTGCAGCGTAACACTAGCTCCAACTACGGGATGAGTGCTCTTCCCAAGAGTGCTCGAGAACCTATTAATATGCTAGTAAGTATAGACCTACACACATATCGAATTCTCAAGAGATCAAAAGAATCTAGAGGCACACACTTTCGTCCTGCCTTGTTTGCAAAATGAGGGAAACAAACTAAGAACAATAAACTAACTAGACATGAAAATACATGAAATGCAATGCACATAATTATGCCTAATGCAACTAACCTAATCTAAACTTGGCATCCAAAATAGGTTAAGTGAAATCATCCCACCAATGTAACCATTTAAGTAAGAGATTCATACCTTTCATCTTACCTTTATCCTTTAGCGTCATCCAAGACAATACCTCATTGATGATATGTTGAGTTTGTACCAGGATCTTTGTCTCGATGAGTGCGGGAAACCAGACCTTCTTAAGAACTTGGAAAACTTGAAACTGGTGCCATGGAGAAGCACCACTTCGACAAGCTTTGTTGATCTTTTCTTCTAGTGGACTTATGTATGGGATATCTCCATCATACATATATTTAGAAAAAAAATTCTTGAAACCCGCCCATGAATCCTGAACTTGGGAGATTGTCTGTGGAGGAGGATTTTGACAATATTCATATGTGAGCTACAACCTGTTCCTCCATTTACTCAATATTTTCTTTGTACATACTATTTAATTGCTTATCTTTTCCATAATCATGTTAGTAACCCCAATAATCCTTGAACTTTTGAAATTGTCAACAATATAATTCATACCTTCATGCTTCAAACAAAAAGATAAACAATTAATATTATGAAACTAAGGGATGAAAATCATACTCGTCCACTTACCTTCCTCGGTCTTGTCGAGATGTATCATTAAGGTCTTGCTGGAGTAGGGTAGAGCTGGATGAACAACTTCTTCTATGCATCTTGAGGGGAACAATTGAGAGCGATAACCTATGTTTATCATATGTTGAATATTTGCAAAAGAATCCTCTGTGCGACAAGATTCCCTACTGCAAGATGAGTATGATAGTGACATCATGGAAGAATCATCAGATATACAAAGTTCCAAGTCTTTGAAATTTTCATCGCAATGGCCCATATGCACATAAAAACTATCCACAAAGTATGGTGTTGTTCCATCTTCAATTATGGTGGAAAAATGATTAAGCCACTCTTCGTCATTAGCCCCATAAGGGGAAGGATTGATCATATCTCTTTCAACACGGTCTTCATAACTTACGTCTTCAACATCCCTGCCAGAGGTGACCAAGAGTTCCTCGTCCCAAATAGTGTCAATTTATGGCTCTTCTTGAGTAACTTCATGAAGCTACTCTTTCTCACTGCAACATATGGAGACACCACTAGCTAGTCTCGAGGAATCATAGAGAGGTGGACCGAGAAATCTCCAGTAACCAGCATGCTCATAATTCCCGTTATTATGTTCCCAGAGATCTAGTATGTCACAAGGAGCTTCTGTATGTTGGAAGGGAGGACTCATCGTATCCTTTTGTTCATCATCTTCTTCGATTAGGACTTTTGGATTGTCATATACAAGACCATCATTATATTCATCTGCTTGGGAGGCTTTATCACCAGATAGATCTTGAATAATGGTTGCTTCGACCTGGTCTTTGCTTTGGACTTCCTTACTAAACAAATCCTTCGCATGCTTGACATGAGGTGTCCATTCGTCATGACGCCCTGCATCCCATTAGTTACAAAATGTTTCCACCAATTATGCAAATGATGATATCGTTCCTTTATCTAGGCCCACAAACCAAGAAAAGGCCTTTTTTCCAAGGTTAAGGACACATGATCGCATGTAAACATATTCTTCTTCTTTGATATTTTATTCTGAGCCATAGTCATAAACCATTCCACATGATGCATGACATTATCATGGTCAACCTTGAAGGTATGCTAGAATGCCTCTGGTATCTCATCTGAGTATCTCGGGAAAGCTGATAGGTCAAGGGGAAAGAAACCAATTTCCATTTCTGTAGCAGTCGGATTATCAAGATCTTCAAACTCGAATGGAGTATCATTTGTGGTTCATTTTCTTGCATCATCGTGAGCCTAGATTTTTTCCAGGATTTCTTCCCATACTCTGTCGATCATGGCCTTTCTTTCATGTTCTTCTACATCGTAATCCCAATCCACGCTGAAAGCATTAATGAATTGTGTGAAAGAAGAAAATATTTCGTGAGAAAAACCCTCATACCGATTTCTGATAGATAAGTGGACTTCAAGGTGAAGAGACAACATGAATATCCTCATCCTAATGTCTTCATGCACGATGTTACTTTCCCGGATGAATTGTACGAATGCCTGCAAATGGGATGGTGCATGGTTTTGATACTGCTGGAACAATGGGAACAATGCCTTCCCACCATATTTAATGGCGTACTTGTGTGGGAAAGCTGGAATGCATGAGAAGTCCAATATGTCCATCCATAATTCATAACTGGATGCCATCTCGTCGAGCTTCCCTATCTTGATAGAGTATTTCTTTTATTTTTCTTCGATTGGAGTCACCAGTAGAAAGATACTAGGTTAGTTAAGCAAATCTCACCAAAGTACTAAATAAAACAAGGGCGTACCTAATAGATGGGATGGATTGAGCTCTTTGTGGAGTCTCCAGGTAATTCTGCAGGTTAGTCCTTTAAAAAAATGTAAGCAATCATATATAATTAGGACTTCAAGACTTACCAAAGCATCAAGCCTTGTCGAGCTTTCTTTGTGGAGTCGCCACATAAGATATGCAAGATTAGTCTTTAAAAATATTTTCAAAATACCCAGAAAGACTTACCTCAATTTTCCTTACCGGATTTTGTTCTTGCCAAGGTGTGAATGAATCTTGATCAACTGCTTCAACTTTTGAAATGTTTCCCGACGCCAAAATGTTACCGGTTGAAATGGCAGGTATAGTCGCTGGTACGATTATATTGTTGATCCGTGCCTAATGAAGTCTTAAACAAGAGTGAATAATTAAGTTTTGTTATTAGTTTAACCATAACCATACAATTATCTAAAGATTTAACTCAAATATGCACATCACTAAAATAGAAGGTAAGCATAATGAATTGTCTATATTATGAATTACCCATTTAATCCCAAAACAAAATATAAGTGGATTGAAGTCAAAATTGGAATTTATATCAGCATTATAGATTCGTGATATTAATAACAAAATATAAAGTAACATGCAAATAATAATTCAAATAAGGCAAATAACAAGATAATAATTAATAAACAAATATAAGTTAATACATATACTTAATCAACATTAATAAAACATGCAAAATTAATAAACATTTACAACATTCATGTAAATATCATGATAATAATTCAAAACAAATAGAGGTTGGCCTAACCCTAGCAGATTGATCGCAGGCTGGGAGAGAGGATCGGGCCAAGTTTGCAACGTGAAGGGAATGAGGGAGGCTATTGTATCGCAACCACGAGGAGAGGATAGCAGTGAAGATATGTTTTGTGCAAATTCATGAATGCGTGAAGGGGGAACTCTAGCCGGGTGTAAGGGCTGTGAAAAGGTGGCGCAAGATCAGTGATGAAGGGAGTGATGATAGCGGCCAAGCGGTGGAATCCCAAGAAAGGAAGAACATGCTACCGAGTCGTGGAGGTGTACCGTGAGGTCAACATAGAGAGGTCCGTGTAGATAGGAGAGGTAGTGGCCGCAGCAAGGAGTCGACGAGAGAAGTCAAGGGCTGGTGATGGGAGTGTGTGCCAGCGTGGAGGGGCGTGGGCGCCTGAGTGGAGGAAAAACAACGAAGGGGCCGCTGGGGGGAAGAAGAGACCAACGACAAGTGAGATGGGAAGCCCAAGGAGGATGTGGAGGTAGGACACCGCTACAAAGGAGAAGTAAGAAGTGCATGTGCGGTCAAGAACAAGCCGCGGGCTTAGGAGAGCAGGCTCGCAAAGGAGGTAGCTGCTGGGTGTTGGAAGCAGCTACGTGGAGGTATAGGGGAGATCACAGAAGCGAAGGAGTGGTAGGAGTTTTCTATGGCAGCGAGGAGGCGTCTAAGGGAGGAGGGCAAGCTTTTGGTAGCGGTTGCGAGCTGGGGAAGGCGATAGCCTACGGAGTGAAGTCAACGTGGAAGAAATGGGTGAAGCGAGTAGCTTGAAAGGATGTGGCTGTGCAGCACTGAGGGTGTTTGGAGGTACTACAAGATCAGTTTGGATGGATGGAGGGAGGGAGGCTGACACTGCAAAGGGAAACCTTTGATTCAATGCAAAGGTCGTGAAAAATAACATCTTGCTGGCCCGAGGTGGAGATGGCTGCTATAGCAGCACAGGAAACAAAAGGAGGTCGACGCTGGAGTACAACGAGGAAACAACAAATTGGAAGCGAGAACTAACCTAAATTAACCCTAGCCTAGCTAAAACTAACCATAAACTATCAAAAACTAATCTAAAGCTAACCTAAGACTAACCCTAGACTAGATGAGTGAGAAAATGAAGTCTGAAATGTTAGTTTTTCTTAATATCTCATTAGATTATCTAGGATATTTATCTTAAAGAATAAAAAGTACAACAAAATGCATAAGATATAAAAGATACAAAAGACACAAAAATTTCCATCGGGGAAACCATAAAGCAGAAAACCCCGCAAACTTCTTCAGAATAGTAAGATGATCAAAAGTAGTAATAAGAAATGTTCAATAGCTATCTTTCTCCTCCTCTGATTTTCTCTCTCTCTCTCATGCGTCTTAGAGATTGTGTAAGGTGTGTATAAATAAGGGAGAGCGCCTCCCTATTTATACCATTTCAAGTCACTGACCAAATATAAGACTCGAGCCTAAATGTCATCTCACATGGGGCCCACTTCTCCCAGAGAGACCACAATTACATATTACATGATGTTATGGTGAGGATTATTTCCTTGACTTACAACGGAGGTTGTAGTTCAAGGTCTAGACACAATTTAGACATCCTATAAAGGGGTAACACACATCCCCAATGGGGGTACAACAACATACAATGATAATATACATTAGAATATCTTCCGAAGTTACAAATAAATCGACACTCCCTCTTATCTAAGAATGTATTCTCTCTCTACATAGTCATCAACACATCTGGTCGGTTCTTCATTGCATCGTCATCATCAAGGAGTCATAGAGTCTTCATCATAGCCGTTGCCATCATCTTCTTATAATTTGATCATCATCTCGTACTATCCGTCATCAGAAGTTTCTATAGTGCCATCCTTTTTTCATGATAGATGTAGGCCTAGCCCAAATGTAGGTCTTCATCATCTCTGCGAGTAAGCCATCAAGTAGGTGCATCCCAGGACTTATTATATGCCTCTTGCAAAATCTACACGATATCCCGGGACTGATTATATGCCACTACAAAACCTGAAGGAGCATCCCAGGACTGATTACATGCCTTGCAACACCTATGTACCATACTGTTACCTCAGCATCTTCATATCATCTCGTCGTCACACAGAGCACAACCCATATACACATAACATAACACTTACATCAACGACCATGGGAGGCCCAACCTGCCACCATGTCGAAAAGGCTACAACGCTTACATCAATGACCATGGAAGGCCCAACCTAAACCATGTCGAAAAGGCTCAACACTTACATCAACGACCATGGGAGGGCCATCCTTCCACCATGTCAAAAAGGCTCTCAACACTTACATCAATGACCATGGGAGGCCCAGCCTGCCACCATGTCAGAAATGATCAACACTTACATCAACGACCATGGGAGGCCCAGCTTGCCACCATGTCGAAAAGGCTCTTAGCACTTACATCAATGACCATGGGAGGCATAGCTTGCCACCATGTTGGAAAGGCTCTCAAAACTTACATCAATGACAATGGGAGCCTAGCCTGCCACCATGACTGAAAGGCTCATCATGTGTGCATGTGTCTTCTAGACTCATCACTTCCCCTTGGAAGGAACCTCGATCTACACCAAGCTTATCTCTGAAGTATTCAAACTTCACTATGGACATTTCTAGCATAGAATCACATTGAGGACTGATTACATCCAAGGATAAATTGCGAGCTTCACCGGGACTAATTACATCTAAGGACAATCTACATGACTGATTACATCTAAGCAACCTATGAGTTTCTCCAGGATTTTATGCTCAAACAACCTGTCTCATCGACTATGCTAGAACTCATCACTCCCTCTTTCAAGAGATCTCGATCTAGAACACATATTGGAGCTTCACTAGTCCTCTCTGCATCATACAAAAAATGCAAGTCAAATCAAACAAATCAAATAGTAGCTTTTAAAATAAACATACTACCTCACAAATAACTGAGCAAGTGGCAACATATTTTTCCTCGGATGTACTCAGCACCATGCAAGACTGCATCCTGCCAAACCAATAGCCCATACTGGATCTCAAACTAAAGAACCAACCCAAGGTGCTCTTCTTCTCAGTATCACTACAAATACGAATCAACATAACCATGCAGGTTAGTCTTCTGATTCATATCATACTTGAGCCCATACTCAATTGTACCCTTCAGGTACCTCACTGCATGCTTTAAAACTAGGTGAGCATGTCTCGAATCTGTCAGGAACTGGCTCAAATTGTTCATAGCAAAGCATATGTTTGGTCTTGTATTCGTTAGGAAAATCAATGAACAAATCATCTGATGATACATCATGGCATCAACCGTCTCTAATGAAGCATCACACAAAATATTCAAGTTTGATTCCATAGGTGTGGTTATCGCCTTGCAGTCAAGTATTCCAAATTTCTTCAGAATCTCCACTGCATACTTGACCAATGAAAATATCATTCGCTTTCTTCCACACCTCCATGCCTAAGAAGTAGTGCATTATCCGTAGGTCTTTCATCTTGAACTCTGTAGAAAGTCTCCTTCTTGCATATTTGAAGAGTTCCTCTTTTCCTGTTAGGAACAGGTCATCGACATATAACAGGAGCATCACTAGTCTTATGCCTTCAACCTTGAAGTAAAGGTTGGAATATGCTTTACTCTCAGTAAATCCTAGATCCATCAGTAAGTTGTTCGTCATGTCGTACCGTGTCGAACCTGAGGATATTATGCAATCACTCCCTCTAAAGTGGAGCATCATTCTCCCTCTGCCTTTTGTACTCTATTTATTGAAACATTCTGTAATGGAGTGGCAAGTAGCTTTCTCTGCTACTAATATTCTATGTATCCATATAGGTTCACTAGATACCAAGATCCTCTATCTTGAACTTTGTTGAAAAGTTCTTCTCGCACCCATATGTGAGCTTGTCACCCTCTATAGGATTTCATCTTCAATCTTGTAGCAAAGGCTAAAATGTTCATCACTCTAGGTGATCTTTGAGCTCCTTATGTAACTGTATGTTCTAACCCATGGGTGCCTTCTAAGCTCATACAAGGCCTTATTTAATTAGCACACATGAGTATGCCTGTCATGTGTCTCAACTCACAGTGGCTTCTCTACAGATACTTGACTACTCACCAGTGCAAATGTCTCTTCGTAGTGTGTTTCTTCTTTCTGTGAGAAGCCTTGTGCTATGAATATTGCCTTGTATCCCATGATGCTACCATCTACTGCATGATGGATCTTCTAGATCCATATGGAAGACACTACAGAATTCCCTTCAGGTCTCCACACTGCATCCTAGACATCATTCTTCTTGAACTAGTACTCTTTGATCATATTCTCCTTCATTTTCTTCTTGGTTACTTCTTCATAGCTGGAAGGCTTTGCATCAATGATGTCGCTCAACAATGTCACATAACTAGAGTGTGTCTGAGGCCTCTTGCTTTCTTTGGAAGCATGGTCATACTATCCTTCAACTTGGATTATTTCTCGTGCCCAATGTGGTATTCATCACTTGAGGTGGATCTACCGTTCTCTTTATATTCTTTTGAAGCTCTTTCTTTCGCCATGGTGTATCCGTCAGGTTCCTCTTCTGAACCGTCATTACTTGTTCTTTGGAATTATCTACAAGTCAGGTTTGGTTGCATGATTAGAAACATATATAATTTCCAAAACATATTAATAGTGACAAATATATGTCACATAGCCATGTGACTATTTTAGCCAATGCTACAACATTCATTCTTATCATGTCTACATACAATAATTTCTAGATGCATTCTACCCCAATGTTATTAAGAGTGTGTACTACTCCTAATATGCCAGCAAAGAGGTTTTAATCTAGATAAGTAGTAATGGAATTTTGTACAACATCATTGACTTCTTACCCATCATGTGCAATTTAGTAGTATAAATGAAAATACTCAAACATGCATAACACATCAACTGATTATAAACAAATGCATAACCAAACAATATCATGAAATGACAATTGAATACTTATCTTTATTTTTTTTACGGGTAGACTCCTTCTTGAGCCTCCAGCTTCATCATCCTCTTCATTCATAACATCATCATTTCTTATCCGAATGTTAAGATGGATAAGAGGTTCTTCAAGAATTGAGTCCTTTATATTCCTCATCACTTGAGGGATCTTCTTTGAATCGTGAGAGCTTGATCTTCAGTTGCTCCGATCTTCTTTTCTCTTATTATGAGTTGAACTTCTTCTTGTGAGCACTCTTCCCAGAGTTTGATAAAGGTAATCACTTCCTTCCAGCACACATTCCTCGAATGAATGAATCCCATGATCTTGAAAGGCCATTAAAGGTGGTTATAACAATCTCTTATACTTATTCAATTGCTTCGTCATAACATCTAACACTTCTTTTAGTGTCTTCAAGGATGACGCATGAGGGATGAGATGATATTTAATAGAATCTGCAATTATTCTCTTGGAGCTAGCCATAGCCTCATTTCCCTCTAGCTCTTAGAACTTCCTTACTGAAATACTGATCCAAGTCGATTTCTTCAAGGATCACGGAGGTCCTATACTTCCATACTCGGAATTTGTCAGCTTCACCAAGCTTGTCATCAAGTTGGGTGTGAATAGTCATTTTGAAATGAGAACCTCAAATGTAAATAGCAAAAAATTAGATCTTATCGATTTGAGGTGTCCGTCCTGGTTCTGGATTTGGCTGATCTAGGGTTTTTTAGAGAAACCCTAATTTTCAAAACATGGAATTTCAAACTTATGATTGGATATAAATATGGGACTCTTCAAGGTGAATTGTCCAGCGTACTCCTTTTCTGAAAATAGTGGAAGGAAGATCTCAGAACAAGAAGCCCTAGATTTCCAATTTCTTCTGCAGAAATGACTGATATTGATTCTATTGTGTATACGAAGGTTCGACTCCTTACATTCTAAAACTTCTCACTCCGATAGCCTGATATTTCCTCTTTCCAACCCCACATGTTATAGAAGAATTGGATTCTCCAACTGGGACTTATGTCGAGTTTCCCAAGGTAACAGTTTTGGGGACTGTTCATCATAGTGAACTTGTACGGAATGCTACGTGTCACTGTTTCACATTATGGGTCTGAAAATCGTACCACAGAAACTACATTCTATTCCCTACTTGAAACATCTTGAGAAATTTAGTTTGGAACTTACTATCCCTAGATATAGCAAATATCCCTAGGTCACCTGTTTATGATTGTATTCTGGAGGAGGCTGGAACCCTGATTTGGAGGAACCATATCTCCTGAAGTATGGAAAATCTGAAACTAAAACTTTTACACAGTGTACAAAACGAATTTATCTTTGTCCTGTAAAAGTTTTGGCTTCTGATCCTTTTCCAATATCACGTTATAGCGAATGTTCTATAATGCCTAAATTCAGTCTTCTAGGGTTTTGAGGCATGAAACCCTAGTTTCCATTAGTTGCCATTGTAGCTATAATTCGGCTACACAATGAAACTTCTCTGGTTCATAATTGATACCACCAATAGATGCACCCTAGTGAGGTGAGTTATTCTATCCCTCCTTTCTTGACGATCTGTGGAGAGAACACCTTCAACTAGGAAGCCCTAGTTACCACAGCTGCACAATGCCTTCTTTCAGAGAGGCTCTGATACCATGTTAGATTTTCTTAAGATATGATTAGATTATCTAGGATCTCTATCTGAAAGAATAACAAGTACAACAAAATGCATAATATATAAAAGATACACACGACAGAAAAAAATTTCATAGGGGAAACCATAAAGGAGAAAACCCTGCAAACTTCTTCAGAATAGTAAGATGATCAAAAGTAGTAATAAGAAATGTTCAAAAACTATCTTTCTCTCCTCCTCTGTCTGTCTCTCTCTCTCATGCACCTTAGAGATTGTGTAAGGTGTGTATAAATGAGCGAGAGTGCCTCCCTATTTATACCCTTTCAAGTCACTGGCCAAATATAAGACTCAAGCCTACATGTCATCTCACATGGAGCCCACTTTTCCTAAAGAGACCACAATTACATATTACATGATGTTACGGTGGGGACTATTGCACTGACTTACAATGAAGGTTGTACCTCAAGGTCTAGACATAATTTAGACATCCCGTAAAGGGGTAACACACATCCCCAATGGGGGTACAACAACATACAATGATAATATACATCAGAATATCTTATGAATTTACAAATATATCAAAATGAAAACCTAAGAAAACCCTAGCACAAACCCTACCTAACCTAGGGTTTCTAAGGAGGAGCGCTAACCTAGTGAGGAAGGATCCTAGGTTAAACAACTAGCTAGGAAAACTAAGACGAAACCCTAGGGAACTATCACAAGGACACATGGTGTCATTTGCTTAGGTGACAAGAGGAAGGTAAAGGCCTATCCTAGGGAAAAGTGAAACTCTAATACTACCACCAAGACTCAGACATTCACATCACCAACATCGAACAAAAAGGTAAGAAGCCTGACCTCCTTGTGCTTGTGTTCATCCAACAAATCAAAGCATTACCAAAAGCAGAGAATTCACCAAAAAATTACCAGAAAAATAGCTTGAATTAACCAAAAAACTTCCTCACCAGGGGCACATCCATCCAAAGAAAACCCTAAGTAGGGTAAAACAAGTAAATTCATAATTATTTAATGTCAACTTAAAATTAAAAGACAATAATAATAAAATATAAACTAAGGTAGGCTACCTGGGGTATTTGCACCCCCAAGTGCCAAAACATGCTCAAATAAGTGATTCGCTCCGAATGAAAAACTGGAGTGGGCTGGAGGGAGGGGGTTATGCCCCATATAACCCCTAGAATAATGTAAAATCCCTCAACGCCCTCCTCAAAGCATGAAAATGACTTGGCATGGAGGTTGTCTTCCTTTGAGGAAAGAAGGTCTAGGAGATGAAGGATCCATTGAGTGAAGGGCCAGAAGGGTGCATGAAGTGGTTGCAACTGAATACTAGTGTCTCGTGGATGAAGTAGAGGCCACGAGAGAGCGTAAGAAGGGAATGGAGCCATGAGACCCAGTGGTCAACCTTCAGGGGCCCCGGACACCAACCCTGAGATTACAAACCTCTTTAACGAGAAGTTGGCAACATCATTAAGACATAGTACCCTTAAAGGGGGACCAAAGGGTCCGACCATGACCGCCATCACTCAATAACACTCCTTCTGGTCGAAAAATTTGACCCTCTTTCCCTAGGGTACACCTGAAGGTGCGTTGGATACAAGTGCAGTGTAACAAGGGGATTGGATTACAACTCTGATACCAAATGTTGTGCTTAAAATATAATAAAAGGCCAATCCTCCTTCAATACATGACTTGTGCATGATGGCCAACTCCACTCTTGGATTTTTGAACAATCCCACAATTTCCGTAAACCCAACCGACAAATGTTGTTTAGGAAAAATGACTCTATCAAAATTTGTCGAGGGAGGATAGCGGATATTGTTGCTCTAAAGAATACGAAGCTTTGTGGTCAAGCATGTTTTTTTAATATGAAATTACAGTTGCGGTGCACTTATAGACCCGTGTCTCACTCATTTAGAAAATGATATAAGTTGGACTTGTGGAGCATTGAATTGACACTTAGATTCAGTGAGAAAGGAAATAATTTCCTCAAATTAATGAGGGCTTCGATTAATTTATAAGATAAATAGAGTGATTCATCCTTTATGAACACTCCCCATTATTCATCTTTTGTCTTGTGCGTAGCTTGCTCTCGACTAGAAATTTACATCATAGATGTAGGAACCAACGTTCAAAATTGAGCCCTTCACGGCCCTTCCAAAGGGTTCTAGCCCTTCCCAGAAGTGTAAAGTTAAAATTGTCCTTCAAAAAAATTTTAAAATTTGAATTTTACCCTTCCAATAAAGAAGGGCGTAATTTATATCAACATTTCAAAAGAAGTGCAGCTTTTGAAATTATCCATCCATATAAATTTCTCAAGATGTTGAAATTCCTATGCTATAAAGTTCAACTCATCATTCAAAATATTGGAAATATGATAAATTATAATCACTTACTCACTCATGCCATGCACTCACTGCTTAGTTGTGCAACATGGCCAGTGATCATTGATGACTACGAGGAACTAGCCATCGAGATGTGACTCTGACTCCCAAGTCACTTAGGGTTGCAATATAAAGTGTGACAATGTTTCAACAACTACGGCTATAACAAAAAACAACAATTGCTAGTCTACTACTAGGCCCGAAACGAGCTCAATTTTTTTTGCCTACTACCTATGTGAACCTTGCTACCAATTTCCACTCTTTTTTCATCAAAATGAATTTCAAAAGGCCGGTTTGATAAGTCCTCCTCTACAAGACTTCATTTCTTGCATGAATATCATGGACTCACGACAACTATAAAGAACACTCGATGTCATGCAAATACAAATAATGGCATGTACAATGGTTATTAATAAAATTTAAAA
This sequence comes from Pseudotsuga menziesii, assembly GCA_001517045.1. Taxonomy (NCBI): domain Eukaryota; kingdom Viridiplantae; phylum Streptophyta; class Pinopsida; order Pinales; family Pinaceae; genus Pseudotsuga; species Pseudotsuga menziesii. Next base: position 1,148,236 of record LPNX010717711.1, read on the forward strand.
AAAACCATTGTTGGATCAAGAATAGTCTTCAATTTGATGGGTGCCATGATCGTGATGTAATCTCGCTCAGTCCTTCCGAACATTTGTGGTTTCTCACAGCATTTGTCCTCAGCACTACCAAAATACATGTAAAAATTACTTGTCTTTACATCCTCTTTTCTTTAAATCCTCATCTCATAGTCATAACTAAGGATTATTATGCTTGCACATCCTCACCTTATAATACGAATTGGGCAATGCCCAAAGACAACAATAAAATATTAAATGTGTCAAGACGCAAAGATTAAGATACAACTATAAGTCTTATATTAAATTTACCTTATAAGTCTTTAATTAAGAGTATCAACTGAGATTTTACACATCGAATGGTTCTAATATTCTTATCACTCCTTCCCAATGTGATTGCAAGGCATTCTTTGAAGGTGAAGTCCATAATTTTAGGTCTTCTTCCTCATTATCATGCCTTTTGGTAAGACAATAATGAGGGTAGTGGCCTGCATCAGCATGGAAAAATTTTTAGGGATAGAGGTTATACACATTAATTGTATACATTAAATAATTTAAATTCCTACCGATGACTATCGATTCAGTGAACCGTGGACTGGTACAAAACACAACAAATTTTAGAGCCCCAAGCACTTAATTACACACACCTATAACTTTCTCAAATCTAGCCATTAATAAACTTATTTTGGTATTCTAGTTCAATTTAAAAGGAGTTTTGAGACTCAAACATATAGAGTTGCAAGGATTCAATTGACTTAGGCCCCTCCATCACATACATGTATGCTTTCACAACAAGCGTTGAAAAAACAATATTTGTTTTTGCATTTTTTTGGTGAAAAGATTTGGTTAAGTTATACTTGACAATTAAAAGACAATTATTTATATTTCCGTTCATCTCTGAAAGACCAAGAGAATAAATTCCCTTCCAATTGAAATTAAGACCCTTGATCACTGGTAGGAACACATTGGGCGTGAATATAGGCCATACGTCATATCCCCTATACCAACTCCCCTCTGCTCTCGTGTGCCTTGACTCGATTCAAAAATCTAGTCTCAGCCAGTGTGGGGGTGGCAAGAGGGAGGTGGAGAGGTGGAAAAATGCGGCGCGTGGTGCCCAGAGTTAAATAGCAGTCTTATAAATCTTCCATAATACTGCACTCATACAAATAGGTCCATGTATCCTTCAACCACAACTCTGGTTTGTTGGTTGTTTTCAATCACGTGGATCCTTTATCACATGGATCCTCTATCAACATAACGTTTGTAGCTACACAAAATATTTATGATTATGTTACAAACATCCATAGAATTTCTTTTTGAATTTTTAGAAAATCTAAAGTGTTTTCCTTCTCCAATTCAAGACACGACATATTTGAGTAACTCTTTCATCTAGATTTGAACGATAACATGATCCCACCATTAATTACTTTTTTTAATTGAATGGGATTGGAATATTGTTAAGATACCTGACTAAACTTAACAACAAACTTGAGATATTTTAGAAGGAAAAGAGCCACACCAGTGAAGTCTTCCAGTTTAAGTGTGTGTGGCCACTGGCGACTTTGCAGTTCTTGGAACAAATGAACGATTTAATCTTCAATCAGGGATTCGTCGACGCACTTATATTGATATAGGGGGGATTTTAGAGTCTCACTTGAATCTCTTAAATACCATTTCAATAGGGTGGCTACCTTATGGATGGGGTGAACAATCTTGTCCTTCAATAGTTGAGTAGAAATATTTTCAAGTCTAATTCATGTCAATGGTTAAAGCCACAACTTCATATAGCGCCTTTTGAAATGTTATTACCTTTTATGTGTTTCGAGGATTAAAATTAATTGATTTGGTATGAAAATCTACATGAATATGTTAGAAATGGTTATGATATGATCCCATATCTGTAAATTTCTCGCATCACATCCATTGATTTCATCACAAAGATGGTTCATAAACATTGAAAAGAAAACCTCCAAAAATTCCTCACTTTTATTGTTGAAGTTTTTAGGAGGTATGACGTAGAAGCTATTGTTACATGGAATTTTCGTCAGCATGACTAACCTTATAATACCTCATTGCCTCTATCCTTGAGTTCAATCACAAAGTGGATGGATTTGTGTTTCCCTTGCCCTGCAAGTTACTTTACCTTGTGGCATCGACGTGTTTTGATTTCTTGGAAAAATGTGTCAATCTCACTAGCTGTGTTTTATCCCTTTGCATCAGTTGTCCTCTATGTGTTCTACCTCAATTGCAAGATGCATCGAACAATCTCGACACTAGTTGCTTCACTTACAAAATGCGTTGACCTTTGTACGGGCATAAAAATGAACTTTCGAGAAGGTTCTAGATCGAAATCTTGTTTGGATAATTCATCATCCCTATAACCTTGGATCTGGCTCGACTTCCACCTTTTTTGGGATCATATCCCATCCATAATATTCTCAACTCCTCTTATCCATATTGTCCTATAAAACAAAGCTATGGGTTATGGGTTGGGGGGAGAAAGGCTAGAGTGGGTATATGCTGGAGGATTTTGTTCATGCATTCAATTAAAGTGATGTTGTTTATCTCTTAATGAGTATGGCTTGTTGGTGGAAGGAGACCATTGAAAAGAGGATACAACACCAAGGCCTCAACGATTTTATCATTTCCTTTATTTCTCTTAGTACAAATGATATATTTCCCATAATCTGATTCTATTAATATCATTATATCAAGTTTCCTTGGCTATTTGATTAGAGCAATCTTATTATCACTAGCTCTATCAACTTGTATCTTGTTTTCATTTAACTTATTGCAGGTACTAGTGCATGCTAAGTTGGATCGCATTCATGTTGAAAAGGAAGGGACAAACATCAGAGTAAAAGGTAAGCCTTCCTTATCCTACCTCTTTGTCATTATTTGATTAATCTAGGTGAAAGAATACACCTTTTTGGTTCTTTGTTCTATATGTATGTAGTACAGACTAGGGAGGTCCACTTGCATCTGTGTTTGGGACTAATACGTCAAACAAAAGTGGCGACCATATTGGGGATCATTTCTGATCTATTTCACTTTCATTGAGTTTTTCTTAGATTTTATTTCGCTTTGCTTGACTGTCAGTTTTCTTGGTCTCCCTGTGTCTCTGAATTGCTTTGGTTTCTTGGGATCATTTTTTTGTATCAGTCAATTTTTTTTACCTATCTCGACGCACCCTGCCTTTGGCCACAGAGTGTCTTATATAACAGAAGCGCTTTTCACACACCCACCCATGTCCAGGACACTCTTGGGTAAGTTACTCAACTGTGTCGACCTGTCCAAACACGTTGTGTTACACAACAAGTCACGTCGATTTGCAAAATTTTGCAGTACGATCCATCCCCTACGCCTGCTCGGTTCAGGTGTCTATCAGATATTTTTCCAAGTCTTAAGTCTTAGTCTCTCCAGACCTATTAATGCCTTTCTTGACTGAATCTTAGTGAGATTCAAATTTTGTATTGGTTTTTGTTGAGTCCTTGTAGTCAAGCGGTTTCTTGAGTCTTCTAGGGTAACTCCGATCCCTCCTAATAGCAACTTGTGTTTTGACTCTATGGTAGCCTTACCTTGTACTGCTTTAAGTATTTTTATTTCATGAAAGTGTGGTGTTGGTGAAATAGTGTGTTTATGAGTTTGGCTTAGATAGTGTGACTTTGATGGTGTTGGATGACTTTCTTTCAAATTCCATTACTTTGGTAGAACTGTTAAGTTGTTGGTTTAAAATTCTAAGATTGAAAACAAAGTGAAGAAGTTGTATTTGGTACATTTCAAATAAATCTTTTTTTCTTTGATTGAAATTGAAACATTTGGATATTAAAAGAAAGTTCATATTTTCTTCATTTCTGAGTCTTAGTTTCAGATTCTGATTTTAAAAAGAAGGAAAAAATAAAAAGATAGTTTGTTGTGTGTTGTTTTGATTGCTTGGGTCAATTCAAAGAGTGTGATTGTGTGTCGTTTGGCTTGAAAAAGAAGAGTAGTGATTTAGTGTTGTATTTCAATTGATTGTCTTAAAGGAAGACAAATATCTATCTCGTTTCCTTAGTTAGATCTCATCGAAAAGAAGATTTGCATTACATTTGAATCTTTCATAACTTTTTCAATCAGTCCATACTCCATAAGTCCATTAACTGTTCAATATCAAATCAAGCGGTAGCTTAGGTTTAAATATTTTAGAAACTTGAGTGATAGGTTAGAATATGTGTTACGGCATCTATAAAACATAGGAGATGTCATTTATTTCCCACATTGCATCTTAAGGACTACGTGGTTCTTCCACATATTAATCGGTATACCGAACAAATTTTCATGTACCCTTGATGTATATAGAAAATTTCTCCATGTACTCGATGGTATATCAGAATGACGCTTTCGAACGGTTGTGCATTAGACAAGACTATCATGTATTTTAGGTCCCACGTACCTTGAGTATATTGGGAGACCTCTCTAGAAACCTGGAACCAAGTGATTAAATCCATTGGTCGTCTTGTCAAAGAAATACACTGAGAATGACACTCAGGGAGCTACTACGTGCGTGCCATCCAGGTAGTCGGGTATTCAGGAAAGGGTGCGGTCCCAATCCTCCTCCTCACATTTTATCGTGGGACCCTATGGTATATCGCGAGTTGTGACGACTTGGAACTCTTGTGAGGATCCATATTACTTAATCCCCTTATCACCTAAGTCTGTGTGTGGCCTTAGCTAGTGTAGGATTTTTTTGTGTGTGTATTTTTTATTATACAACTTTTAAAGAAAGAATTTGGCCAAACATTATGGCTAAGAAACCTATGAGGAGATCTCACAGGAAACAAGGTTTACCACCTGAATATCCCCCCATTGAGGAGGGAAGCAAATGGGTAACTATGGACCAAACTATTACAATTGGTCCATGTTGATGTATTTGTATCTCGGAATGTATTCACTTGTATATCTTATGTCTTGTACCCCGATGTTTACTCCGGGAAGTGTCTGTAATGTATTTGAGTCATGTCATGCCCTGATGTTCCTATCGGGAGGTTCTATAATGTAAACAAGTCATGTCAAGTCATTATGGGTAACCCTCCTATTGTCTAAGGGTTAAAGTCCCCGCAGTTCCGAGGCACTAGGGTTATTAGACTCTCCTAGAGAAGTCGGCCCTAGTGATTCATTGTCAAGTCGAGAATTAGTATAAATAGAGAGTGGGCCTCTCTATTTATCACACACTCACTCACACTTAGTTGTAGCGCATAGCTGAGGAAGAAGAAGTTGTTGGGGCTAGAAAGAAAGAGGCTACTGCTGTCAGGATATCATCTTACTATTTTTGGGGGGCTTTGATATTTCGTGCTAATTCTATCTCTGAGGAAGTTGCTGGGTTTTCTCCTTTATGGTTTCCCTGAGGAAAATATTTTTCTTCATTGTCTTATGTGTTTGATTAATGTGCTTGTTATTCTCTCAGTTAAGATCCTAAGTTAATGCTAGCTTAAATGATAAAAATATAACATGGTATCAAAGCTAACCTGAGAAGAAGACATTGTGCAGCTGCGGAAACTAGGGATTCCTACTTTTTGGATCTCTCTCCACATATTTTCAACAAAAGAAGGTTGGGATGACTCTCCTCCCGAGGGTGCATCTTTCTGTCAAAGCAGAATCTGATTCTGAGCATTTTCAGTTTTTGACCCTACACTACTGGCAAAAATTAGGGCTTTCCATAGAACTGGAATTTTTTAGTGAGCCCAAGCCTGGATTGATCTCCTCCTCAAAATCAAATTTTAGAGATCAAGATCAAATGTTTTTGTTGGACAAAACTCTGAGAAAGTCAAACCCTAATCTGCTCCTGAACCAACACTGCATAAATTTAGCTCTAGATCCAGATCTGAAATCTTAACCTGGTAAGATCTAAATATTTTGTATTTTCATTTGAGGTACTCAATTAAGATGTCTCATCATACCAAGATTGATAAAAAGCTTGAGGGAGCTGATAACTTCTAAGCCTGGAAGTATATGATATCCCTAGTCCTGGAAGAAAATGAGTTGGACTCCTACATCAATGAGGAGATTCCAGTTCCAGAGGGAGATGAGGCTAAGGCCTTACACAAGAAAAAGTTGGTTATGGCTAAGAGGATTATTACTGATTCAATCAAGGATCACCTCATACCACAGGTGTCCTCCCTAAAGACACCTAAAGCTATCTTTGATGCCCTAACCAAACTGTTTGAAGGGAAGAACATAAAGCAGAAGATGACCTTGAGGAACCAATTGAAGAATGTGAAGATCCAGAATGTGGAGACCATATAGTCATACTTCACAAGGGTCTCCCAGATCAAAGAACAACTTGAAGCAGTAAATGAAGAAGTGGAGAATGCAAAGATTGTAATGACCACCTTGAATGGTCTCCCTAGGACATGGGACTCTTTCATTCAAGGTATCTATGCCAGAAAGAAGTTAGTCAAGCTCAACATACTATGGGAAGAATGCTCTCAAGAAGAAGCTCGAATAGCATCTCGAGAAGAAAATATGGGAAGTGAATATCAAGCTCTCACAGTACAATCCAAGAAAACCAGATCTAGCCACCACAGAGGTAAGCACTCTCACCAAAGGAATAACTTTAGAAATCCTAGAGATAGGTCTAAGTACATTTGCTATACATGTGATGAAAGAGGACACTTTGCTAGATATTTCCCTAGAAACAAAAGTAGCTCTCACAAGAAGAAGGGAAACAAGAGAAGACATCACGCTCATGCTGCAGAGGATGATGAACCTTCCACAAAGAGAAACAGACAAGACATTGATTACTCTTCAAGTGATGAAGAATATGTTCTGATTTCTGCGCTCATGGGAATTATCACACATGGTAGCAATGATTGGATTATAGACAGTGGTTCTTCCAAACATATGACAGGATTCAATGAATCCTTTGTGAAATTATCTAAACATGAATCACCTCACAAGGTGAAACTCGGATATGACTACCAGTATCCTATAAAGGGTAGTGGTGAATCCTCATACAAGCTAGACTCTGGAAAGTATATCAAGATGAAAGATGTATTGTTTGTACCTGGACTAAAGAAGAACCACCTCTTGATATCTACATTGGATCCAAAAGGAATGAGGGTTGCATTTGTAGATGGCCAAGTCCTCATGTGGCCAAAGGGAAATTCTTTCGATGATACAGTAGTGATTGGGGAACAAGGAGGACTATACAAATTGAAGGGACAACCAGAACAAGTTTTGGTTCATGACTCGGTAGAACCAAATGAGATTTGGCATAGAAGGCTTGCACATGTGCATTACAGAGCACTACCACTTGCAAGCAAAGCTATTGAAGGTCTCCCAGAAATGGAGACAAAACATGAAGGTGTATGCAAAGGATGTGCGAAAGGGAAGACCACAAAGAAGACATTTCCAAGTAGTGAGAGTAAGGAAAAAGGAATCTTAGAAATCATCCACTCCAATGTATGCGGTCCAATTTCATCCAAATCACTAAGCGAGTATGTATACTATGTTTCTTTTATTGATGATTTTTCTAGAAAGGCATGGATATACTTTATGAAGAACAAAGATGAAGTATTCAGCAAGTTCAAGGAATTCAAAGCCTTGATCAAGAATCACACAGAAAAGAAGATCAAGACCTTTCGACCAGATAATGGTGGAGAATTCACATCAAATGAATTCAAAGAGCTATGAAAAGACTCAGGGATTAAGAGGGAGTTATCCACTCCATATAATCCACAACAGAATGGGATTGCAGAAAGAAAGAATAAAACGATCATGGAAGCAGCAAGGGCCATGCTTCATGATCAAGATATTCACATGCATCTATGGGAAGAAGCTTCCAGAACAATGGTGAATGTACAGAATCGTACTCCACATAGAGTACTAGAGAAGAAGATACCTAAATAAGTCTTCTCCGACAAGAAACCAGATGTCATCCATCTCAGAATATGCGGTTGTCCTGTATACATACACATTCCTAAAGAAAAGAGGACGAAGTTGGATCCTTTAGGAAAGAAGGGTATATTTGTGGGATACTCTGAAAGCTCGAAGGCTTACAGAATATACTTCCCAGGGTTCAAGAAGATCGACATCCTCAGAGATGTAACATTTGATGAAGATTCAACCTACATCAAATCCAGGAAGAGACTGGCTGAAGAACCTGAAGAAATAGAAGCACCCAGAATTCATGATACATCCATGAACAAAGAAATTCAAGAAGAAGATCGAGAGTTAGAAGAACCTCAAGAACCTGTGGATCCACCTCAGGAGAAGAATCCTCACAAGAGGAAACCTGCTTAGGTACGTGAAATTATCCAAGGTGCAGAAAGATATGGAGCTTCAGGAGAAACACATAGAGGAAGAAAGAGAACTAGGTCCTGCTCCAATTATGTAGCCTTGCTATGTGACATTATTGATAAAGAACCTTCCAAGTATAAAGAAGCGGCAGAAAGGAAAGAATGGAAGGAGGCTATGATCGAAGAGTATCAATCAATCATGAAGAATGATGTTTGGGATGTTTTCCAAAGACCAGAAGGGAAGTCCATTGTAACTTCCAAATGGATCTACAAGATCAAGCATGCTGTAGATAGCAGCATAGAGAAATACAAAGCAAGATTCATGACTCGTGGCTTCTCCCAGAAAGAAGGAATAGATTATGAAGAAACTTTTGCACCTATAGCTAGATACATTTCCATCATATCAGCACTTGCTCTGGCTGCAGTGATGAAATGGAAGATACACCATATGGATGTCAAGACTGCTTTCTTGAATGGTGTAGTGGAAGAGGAAGTGTATGTGAAGCAGCCACTTGGTTTTGAGACACATGATAGGGATTCTCATGTGTGTAGATTGAAGAAAGCCTTGTACGGTTTGAAATAGGAACCCAGGACATGGTACGGCAGAATTGATGGATTTCTATCTAGTTTGGGCTTTACCAAGAGTAAAGCAGATTCCAACCTTTAGTACAAGGTTGAAGATGGCAACCCAGTGATACTCCTACTAGATGTGGATGATCTATTTGTAACAAGTATGGATGGGTTGATTGCTGATACGAAGAGGAAACTTGCTTCCGAGTTTGAAATGAAAGACTTGGGTATGATGCACTATTTTTTAGGCATGGAGGTGTGGCAGAATGTGGATGGAATCTTCCTTGGAAAAGGGAAGAATGCAGTAGAGATTCTGAAGAGATTCGGGATGATGGACTGCAAGGCCATAACCACACCTATGGAATCGAACCCAGAGCTATTGATTGATGCTTCATCAGAAGTGGTTGATGCTGCGATGTAACGTCAGATGATTGGGTCCTCGATGTACCTGATGAATACAAGACCGGATATTTGCTTTGATGTTAACACCTTGAGCCAGTTCCTGATAGATCCGAGACATGTTCACTTGATTGCTGCAAAGCATATTCTGAGGTACCTTAAGGGTACAGTTTATTATGGGCTCAAGTACGAGGCAAATCAAAAGATTAACCTACAGAGTTATGTTTATTCAGATTGGTCAAGCGGTGCCATCGATAGGAAGAGCACTTCAAGTTGCTACTTCTGTATGGGATCAGGTATGATCTCTTGGTTTAGTAGGAAGGAGTCATGTGTGGCACTGAGTACAGCTGAAGCAGAATATGTCGTAGCTTGTTCAAATAGTTGCGAGGAAATGTGGCTGAGAAAGCTACTATCTGATTTATTTGATCTCCAGTTGGATGCTACTTGTATATATTGTGACAACCATAGTTGTGTAAAGTTGTCAGAGAACCCAGTGTTCCATGACAAGTCGAAGCATATCGAGATCAAGTATCACTATATCAGGGATATGGTGCAGAGAGGAGTAGTGAAGCTCTAGTATGTTGCAACCGAAGAACAGATAGCTTATGTGTTTTCGAAGCCATTGGCCAGAGTGAATTTTGAGTACTTCAGGGAGAAGCTTGGTGTTCTCTAGATCGAGGTTCCCTCCAAAGGGAAATGATGAGACCTAGAACCATTCTGACATGGTGAGAGGATTAGGTTCCTTCCATGGTTAGATGGAAGGTCAGATCCATTCTGTCATGGTGAGAGGATTTGGTTCCTTCCATGTCAGATGTGAGTGTTGAGCCATTCTGATGTGACTGTAGGATTGGTTCCTACATTATCAGATATAAGTGCTGAATTCCATTCTTGGAATGGAGGCACCTGGTCAGTTACCAGGAATACTTAGTCTGGGACTGAGGGCCATTCTGATATGACTGTGGGATGTAGTCTTACATGATCAGATATGAGTGCATGGCCATTCTGATGTGATTGAGGGATGTGTTCCCACTTAATCATATATAAGGGTTGGTGCCATTCTCTGGGAGAATGGAGGCACCTGGTCAGTTACCAGGAATCCTTAGTCTGGGACTGAGAGCCCTTTCAATGTGGTGTGTTCGCACATGGTCAAATTTAAGTGTAGATCCCTTTCGATGTGGTGTTTTCGAACATGGTCAGATGTAAGTGAAACTCGGAGATGACTACCAGTATCCTATAAAGGGTAGTGGTGAATCCTCATACAGGCTAGACTCTGGAAAGTATATCAAGATAAAAGATGTATTGTTTGTACCTGGACTAAAGAAGAACCACCTCTTGATATCTACATTGGATCCAAAAGGAATGAGGGTTGCATTTGTAGATGACCAAGTCCTCATGTGGCCAAAGGGAAATTCTTTCAATGATGCAGTAGTGATTGGGGAACAAGGAGGACTATACAAATTGAAGGGACAACCAGAACAAGCTTTGGTTCATGACTCAGTAGAACCAAATGAGATTTGGCATAGAAGGCTTGCACATGTGCATTACAGAGCACTACCACTTGCAAGCAAAGTTGTTGAAGGTCTCCCAGAAATGTAGACAAAACATGAAGGTGTATGCAAAGGATGTGCAAAAGGGAAGACCACAAAGAAGACATTTCCAAGTAGCGAGAGTAAGGAAAAAGGAATCTTAGAAATCATCCACTCTAATGTATGCGGTCCAATGTCATCCAATTCACTAAGAGATTATGTATACTATGTTTCTTTTATTGATGATTTTTCTAGAAAGGCATGGATATACTTTATGAAGAACAAAGATGAAGTATTCAACAAGTTCAAGGAATTCAAAGCCTTGATCAAGAATCACACAGAAAAGAAGATCAAGACCTTTCGATCAGATAATGGTGGAGAGTTCACATCAAATGAATTCAAAGAGCTATGCAAAGACTCAGGGATTAAGAGGGATTTATCCACTCCATATAATCCACAACAGAATGGGATTGCAGAAAGAAAGAATAGAACGATCATGGAAGCAGCAAGGGCCATGCTTCATGATCAAGATATTCCCATGCATCTATGGGAAGAAGCTTCTAGAACAATGGTGAATGTACAGAACCGTACTCCACACATAGTACTAGAGAAGAAGATACCTAAATAAGTCTTCTCCGACAAGAAACCAGATGTCAGCCATCTCAGAATATTCGGTTGTTCTGTATACATACACATTCCTAAAGAAAAGAGGACAAAGTTAGATCCTTTAGGAAAGAAGGGTATATTTGTGGGATACTCTGAAAGCTCGAAGGCTTACAGAATATACTTCCCAGGGTTCAAGAATATCAACATCAGCAGAGATGTAACATTTGATGAAGATTCAACCTACATCAAATCCAGGAAGAGACCGGTTGAAGAACCTGAAGAAACGGAAGCACCCAGAATTCATTATACAACCATGAACAAAGAAATTCAAGAAGAAGATCGAGAGTTAGAAGAACCTCAAGAACCTGTGGATCCACCTCAGGAGAAGAATCCTCACAAGAGGAAACCTGCTTAGGTACGTGAAATTATCCAAGGTGCAGAAAGATATGGAGCTTCAGGAGAAACACATAGAGGAAGAAAGAGAACTAGGTCCTGCTCCAATTATGTAGCCTTGCTATGTGACATTATTGATAAAGAACCTTCCAAGTATAAAGAAGCGGCAGAAAGGAAAGAATGGAAGGAGGCTATGATCGAAGAGTATCAATCAATCATGAAGAATGATGTTTGGGATGTTGTCCAAAGACCAGAAGGGAAGTCCATTGTAATTTCCAAATGGATCTACAAGATCAAGCATGCTGTAGATAGCAGCATAGAGAAATACAAAGCAAGATTCATGACTCGTGGCTTCTCCCAGAAAGAAGGAATAGATTATGAAGAAACTTTTGCACCTATAGCCAGATACATTTCCATCAGATCAGTACTTGCTCTGGCTGCAGTGATGAAATGGAAGATACACCATATGGATGTCAAGACTGCTTTCTGAATGGTGTAGTGGAAGAGGAAGTGTATGTGAAGCAGCCACTCAATTTTGAGACACATGATAGGGAGTCTCATGTGTGTAGATTGAAGAAATCCTTGAACAGTTTGAAATAGGAACCCAGGACATGGTACGGCAGAATTGATGGATTTCTATCTAGTTTGGGCTTTACCAAGAGTAAAGCAGATTCCAACCTTTAGTACAAGGTTGAAGATGGAAACCCAGTGATACTCCTACTAGATGTGGATGATATATTTGTAACAAGTATGGATGGGTTGATTGCTGATACGAAGAGGAAACTTGCTTCCGAGTTTGAAATGAAAGACTTGGGTATGATGCACTATTTTTTAGGCATGGAGGTGTGGCAGAATGTGGATGGAATATTCCTTGGAAAAGGGAAGAATGCAGTAGAGATTCTGAAGAGATTCGTGATGATGGAATGCAAGGCCATAACCACACCTATGGCATCAAACCCGAAGCTATTGATTGATGCTTCATCAGAAGTGGTTGATGCTGCGATGTATCGTCAGATGATTGGGTCCTTGATGTACCTGATGAATACAAGACTGGATATTTGCTTTGATGTTAACACCTTGAGCCAGTTCCTGATAGATCCGAGACATGTTCACTTGATTGCTGCAAAGCATATTCTGAGGTACCTTAAGGGTACAGTTTATTATGGGCTCAAGTACAAGGCAAATCAGAAGATTAACCTAGAGAGTTATGTTTATTCAGATTGGGCAGGCGGTGCCATCGATAGGAAGAGCACTTCAAGTTGCTACTTCTGTATGGGATCAGGTATGATCTCTTGGTTTAGTAGGAAGGAGTCATGTGTGGCACTGAGTATAGCTGAAGCAGAATATGTCGCAGCTTGTTCAACTAGTTGCGAGGCAGTGTGGCTGAGAAAGCTACTATCTGATTTATTTGATCTCCAGTTGGATGCTACTTGTATATATTGTGACAACCATAGTTGTGTAAAGTTGTCAGAGAACCCAGTGTTCCATGACAAGTTGAAGCATATCGAGATCAAGTATCACTATATCAGGGATATGGTGCAGAGAGGAGTAGTGAAGCTCCAGTATGTTGCAACGAAAGAACAGATAGCTGATGTGTTTTCGAAGCCATTGGCCAGAGTGAATTTTGAGTACTTCAGGGAGAAGCTTGGTGTTCTCCAGATCGAGGTTCCCTCCAAAGGGAAATGATGAGACCTAGAACCATTCTGACATGGTGAGAGGATTAAGTTCCTTCCATGGTTCGATGGAAGGTCAGATCCATTCTATAATGGTGAGAGGATTTGGTTCCTTCCATTTCAGATGTGAGTGTTGAGCCATTCTGATGTGACTGTAGGATTGGTTCCTACATTATCAAATATAAGTGCTGAATGCCATTCTTGGAATGGAGGCACCTGGTCAGTTACCAGGAATACTTAGTCTGGGACTGAGGGCCATTCTGATATGACTGTGGGATGTAGTCTTACATGATCAGATATGAGTGCATGGCCATTCTGATGTGATTGAGGGATGTGTTCCCACTTAATCATATATAAGGGCTGGTGCCATTCTCTGGCAGAATGGAGGCACCTGGTCAGTTACCAGGAATCCTTAGTTTGGGACTGAGATCCCTTTCGATGCGTTGTGTTCACACATGGTCAAATTTAAGTGCAGATCCCTTTCGATGTGGTGTTTTCGAACATGGTCAGATGTAAGTGCAGATCCCTTACAATGCGGTGTTTTTGAACATGGTCGGACGTAAGTGTAGATCCCTTCTGATGCGATGTTTTCGAACATGGTCAGATATAAGTGTTGAGCCATTCTGGCACTGTCAAATCCCCAAAATTTCTGAAAAAATTAAAATTTTTAAAATATAGATAATCTTCATAAATGTAGACAACTAATTGTTTTAATTAGTTATATGTTAATGATTTCAATATCTAAATTATCTACTTGATTATGTTTATCTTACAGAAAAGTTATTTTTCAGTTTAATGACTTGTTTTTCTTTACGACCACAAGGTGGAACTGTCATGATGATCTGGGGCTTACTTAGCTTTGAGCTAACGCAGAAAGTTTACCTGCTCTTACAGATTTACAGGTAAGAAGATCCGGCATTGCTTGTCGATAATCCTAAAGCATTCAGATATTTCTTCGTCGCAATAATAATATCTCAGTAAAAGAATATAAATGCTTTTTAATTTCAACTGCTTTTATGAGGTAAAACCTTTAAATCGTAATTCTATTTAGAGATGCCCTCAAAACGAGATTCAGTCCTATCAGCAAGGTTGACAACTGCTTTCTTTCTAGTAGTTGTAATGTATAGTTTTTTATTGCATACTAAAACTCTTCGATGTTTATCGAAGTCGTCATGTGTATAAATGCCTTAAATCTTTCTTTGTATGCAGATTAAGAATGGCAGGGTTATTACGTTAAGGCTCTATTTTACAAAGTGAACATAAACCCTTTACATCCTGATAAATTTTTGGTTACTCTTTGCAATATGAAAGTAATGTGCAAAAGTTATTAAGTTTCTAAACTATTAATCCATCTTCCCCGTTTGAAGTTCTAAGGAATTATATTTCATATACTACCTTCAATTAGGCTATAATAGTGTTGACAGATCAAGTTCCTCTACCCATAATTTACTTGAAATTTACTATCTAGTTAAGGTATTTAATTTATAAAGACTTCCAATTTCAAGCTCCTTAAGCTATTAAGACATAGCATGCTTAATAGCAAACCTTACTGGTTTACTAGTTAAATATTTAAAGGTAAAAGGCTAACACTAGCATGTAGGGTATATACCATAAATTGACTTTAAGAAAATTCTTTTATAAACATCAACTATCATAACTTTAGATAGAGTTATAGTTGGTTTAAAGACTGAATGCCATGTTTGTTATAAACAATGGGGTCATAGCTTAAACCTCACCCATGAAGTGTTTATGGTTTATCTTTATATTATAGTTCTATAATCTTGTACTAAATACCTCCTTTACTTGCATAACGTGCTAAGTTATGTAATGTTTCTACCCTTTCCATGTTACAAATAATTGGTTGAATGAACATTTATTTGAAGCAATATTCTCACCAAATAAACGATATTAATTCTTTTTCTTTTTTTTTTACCATATTACAAGGCTTACTATTACCAAGGTTATAACTGTTTGAGTGAATGTATACCGTAATGTGTATTGATGGGTCGTAATTTTCTCCACGTCGTTGGTAAGATTTATAACAAAGTTTATATAGTAATGATTCTTTTTTTATCATGCAATGTAAATAATAGGTTGACTTCGGAGCTAAGGACTATGGTGGAACCTTCGTAACAGCAAGAATGATTGGAATATTTGTCTGCTCATGATTTCTCGTTGGGACTATAGAGATTACCCACTGCATGCAAATAATTTCTTTGTGGTCGTGGCAACACCGTAGCCAAGTTTTGGGTGAATAAAAGGACTCTCTCGAACCCTAGACTTATTATTTCTCCCGTGTTTTTCGGCCTCCGGCCGCTCTGCAAATGTGTTGGTTGCTCGCCTTGTTGCACTTCTACTCTGCGTTGGTAATTCTCCCAGCTCGCTTCTTGTCTCCCGCTCGTTGAGATCTCACCCTGAACGCTCATAGAGAAGAGTTGTAAACATTGCTTTCTGTTGGAACCAAGTTAGTTTTTTTTCTTCAGGGTTTATCCCTCGCTGCTTGCTCTTTTCTATAATGTTCATTCTGCAAGCGTCTTTTCTTCCATGGCTCATTTGTGAGCATTGTGGATTCATCTTTCATGTGGTACTTTGGTCTTAGGGTTTTCACCGCAGAGTGGTTTAAAGGGTTAGAAAGGTTGTGGCCTCATTGTTTAAATCGGCTTGCTCCGTTTGGAGTCCATCAGTTTGTAAAGTCTTTCCTCTCTTTGGCTCGATAGTGACAGTCGAGGTCTTACTTTTCCCAGAGTAGCTGGGTCATAGGGTTTGCAGCATATAGTGTTTTGTTTTATGAGCGGTTGCGGCCCAAGCATTGCACTTTCTTGGCTAGATACTTCAACTCTCGGTCGTCGTTGATAGATACCGTGATAGTAACCTCCGACTTCCCTGTGGCAGATGAAGGTCTGTCTCGTCCTTGAGTTGGTAGTTGTGTTGCTAGTTGTAGGTGGTTATGTTTCCATTAATATTTAAGGTAAGAAGCAGATACATTAACTTATTTTCTTGTTTTAATGTGTTCCAGCTTATACACAGTAACATATTAACAATTTTATGATTTGATGTTACACAGGTGTCGACCTATCCTCCGGCGTGGTTGGTGCAGGGCTGGAACAAGCGTTGCTCACGGGTAAGCCTTGGATACCCCATGGATGTTCGTCCTTGTACGGTCCCTTACGGGATGTTTGACGGTTGGTCGCCGTGGCCTGCAAACCCTCATGGTTTTGGTTTACTTTGTTCGTTGTTTTTGCTAAAGAAAGGCCCTTGGTTTATGCAGGGCTTCTGGCTTAGGCCGTGACTGTAAATTTTCGTTTTGTTCTTGTTATTGTATATAGATAAAAATGAAAGAAAGGCTGTTAAGCCATACTCTGTGAATTTTGCTTGAAGCCGTGAGTGCATTAAACTGAGTTAGACTCTTTCATTTTATTATCTCTGTTGTACATTTTGATTCTAGTAGGGTTTTACCCTAACTCGACGATATAAAAAATAATTACAGTTCCTTTAAAGTTATCTTGTATTTACAATGCATTTCTGTATTTTGTTAGGTTAATACTTATGTTGTATAATGGTTGGTTAAGCTCGGTGAATCGAGTGTGTTATTACTCTGCTAGTTGAATTTATGCGTGTTAATGTATTTGAATTTTACCCTGTAGTATTATTTAAAGAATACCTGCTAGGGTATCTGTACATTGTTTTTATATTAATTTACTTTATTATAATAGAATTTGTAAATATTGTTATATAAAATTTTAACCTTCAGAATATGAGAATTTCATGTCTTTAGTGTTGTACTTATGTAACTGATAGTTACATCTTTTTAAGTACAAAATTCATATTTATTTGTTATCTATTATAATGAAATATGAATATCATTTTACCTGTAAATACTATTGCTCCTATAATTATGTATGTTGTTTTTATATTTAGTTCATTTATGGATGTATCGAGAGATACTATTCGATTGTTTATTTCTTATGCAACCCGATTTATACTACAATAATAGTATTCACGAATTAAAAGAATAACAAATTATCTATAATTCTTTCCTATGAACTATGTTGTAGTGTTTTTTTTAATTTATAAAAGAAACAAGCTAGTAGATGTATAACCTGTTTAGGTTTAGTTAGGTTAAATGAAAAAGTTATTTACATTACAGTGTAATTAAAAATCTTAACAAATTAGTTTTTGCTTTAGAAATAAATCTAAGTTTGTCTATCCTCACTCACAGTTTAAATGCTATAAATAAAAGAAAATATAGTATTTACTTATTCTAAACAGGAAAGAAATAACTTGTAGAGATGAAAAGTATTCTAATTTATCCTGTCATTACATATTTTAACTTTTATATATTCTCTTCCTTTTGTTTCAAGTAGATATAAAGGTTTCGAAAGTGAATACTATAAAAAGAACTGTTTCATCTACCAAACATACTACTGTCAATAAAAAGATATAGCTTCTTTCTTCGTTTCTAAAACCTGTCATTCAAAGTCTAGGTCTAACCCTAACCTTACTCCATGCACAGAATACTATTTCTTCTGATAATAATTAAAAGTAAACATTCTATTAATCAAGCTAACATCTTAATTTAACTTTACATCATACTATCCTCACTTAAATACACCACCTATGCTAGAGTACGATCTAGATCACTCCAAATGGGGAAAAACACAGGTAGGATTTGTTTATCATCAAGAATAATTTCATTACTAAACTAACTAAGATATTTTATCCTCTAGGTTTCTCATCATAAACTGCAACTACATCATTCAATCACATACAGATAATAACACAGAAATTAATAAATAATAGAACCTGTTCTTAGAGCTTGGTCGACAACATCAATGGGAGGCCGTTCCTCCCTACCAATTCCTGGAGAGCACTCAAACAGCAACTCCTCGGGACCCCCGAGCTTGCTCTGGTCTCCCTGGCTGGAACTAGGTGCAGCAAATAATCAAGTACTAGTCCTAAGACTCAATACCAGTCCTGAACTTGTCAGTCAAATCTCTCAGCTAACAAGCTATATCAGACCAAGTTACTGCAGTTTATCTCTCAAAAACACCTTCCTTACAATTTTCCCTTTTTCCCAATGAATTCCTTGAAGTGCATTCCACCTGAATGAATCTTCTCCTAGAAAATATCTGAGCAGCCTCAACTCTCTTCATTGGGTACTTTTAAAATATTTCCTAGGTATTTTTGGGTTAGTTGTCATTAATTGAGCCACCTGCTCTGATCCCTCTTTCTTGGGGGATCGTGACCCCAAATGTAGGGAAGTTGCCACCTGCAACATAGGAAGTGTTTGAGGATGCTGCCACTTGTCTTTTGCTCTCCACCTATTTCCTTCCACCAGTTTGACCAGTAACACTCTTATTAACAGCTCTCCCAAGCTATTGTCTCCACTTTTTATTTATTAATAATAAAATATTCAGAATTACATTCCACATCTTTTGACTCTGCTGAGTCATCAGTTTCTACTTAGCATTAATTTTAACATAATGTCTTAGGAATCCAATTAAAACAAATAACATTATTTTACAAAATTGGGGTATGTGACAAGCACGATGTGTTTACACATGGTTAGATGTGAGTGTCGGGACTTTCTAACAAGATGAGGTCAGATGTGAGTGCTGGGCGTGCCTTTATGACAAGATGAGGTCAAATGTAAGAGATGGGTGGGCCATTCTGACTTAGGGTCAGATATAAGTACTGAAGACCTACATGAAGGGTAGGCCTGCAACCAACATGAAAAATGGTTGGCTCTGTAGAACTTCCTGTGACGAGAAGAATGGAGAGATAGCACCAATGATGATGATCCAAGATCAAGTGATGATCCAGATGTGATCATGATCCAGACTTGATGATGATCTAGATCAAGTGATGATCCAGATTTGATGATGATACAGTGATGATGATCCAGCAGTGATGATCCAGTAGTCGTGATGATCCAGATCCCGTGATGAAGAAGACTTGAAGAAGAATATGACTTAGAATAATACTTAAAGATGAAGATGACTTGAAGATGAAGAAGACTTGAAGACGGTGATGACTTGAATATGAAGAAGACTTAAAGATGAAGACAAATTGAAGATGACGATGATGATATGATCCAGTCGATACAGAGAAGAAGACCAGTGCTGAAAATTGTGTTGAAAGAATACCTTCCTAGTCAAGAGGGAGTGTTGATGTGTTTGTAACTTCGGAATGTATTCACTTGTATATCTTATGTCTTGTACCCCAATGTTTATTTTGGGAAGTGTTTGTAATGTATTTGAGTCATGTCATGCCTCGATGTTCCTATCGGGAGGTTCTATAATGTAAACAATTCATGTCAAGTCATTGTGGGTAACCCTCCTATTGTCCAAGGGTTAAATTCCCCACAGTTCCGAGGCACTAGGGTTATTAGACTCTCCTAGAGAATTCGGCCCTAGTGAGTCAATGTCAAGTCGGTAATTAGTATAAATAGAGAGTGAGCCTCTCTATTTATCACACACTCACTCACACTCAATTTTAATGCATAGCTAAGGAAGAAGAAGTTGCTAGGGCTAGAAAGAAAGAGGCTACTGCTGTCGGGATATCATCTTACTATTTTTTTGGGGCTTTGCTATTTGGTGTTGATTCTATCTCTAAGGAAGTTGTAGGGTTTTCTATTTTATGGTTTCCCTGAGGAAAATATTTGTGTTCATTGTCTTATGTGTTTGATTGTTGTTCTTGTTATTCTCTCAGTTAATATCCTAAGTTAATGATAGCTTAAATGATAAAAATATAACAGTCCACACGAAGAAGGTATACCAACTATTGAATTCGAAGGAGATTATTCTCCCCTTGAAAACCTATCTACCTCTACTTCAATAGTGGTTCAGCAACCTTCTTCGCGTGACTCACCTTATCATTTCCATCTTGAAGGATATTCTGGGGCACAGGATTGGGTATTCACCCAGCCACCAGATGATCTCATAAAAACTAAATTTGTTCCATCTACTCCATTTTGGAGCACTTCCTTAGGCCAAGTTATTTCTAAGTTTTGTACTCCAAATCTATCATATTCTCCACCTCCACCTCCACAATCTACAACATTTCTTTCATATGATGAATATTTTGAGTTAGTTCACAATAGTGTATATTTCCTACGTACATTGGGGGAGAGTGTGAGACGACGGGGCTTCCCTCCTCTACTTTCTACTTCAGAAGCAACTAATTCTGAATACCACACTCCTACTCGATCTTATGATGTTACTGCTTCAGAAATACCGATGCAAATTTTGGTTTCTTATGATATGGGTCAACCCTCTATCCTAGCCCTACCATTTCAAAACCTCTCGATTGGTTCAAACTCTCATTCAACTCCAATTCCTGGGGGGATCCCTCATCCTATGTTACTTCAACAGTCAGAATAGAGTTTTCAACCATTAGGAAAAGTGTCTCCCTATGAAAACTCATAGTTAGCAGTCTTGCCACGGTGGAGGTGTGTTTATCCCTCTACTAGTCACAGGCCAACCGTTGTGGCTCCAACCCACGTCAATTCAACCTGCATCGGTTTATGCTTATCTGGGGAACCAACATAAAATTCTAAACCAAGTTTACCAACCTATTGCCCCGGGAAATGTTTATCCTGGACTCCCCTACCCAAGAAATATGAATACCTCATGGGGCCAACCTAACTTGATGAATGTCCCTACACCTTGAATAGCACCCAAGAACCACCCACAGGACCACTAATAGGACCACCTAAAAGACCACTTGAGGGACCACCTAGAGGCCCACCACCACATAATCAACCCTCTATGGGAGGACCATCATATGCACCTTACAATCAATACAGTTGTGGTCCTATTGGTACAAAAATGGCATATCAATATTATAAGTATCTGCAACCAAACCAAAATTTACCATTTATGGCTATGCTTGATCTACTAGACATGTCACGTTTGACTAATGATCCCTTGTGGCCACCAATTCCTAGTAAACATGGTGAAGATCCAAAGAACCACGTGATGGCTTATCACTTGTGGTGTTCCTCCAACTCTCTCATGGATGACTCTATTCGTTTAAGACTCTTCTAGAGGACCCTCATCGGATCCACCACCGAATGGTACATTGAATTACCATCACATTCTTTTATGGACTTTTGATCCCTGAATATGGCCTTTTTAATGCATTTTCAATTACTGATCTGCTATGCAATCGAGATGAATTTGTTAACATCTCTTTGGAAGTCCACCTCTACCCATATTTTCTATCACCTTCATGAGGGGAGGAGGAGACATATATTAATAAAATATCCCATTCTATACCGATTACTTGTCGATTGGTTCACTAAATCATTACTTTTTGTCATCTCCAAGGATGTAGATATGGATGCAGGTTTTACTAAAGAACATGCCATTGCACGTTCCCGGTATCTAGACCTCATCTATGCTCAATTTGGCATGTTATACGACATAATTCCTAACGCTCATATCCCTACTATTGACCTGGATCGATCAAATTCAGGACCACATACGGATGGCATGGTTGCTTTCGTTCAAACCCAACCTACATGCCAATCAACTGGATCTCCAATCCCATCAACCTCGAATCCAACTTCGAAGTAGGCTGGTCAAAAATCCGCGTAGCCATTGTTGATGTATTTGTAACTTTGGAATGTATTCATCTGTATATCTTATGTATTGTACCCCGATGTTTATTCCAGGATGTGTCTGTAATGTATTTGAGTCATGTCATGCCTCGATGTTTCTATCAGGAGATTCTATAATGTAAACAAGTCATGTCAAGTCATTGTGAGTAACCCTCCTATTGGTCAAGGGTTAAATTCCCCTCAGTTGTGAGGCCCTATGGTTATTACACTATCCTAGAGAAGTCGACCATAGGTGATTCATTGTAAGTCAGGGCAACAGTCGCCACCGTTTTGTGAAGGATAACCCTCCTTGTTGGTCGAAGGAGGCAAAGTCCCCACAAGTTGTGGGGCACTAGGGTTATTAGCCTACTCCTAGATGTGTCGGCTCTAGTAAGTAATTGTTAAGTGAGGCTGACATGCTGGAGTGGGTTTCAAGTGAACAAAAGAATATAAATAGAGAATGAGCCTATCTATTTATCACACACACACTCACTGATTGGGGCCCATGAGTGAGAGAGAAGACACTGGGATCAAAGAGAGAGACTATTGCTATCAGGAGATCATCTTTATGTTTTTGGGTTTTACTTTTGGTGCTGATTCTATCTCTGAGGAAGTTGCAGGTTTTTCTCCTTTATGGTTTCCCTAAGGAAAATTCTTTGTATCTCTTGTCTCTTGATTTTTATTGTTGTGCATGTTATTCTCTCAGTTAAAGATCCTAAGATCATAATGCTAGCTTGAATGATAAAAATCTAACATGGTATCAGAGATAACCTAAGAAGAAGACATTGTGCAGCTGTAGAATCTAGGGCTTCTTACTTTTTGGGTCTCTCTCCACAATCCATCCACAAAATTATGCGAGGTTGACTCTCCATTGAAGG
This sequence comes from Pseudotsuga menziesii, assembly GCA_001517045.1. NCBI lineage: Eukaryota > Viridiplantae > Streptophyta > Pinopsida > Pinales > Pinaceae > Pseudotsuga > Pseudotsuga menziesii. The sequence continues at coordinate 1,171,165 of LPNX010717711.1, forward strand.
GCGCATCTTTAGGTCGAAGCGGAATTCGATTCCGAGCATTTTCAGTTTTGGTGCGGAAAATTATGGCTTTCTACAGAAGAGGAATTTCTAAGTGAGCCTAGCATATGATTTCTCTCCTCATAAAAATCAAATTTTAGAGACCTAAATCAATATTTTTGGTTGGGTATAACTCCAGGAAATTCAAACCCTAGTTTGACCCCGAGTTGGAAAAACCCTAAAATTCTAAAACTGATAAGTTTTGGTACATTCTCTATATCTCGGGATCGGCGAAGGATCAAGATTTGAAAATTGCAGAGGTCATATATGCAGTCCTTATGTACACTTTATCCAAAATTAATCCTCATATTCACTATATTCTGGGAGATATGATCCCTCCAAGTTAGGGTTCCAGCCTCTTCCAGAATTCATCCCGAAACAAGACACCTGGGGAGAATTGCTATATCTTGGGCTACAAAGGTCCAAATAAAATTTATGAAGATGTTGCAGAAAGGGAATGGACTATACTTTCTATGTTCTTGGTTTCAGACATAGAGGATCATTAATTTCAGAGATACTACAGAAACAGTAACAGGCATTTCTGCCGAGGAAATTGAAAAACTAAGGCTTCCTATTTCAGGATCTTCCCTCCACTGTTTTCAGAAAATGAGTACATTGGATAGCTTTCCTTGAAGATATCTATATTTCTATCCAATAATATCTAAAAGATTCCAAGTTTTAAAAAATAGGGTTTCTCTAACAAACCCTAGATCAGCCAGCTCCAGAACCAGGACGGACACCTCAAATCGGTAAGATCTAATATTTTGTTATTTTCATTTGAGGTTCTCATTTCAAAGTGATCTATCACATCATCTTGATGATAAGCTTGGTGAAGTTGAAAACTTCCAAGCATGGAAGTATATGATCTCTCTGAAGAAATGAATTGGACACCTACATGATTAGAGAGGTTCCAGTTCCAGAGGGAGATGAGGCTCAAAGCCTTACACAAGAAGAACTTGGTCAAGGCCAAGAAGATCATTGTTGATTCAATCACGGATCAAATTGTACCACAAGTGTCTTCCCTAAAGACACTGAAGATGTTTGATTCCTTAACCAAGATATTTGAAGGGAATAACATAAATCAGAATATGACCTTCAGAAACCAGCTGAAGAATGTGAAGATCCAGAATGCAGAGACCATACAGTCATACTTTACAAGGGTCACTCAAATCAAAGAACAACTTGAAGTGGTAGAAGAAGAAGTGGAGAATTCAAAAGTGGTGATAGCCACCTTGAATGGCCTCCCAGGATGATGGGATTCATTCATTCAAGGAATGTGAGAAGGAAGTGATTACTTTCAGAAAGATTCTGGGAAGAGCACACACAAGAATATGCTCAACTCATAGTAAGAGAAAATAATATGGGAAGATCAAGATCTCACCATCCAAAGAAGATCCCTCAAGCGATGAGGAATATGAAGAACTCAACTCTTGAAGAACCTCTTATCCACCTTAGCATTTGGATAAGAAATGAAGCTATTATGAATGAAGAAGATGATGAAGCTGAAGGCTCAAGAAGGATTCCACCCACGAAACAAATAACGATAAGTATTCAATTGTCATTTCATGATATTGTTTTGTTATACATTTGTTTATATTCAGTTAATGTATTATGCATGATAGATTGTTTGCATTAATGACAGTATAATAATAATATGCATGTAAGGGGTAAGTAGCTCATGGTGCTATAAAATTCTCCATTGCTGCTTATCTACAATAAAACCTCTTTGTTGACATATTGGATTAGTGCACAATATCAATGTTGTCCTGGTAGAGATGGAAGGCATCTAGAAAATTTCTGTGAGACATGGATGAATGTTGTATTGGCTAAAGTAGTTGCATGATCATATATTTATGCATAAGAATTTTCCAGTATGAGCATTCCTTACGAAATGTTTCTAACCATACAAATGCATTTGACTTGTAGGAAATATCACATACATAATCGCCTACAAGCAAAGAAGGATGAGACTTGTTCCAAAGAAAAAGTGACGACAATTCAAGATGAAGAATAATATGATGAATGCAATGACATCATTGATGCAGAACCTTCCAGCTATAAAAAAGTAACCAAGAAGAAAGGGAAGACCATTTCAAGAAGAATGATGTCTAGGATGCAGTAATTCCATCATGCAGGAGATGGAAACATCGTGGGATACAAGGAAATATTCGTAGCACAAGGCTTCTCACAAAAAGAAGGCATAGACTACAAAGAGACATTTGCAGCCAGTGGGAGTTCAAACATGTACATGATGAGCTTGATGAATATCTTAACCTTTGCTACAAGGTTGAAGATGAAATTCTATACACTAGATGGATACATAAAATATTAGTAGCATAGGAAGCTACTTGTCACTCCTGTATAGAATGTTTCTGTGCATAGAGTACGAAAGACTGTTAGATAGAATATTTCACCTTCCATTGGTCTAAATGGTTCAGATATAGAACAAATGAAGGCCAGAGGTTGAAGACCTTCCCTGGACGTCGTAGATACCTGGAATGTGATACTTCGATAGTAACCCTGTGTACCTGCAATCAGCTTAAACACACAAACACATCAAAGCTGCCAGAATATAATCTATTGATCCATGTGAGGGACTAAGGAATCTAACAACATACATGTGAAATCAAACAACAACAATAATGTGGGTAGGAAATCAACTTGCATTAAGATAAAAATGAAGAAGTTTACAACCAAGCCTTAGTGTTGACATGCATCTCCACGAAACCAAGCACTCTCATCCCCATAAGCTCTAACTCTAGCTCTTTATGCTCTCCAATGGCTTCGGCCAAGTAATCAATCCAACAGCATAACAATACCTTAAGATTTATACCCTCAACCATGGATATGAGCTTGTATTTATAAGGCTCAATGGATAGGGATGGTTGAGAGATTAGTGGATGAGGTGGCCTCTAATATCCTAGGATGAGGGATCTCGATCTCAAATGACCCACAATGATAGGGATAAGGGAGGACATGAGGATCATCATCTACAAGCCTCGAGAAACTTCTCTTTTTCCTTTTTACCTAGGATACTGCTCTTCTCCTTCAATGACAGAGTAGTTTTGGTAAGAAATGCTTATAGACTAAGGGCCATAAGTGGTGGTACCACTTGTGGACAATAAGGGATAGGTGGTGCAAAAAAGGTACCGCTCTTGGGAAAAGGGGAAAGCGCGGTGCTGAGCATTTTTTGTGAAATATTGACAAATGGTATGAATTTCCACTCCAAGTGCTGAGATTCAGGGCAAGTAGGTATGTCAAAGGTATTATCACATGATGGTGATAAGATTTTGGTATAATAAGATGCCCCCCAAAGCATGTGTCTTAGAGGGATACAATAAACTAGAGCTTTAACAGGACAAGACGTCGCTACGAGGTGAAAATGTAGGCTCGATCGGAGCATGTTGTCAAGTAGGCATCTATAGTACATCAGTATGTTGACTCATAGACACAAGTAACCAAACTCATGGATGCATACCAATACAAGGCAAATCCATGAGAGGAATAAACAAGAATGGCTACTAGAATATAGCGTAGATCCATGTGATAGAGGACTCAAACTTGAACATAGATACCAGACATACAATGTAGATCTATGTCATACAGACGCAAATTTGAGCATAGCCACGACCATACAAGTGTGGATCCATGCTAGATATACAAAAATCCATCGCAACCTAGGGAAAAGCAATGAGCACTTTAAACAAATACCCAAGGTCTTCGTCTCATGTTCCACAAAGTACGATTCTATCCATGTGATTACAATGATCTGATGTCGAACATGGTAGAAACCACTTGATTACCAACCAATGATGTGAACCGTTAAAAAGTACGAGGGAGATCACCATTAATGTCAATGATTCCCAAGGTACTCTAGTACAATCGACTGAGTGTGAATAGATGTCCTGATGTCGAACACCCAGTCAATTCTATCGATCAAAGGTCAATGATGTGAACCTATGTTGAGAGCGAGAGAATATGTCATTAAGGCATACAGATCTCAAGGTACTAAATATTATTTCTAAGACTATTTCACGGATGATGAGATGATGTCGACGGGAATAGTCTCGTCGAAGGAGGGCCATGATGAGTCCCACATTGATGACACAAAACTCGGAACATAGTTCTAAAATGATGTGAATGTAGTAACCATATGAATGACTCAAAAATACTGACACAAAGATTGTGTAGACTGCAGAGGTCAAACTTCTTCAAATCCCCTTTGAACATTGGGTGGCATGACAAAAAGACTTGGCAGCATGACTGAACAGGACAAACACACAATGCGACAGTGGACAATGCATTATTTTCAAAGAATCAAAGGAGTGACATGACTCATGAAATTGGATCATTGCAGGGATCAACTGAATACCCAATTGACATACATGATGTGCAGACAAGTGCCATGTTCAAAGGTAATGACAAACAACTACGATTATTTACAAAATGATTCCCTTCCCATTTCCCCCTTCATGATCGATGAGTGCCTCTTTTCGATTTTATGAGTTCAAAGAGGGTAACAAACACTCGATATAGCTTGTCGGAAGACAAATCCAGACTCATATGTTTTATGAACCTGAGAGAGGAGGGGTTCATTCCCAAAAAGGGTCTCTCAGTGTTTAATTTAACAAGTTCACTGAAAGAAAACTCGGTATCGTTCATGTTTAGAGAGTTTGAACAAATACGGAAGAAGAATCCAAAGGGGTCCTTTTTCGTATGATTTAGTCTCTAAGGCTTGAAAAAGTGTAAAATCATACCTTAGAGAACTCTTCCAGTCATGATTGGTTGGAGTGTTCCTTTTTCGTAAATAGTCCTATCCGAACTGAAAAAGAGATAACCTATCGTCGGACGAACGACTCATGAAATACTTTAACGAGCGTGAAAAAGACAAGATTGCTCGATGATTTTTTTCGTATTTAGGGATACTGAAAAGAGTTTAACGAGAAATCCATGAGGTTTCTTTACACAATGTCATATTTTACGAGCCTAGAAATAATCGAAAACGAACTCGACTATCTTTTCGTGTTTAAAGAGCCTGAAAAAGAGGTGAAAAGAAGACTCCATGACGCTTCTTTACACAATGTCAATTTTTTACGAGCCTGGAAAGAAACTGAAATGGACTCGGACCTTTGATACTAGGTTTAAAGAGTGTGATCAAAGAGTCGTAATGAACGCTCATCGACCTTTTCCATTTTATGAAAGTGCGAAAAAGCGATAAACAAACTTCCAAAGCTTGTTACTATAGTTCTCTTATCCTGCAATCAACTCAGAAACAAGTGTTAAATGCATTTATAACTAGCATTAGGGGATTGCAACAGATAAACTTTGACTAAAATATGATTTTATATCAAAACTATAGTATGTCAGACCCAAAAATGCCTATATAAGTCATGTAAATAGTAAAAAATCAAATCATTTCAATATTTACCCATAACGGAGAGCACTTGGAGCATTTTCTTAGCCAGATCTTCTGCAGCTGAAACCGGGAGTTTCCACTATTAGTTTTGAGCATCGTCAATTGCAGGTAATAGCTAACACCCTATTCTTTCATTTCATAGTGTTTGTTTTGAGTTTTGGTGGGGTTTTGGGCTCATATGGCAAGCCCTAAAACCTTAAACGCGGGCACCGCGGCTACCCCTTGCGGGATACCCGGTACCACCCAAGAACCGCGCCTATAACTTAGTTGACAGGTGGTGCCACCACCTATCTCCAAGGATTAACATTTCGACCTGTCAAAGAGTTTGATTCATTTCGACCTTTTATGCTCGGTTTCCATACTCAATCTAGCAGTTTTTGCCTTGATCTAGTCCTTTTCTGACTTTATCTATCGTTCTCTTTGTGCTTTGGTCTTCTATAGGGAACCACGCCTATGCAGTGTACAAGTAGCGGTGCCACCACTTGAACAGAGTGGGCAACACGTGGTGCCACTGCATGTATCCCGTTGGCTAGAAGTGGTGTTGGGATAGAACCGCCCTGTCAACACCTGAGAAGCGCGGTGCCATGTAGGCATCATTCTAAGGCCCTTTTTCCTCATTTCTTTTGTAAAAATTTGAGTTGTGTTGCTTTCAGTCCTGCACTGTCATGCTTATGTGACAGAATCTTATGCTTGTGGCTTGAAAATTTTATGGTTTAAGATTGGTTTGATTCAGAAATTCAAAATCTAGATTAGGCTTTTTGATTGTTCATCTGCTTCTATGCTTGTTGGTTGTGTTTGCGAAAGGGTTTCTTGTTTTCTGAAAAGCTTAGGGTGTTAGTAAGATCTATTTTCATTTATGTTATATAGACTAGAAGAAGAACACTAGATTAGCTTCTAGGTTTCATTTCTTGTTTGCATAGTAAACTTATTTTTCCTTCCTTTAAAAAAGAAAATTTTTGACTGAGACTTGGTTATCATCATTGAGTGTTGGACATTGGTTCTCTGATTGGCTTTACAAGATTTCAGGATCTTCATGTTCTTTTGTCTCTTATACATTTAGAACTATCTCAATAAAAATAAAATAAAATGGTAGTTTTAATTTAGATTTGCTTATGTTTTGAGAAAATTGAAAAAATAGAGTGCATTTGCATATAGTGTGCTTTTTGTTTTTCTTTTAGGAAAAGAGATTCTTCCCCTTCTTATTGCTTTTAGAAAAGAGAAATTAGTTTGGGAAAGTACTAATTGTCTTTGATTTTGTGTTCAAGACTGTTGTTTGGAAGTATTTTTTGGTTTTGAAACAAAAGAAAATACTCTCTTTCCCTCCCGTAAGTAGGCATACTAAACAGTAAAGTGAAATATTTGCACAAGCATACTGCATGGTTTTACTTTTCTGTCAAAACATCATGCATTCACCTAACCGTCCACTTTAAAATTAACAGTAGTTATAGGTTAAAATTTATGTAGCAATTGGAGTGATAGGTTAGAGACGTGTTCGGGCATCGTTAAGCGTAGGAGCTGTCGTTATTTGTCTGCATTACATCCCGGGACTCGCACGGTTCTTCCACATACCATCAGTATATCGAAGGGCCTTTCACGTACCCTTGAGGTATATAGAAAGGTACTTCATGTACTCAATTATCTATCGAAAGGCCCCTTGTGTACGATTATGCATTAGACAACACTATTACCGATTTGAGCTCCCACGTACCTTGAGTATATCAAGAGACCCCACTAGGATACCCTATCCATCTGAGAAAATCCCTTTGGTCATCTTGCTTGGAGCCATACACCAAAAAATAGCATTCGTGGATATTACTACGCATGTACCCTCGAGGTATATCGCTAGTGGCACCTTCTTGACAATCCTGGTGAGAGACTTGACTTTTGAGCTCTTCCTATCATTTTAAGTGTGCTTGTTTTGACCTATAGCTTGTGTAGGGAAAAAAAAATGTGTGTGTTTTCTAGATTTTCAGACACTAGGTTAGATAGGAATTGTACAAACTAGCTGAGTTAAGACATTCCAGAAGAGTACGGGGCTTGCCATCCAATTTTACTCCTAGTTTAGGAGAAAATCTAATGGAAGCTATCGAACAAGGAGTTGCTACTACCTCCCAAGTGGGAGATAATGTGGTTGCAGAAAGTGGAGTACCATATTCTTCACACTCACCTCCCTTACTCCAACAACCTTCTTGGACAAATACCTCATTCTATTCTCCCACGGAAGGTTATGTTGACGATACAACCCATTCGAATTATGGTCCCAATGCTCCATTTTGGGATACCTCTATACGACAAGCCATTGCCTCATTTGGCACCCGTTTAAACTCTTTTGAAGATGAAGAAGAACATAGGAAATACCATGCTTCCATTCTCCATGCACAGGGGATTGACAAGCAAATAGATGAACTAATAGGCCCGACACCATCACATTCCATATATGTTCCTGTGGGATATCATTCACTTGCCGATTCTATGAGACCCATTGAACCGATTATAGATCGTGCAGTAACACCACACAACCTAGGTCAAATTACCACCCCTATCACCTCTCATGTTATGTTTGTTTCTAATCCCCCCAGCTCTTCTGCTCCTGGGGCCCAACCTTCAGTTCCTGTTTCGTCAGTACCTTCTAGTGCCGAGGGGAAACCCCTGGCACAACCTACGTTATATGGCACCGAAATTGTACCTATTCAAGGGCAGGCCTCTAAAATAGAAGCATCTACAGTTTATGTCCCTCCCACCCATACTAATGTGGTTAATCCCCCATCCATTTCAGGTCAGCCCTTGGGGGCACAACCTGTAACCGTTCAAAATTCTGGACGTTATGGTTATCAAATACCTATAGTTAATCATCCACCCAATCCTATAGGAATGCCTTATGCTAGAATTCCATACCCTAGTGACACTTTTACGCCATGGGGGCAACCCAACTGGTCTTACATGCCAGCTATGGGAGGGATACCTATACATACTGTGGGAGGTGTCGGAGGACCGCCTTATGGAGGTCCTCCCCCTGGGGGGCATAATGGTCCTGGAGGATCTAGAAACTTTCCTCCTTTTGGTCCTAGAATTCCTAGTGGTCCTGGGGGGGCTGGTGGATTTCCTCCTTATGGCTCTGGAGGGTCTGGTGGCCCTCCTCCTAGTGGTTCCAGAGGCTCTGGAGGTTTACCTCCTGGTGGCTCTGGAGGGTCTAGTGGTCCGCCTCCTGGTGGTATTGGTGTTCTTTGTGGTCCTAGTGGTCTCAGTGGCCTTGGCGGTCCTCCTCCAGGAGGCCCTAGTGGTCCTAGTGGTCCTAATCCCGGAAATCAACCCCCTGCGGGCAAATTTTCCGTTATTTCTTCGTCACAGCAACCTATTTTTCAGTCAACTTATGGTCCTACTGGTAATTATATGCCATATCAATATTACTAGTATGTGCAACCCAACCGACACTTACATTTCCTAGCAAATTTGGTCTTGCCTAACTTCTCAAGGTTGATTAATGACCCCATTCGACACAATCCCTCGTGGCCTCCCCTTCCAGTAAAGTTACCATTGGATATTCTAAAATTCGATGGGAAGCAGGGAGATGATCCGAAGAACCATGTTATGACATTCCATTTGTGGTGTTCTTCAAACTCCCTCATGGATGACTCCGTTCGGTTACGAATCTTTCAGCGAACTTTGATCGGTACAGCCGTGAAGCGGTACATTGAACTCCCACAACATTGGTTTATGTGTTTTGGCTCGTTGGCAACCGTGTTTCTTACACACTTTCAGCTCCCTATTCATTATGAAATGAGCATTGATATTTTAACTTCTCTATGACAGAACACCTCCACCCACATATCTGATCACATTCATGAGTGGAGAATGCGAAGAAGGCTTATTAAGGCCCCTATTCTGGATCAGTTATTAGCTGATTGGTTTACTAAATCCTTGTTGCCTCCTATTACCCAAGATGTGGCTATGGGTGGTTCCGTTATTGAAGAGTAGGTTATTAGTCAGGATTAGTACCTAGACTTGGTTTATTCCTAGTCTAGAACTCTTTATGACCTGATTCCTCAATCTCCTCACCCCAGCATCGATCCCTCCAAGCCACCAGCAAAACTACCTGTTGATGGGATTGTTGGTTCAATTCAGTCCCCATCTACAGCGAAACCTGCCAAGCAACCCAAAACTGCCACCCCTACTCCTTCGATTACTAAGGTTTCCACCGAGGTCAACTTTATTCAAAGTACTCAAACCTTGGGTAATAATAAAAAGAAAGGTAAAAATAGAAATAAAAAACCTGGAAACCAATAGGAGACTCCAATACCAACCAACAGTGATAATGATAAAGGGAAAAGGAAGGTAAAATATCCCTGTCTGTTATGCGAGGGTGACCATTTTTCAAAGGAGTGTCCTCATCGGGATGAAATCTCCTAGTTTCTGAAGTCCAATCCCACACCTGTAGTACTTACGGATCCTTTTTCCTCTCAACAACAACTGATAGACCACATGTCTAATCAGGGTAACTCTAGTTCATCAAAGGAAATTCGTATGATGTCCTCAGATACCATCAATCTGCAAACTCGAACTCAGATTTATCACAAACCCATAGATAAGAAAGAAGATCATTCTTCTTCAGGGAAAACTCCCTCTACTAGTTCTCTGGAATCCTTGTCTACTGTCCCCTTATCTATCAAGAATCCTACTCTCGACATGATTTTGCATCCACCTAAGAGTACTCTTCAGAAGGTTGTCTTTAATCCCAATGCCCGAGCTGCTCAATTTTATAATGTGGTTGAAGATCTCGCTCAGGCACCTTGTGCAATGTCCAGCTTAGAAGTACTCCAAAGTTTCCCTACACAGTGCAAGAACTTGTTGACAGCATTAGGAGATTTAGACCCGGATAACACTAACTTGATTCATTTCAATGTTGAGAACTATAAGCCTAGATTACCACGTAAACTTTATTTTTAGACCATTACAAAAGTAGTGGGAAGAAAGTTTTTCGAATGATACTCAATGAAGGAGCTTCGACCTTGGTTTTGTCTCTGACTTGTTGGAAGGCTCTCGGCTCTTTCGAGCTTGTAACATCACCTATGACCCTCAAGGCCTTTGACGGACGGGGTTTCCATCCCCATGGTCTCATATCAGCCCTAGTGGTCGAGCTCAGGGGAAAAACCATCTCCATTCAAGTAGAAGTGGTAGATGCCCCTGTAGATTACAACCTCCTTCTAGGAAGAAATTTGTTCTATGCCATGACTGTTGTCACCTCAACAGTATTCCAAATAGTCCAATTTCCACATCTAGGGAGAATTGTTACTATTGATGAGCTTGATTTCTGTACACCGGATGTTACTACCTCCACGGCTAATAACATCCCCATGTTAGGCCAATCCCCTCCTCCTTACCAGTTGATTGGGGTAGGCATGTTAAAGGATTCATCCCTTATGAGGATTTTTCCATCCACTCCTCCTAGCACGGATACCGTGACAGTCCATATGATCACCTCATTTTATTATGAGCCTAAGGGTAAAAAAGTTGTTGAGTCCACATGAAGCTATGTATGACAACATTCAAACCTTTTCCAATGATCACACAGATGATCTTCATCTAGTGGCTTCGAATCCTTACCATTTACCGTACTGGTTAGAACCTTCTCTATCTGTTCTTGATTATCTCTCTAATACTTTTCCTTCTGATGAGTGCATTATGGAGATCATGAATATGGATGAGCCCATTTGGGAGGATCACCATCATAGATCCATGTTCCTCCACAACAGCAGTTCGTTTAGCCATGATTTTACATCCCTATTTCCTACTGATATTGTCAACGTACCCCAGAGTCCTATATTGTTGCAAGATACAAATTATGAAGGAAACCTTTGCAACATTACTCAAATGAATTCGATTGACATATCAACCAAGCCTGATACTATCGAGCATGTTCATGTTGGGAAGAACTGCTCGGCAGACGAACCTAAAGCATACAAGGCACTTTTTAAAGAATTATGTGATATTTTTTCCTGGTCCTATGAAGAGATGCCGAGGATTGACCCATCCATTATGGTCCATGAGATTAAAACCTATCCCACGGCAAAACCTGTCAGGCAAAAACTAAGGCAAGTCCATCCTCGAAAGGGCATAGGTATTAAAGCTGAAATTGAGAAACTTCTCAAAGCTGGGTTTATTTATCATCCCCTGACAGAATTTGTATCGAACATTGTCGCTGTCAATAAAAAAACAGGGCACCATTAGAGTCTGTATCGAATTTAAGGATTTAAATAAATATTGTCCCAAGGACAACTTTCCTACCCCGCACATCGATCAGATTATCAACAACTATGCTGGAAGTGTCATCTTTGCATTCATGGATGGCTTCTCTGGCTATAATCAGATTGAGATATTACCCTTCGATCAGCATAAGACAGCATTCATTTTCCCATGGGGAACCTTTGCATATAAGAAGTTACCTTTTAGCTTGAAAAATGTTGGAGCCAGGTTCCAGCGTGTGATGTCCTATGAATTTCACGATATTAAACATATTGTTGAACCATACCTTGATGACCTCACTGCTCATTTATAGCGACGAGAGGACCACCCTAGTCATCTTAGAGACATATTCTTGAGATTCCGTCATTATGATATACGGCTCAATCCACATAAATTTATTTTTTGCGTTGAGACGGGACATCTGCTAGGCTTTGTGGTGTCCAAGGATGGCATCCGGATCGAGCCTTTGAAGATTGCCACTATTTTAGATCTACCAGCCCCAACTAATATCCTTGAATTCCAAAGTTTGCAAGGGAAGGCAAACTTTCTTCGTTGTTTCGTGTGCAATTTAGTAGAGAAAACGCACGGTTATATGCGTCTCCTCAAGACGAACACTCCATTCTTCTGGGATGACCAGGCCCAATGCGCCTTTGAAAATATTAAGCACACTCTGACTCATTCACCCGTGATACACCCCCCAGATTATTCAAAGGACTTTCTCTTGTATATTGCTTCCTCTACTACTACCATCGCCATGGTTTTAGTGCAGGAAAATCTCCACAGTTAGGAGCACGTGATTTATTATGCTAGTAAGAATCTCATGGATTTTGAAACTCGCTATTCACATGTCGAAAAGTTATCATTGGCCATGGTCATTTCTATACAAAAGTTTCGTCACTACATTCTGCTCCACACTACCACCGTATTGGCAGACTAGAACTTAATGTATTACATCTTGACTTGTTAGGTGCTCAGGGGAAAGTACTCACGTTGGATAGTCATACTTGAGGAGTTTGATTTGGAATTTTCCAAAGCTACATCAAAGAAATCCTTGGTCTTTGTTGAGCTTAAGTGTGATCTTCCCTGGGCTTCGACGGAATCTGAGCCCAGTGATTCATTTCCGGATGAATTCCTGTTCCTGATTAGCATGACTAATCCTTGGTATGGAGATTTGCTTATTTATCTCCAAACACAATGATTTCAGCTGCATTTATCCCGCGATGATCACCGCCGTATCCTTCACCACGCGAAGTGCTATCTCATCCTGAATGATACCTTGTATAGATGTAGGATTGACTCTATTCTCCAGCGATGCCTCACCCATGAGGAGGTTGAACATGTGTTAAATGATTGCCACTCTAGAGCATGTGGCGTTCATTTATTTGGGATGGCTACAGCCCAGAAAATCCTTCACGTTGGCTATTTCTAGCCTTCTGTCTTCAAAGACTATCATGAGGCTTTTAAGAAATTCCCACCTTGTCAACACTTTTATCCTAAAAAGCGCACCCATCCTACTCCTCTACACCCCGTCATTTCCGTTGGCCCATTCGCCAAATGGGGGATTGACTTCATGCATTGTAATCATACCTCAGCTGGGGGGCATGGTTACGTCATCATAGCCATTGATTATTTCAGAAAATGGGCCGAGGCCATGCCTACATATGCAGAAGATGGTAATACTGCCGCTCTCTTCTTGTTCAACCATATCATATCTAGATTTGGAGTACCGCAGTCCATCGTTACTGATCACAGATCCCATTTTCGTAATCAAATGATGGAGGAACTGAGTGCCAAGCTAGGTTTTCACCATGAAAACTCTACACCGTATTATCCACAAGCTAATGGGAATGTAGAGGCCATTAACAAAGTTTTGAAAACTATGCTTCGTCGGATGGTTGGAGATCATAAATCCAACTGGCACCATGTTCTTTTCTCCGCTCTGTGGACTTATCGGACTTCTGTGAAAACAACCACTGGTTTCACACCATTCCAGCTTGTCTATGGACTCGAAGTTGTCTTACCAATTTAATGTCAGATTCCATCCTTACAACTTGGCGTTGAACTTCTCCCAGACACTTTCGCAGATGAAGAAAGATTTGTTTACTTGAGTAATCTTGACGAGACTCGGAGAGATGTTGCCTTGGCTAATGAGGCACATAACAAATGCGTCAAGGCGTAGTATGATAAATCCGTCCAACCTCGTGTCTTTAACGAGGGTGACCTAGTCTTGACTTATGATCAAAGATATGACAAACTAGGGAAGGGTAAGTTTGAATCCATGTGATATGGACCTTTCATTATTTCTAAGGTGTTAGAGAAAGGATCTTACGAGCTCGTTGATTACATGGGGGCTTCACTTGTTGACCAATATCCTATCATGTTAGTTCATATTGTGGGTTTTAAAATTATTAAAAATTGAACCAATATATTGCAGGTATTTGGGGGATGAGGGGTTTATAAGGATTGAGGTATAAAAAGGGGTGGGGAGGAGGTTTTAAGCATTGGGAGGGGGTTTCACCAAAAAGAGTTTGGGTCAGTAGCTCTGGAAATTAAGGGTATTCTTTAATATCCCATGATCGCACGTGCTATGTGAGATGTTAGCTAAGTGAATTCCCTGTGGTTGATTATGATGGAATCCCTTTGGGGCAACCTCGTAATGGGTTGTACCTAAAAAGGTACTATTCCTAGGTCTTTCTTGGACAGTATCTTGTATATATGTATATTGATCAAATTTCAGTGTGCTTTCAGTATTTTTAAGATGGTTTTGAGTTTAGTGTCTGCATCTGTTTATACCATGTTTTGATCATGTAGATGGCTTTCCACAGCTTTGCTGATGGTGCTTGCCGCCACACCTTGAATATTGCCTTGAATGCTTAGGTCCTTTATTCCCCAGCTGAAGATTTGGTCAGTTCAGGAGCAGTTTGTATAGGTCCCACTACTAATAACATTGCCGAGTATGAAGCAGTCATTGGTATTCTGACTAAAGCTTCCTCCCAGGATGTTCATGATCTAGTAGTCTTTATGGACTCTTAACTCGTGGTTTGTCATTTAAAACATGTTTAAACCATTAGAAAACCTGTGCTCATCTGCCTCTTCCGGAGAGTACGTTTGCTAGAAATATCATTTGAAACCATTACCTATATGCATATCCCTAGGGAACATAATTTAGTTGCTGACTCATTAGCTAATTACATCCTAGATTGGCATATTGCCCATTCATGACATCAAAATCAAACATGGTACATTGTAAATAAGCATTCAAAGACACATAAAAATCATAGAAAATGCATTTGCCATTTGAAACATATAAACACCATGTAAAAGTCTGTATATATATATACGAAAAAGTTTAAAAAATATAGGTCCTGAGACCTCATTTGAAGCACATAGGCTTTCAGGCAAAATCATCATACAAAATCCTGAAGCTGTCAGCTTTCAATACATATCTCATACACTAGTGGTGCTCGTGATAGCACATCACTGCTCAAGCTACCCTACGTAGCAGCCTACTGAATCGACCCGGTACTCCAGCTATGGATCTCTAATATCTCATCGGGAGGTCATCAATGTCAGCATCTGGGATATCCAAGGTCAACCTCTCCAGGTTTTCCTCTAGCTCCCCGGTGATATCATCACCCCGTGGTACAAAGTGGGTTCCAGCTCGCCTATCCAATGGAGATGCTCCTACAGGTCGCGCTGCTCCAACATCTGCATGAGAATATATAGGTCTCGTCACTTAACATAAAAATATAAAACATCAAAAAACATAAAAACATTTCATCCATTTTAGGGTTTCTTACTTCTTACCGATGTCGCCCCACTTTTCGCCAGGTGGGAGTGGTAGTTCAGGATCTTCGGTGAAGTCCGTACCTGCGTAAGCATAATCCTCAACCGTGAGGATCTGATCTCAGAGCCATCTCAAGAACGGATCACTGAACTTCACCCTTCCCCTACCTGCTCCTGTACGAGCCATGACCTGGACCCACCTCAGCATATGGGGGTCCCATGCTCTCAGACTCCAGAAGACCACCTGAGGTCTCATATGTGGAACCCACTCGAAGAAGAAGAAGGCTAAAATGGAGCCCAAGCCAAACTACTTTAGCTCTCCCTGTCGACACTTAGTCAGCTGATATTTGAATATTGGAGGCATGGCTTCCGCCTAGTTGAACACCATGGGTGCCATGGCCTTTATGGCGTACAGCATGTGTGCCTTAGAAGCCTGGTGCACACGCTGACTCCCGGCCACCCTATGCATAGTAAATAGGACGGTCCATGGCCCATCCATCACTGCTCTGATGGGGATCTTCTTCCCCAATATGCTCGTCCCTGGAGCACAGTGACAATCTATAATATCTCGAGTGGTAATATCCCCTCCATGGGAACCTGTCAGTGAGATGGGGGTACCCCGTCTCGAGAGACCAGTCAAGAAGTAGATATCCTCTACTTCCACTATAAGAATATGGGCCCACATATTGAAATATTGCTGCTATGGATTCCACATCCTCAGTATGTGTTCCAGTTCTACAAATGTGACACCATGCTTGGGGTTTGGAAGAACTTCAGGAGCCCACAGTCTCGTAATGCACCAATACAACCCGCATTTCTCTCTGCAAAGGCATCATCATTGTCATGTGTTCTTTCTTTCCATATCACCATGTTTTGAGCAACCAAGACCTGTCAAAAATAATCATAGTATGCACTAGAATCATTCCTAATCATTAAAAATCAAAAGAATGACTTATTATTTCTCATGCTATGAGTTTAAAGTCTCCACGGCCGGCACCGCCTGTGCACCATTGGAGACAGGCGGTGGCACCGCCTATCAACTATGTTATAGGTGCGGTTCTTAGGTGGTACTGTGTATCCCGTAAGGGGTAGCTGCGGTGCCCTCTTTTAAGGTTTTAGGGCTTGCCATATGAGCCCAAAACCCCACCAAAACTCAAAATAAACACTATGAAATGAAAGAATAGGGTGTTAGCTTTTACCTACAACTGACGATGCTCAAAATGGAGAGTGGAAACTCCCGCTATCAGCTGCAGGAGATCTGGCTAAGAAAATGCTCCAAGTGCTCTCCGCTATTGGTAAATAGTGAAATGATTTAATTTTTTACTACTTACATGACTTATATAGGCATTTTTGGGTCTTACATACTATAGTTTTGATATAAAATCATAGTTTAGTCAAAGTTTATTTGTCGTAATCCCTTAATGCTAGTTATAAATTCATTTAACACTTGTTTATGAGTCAATTGCAGGATAAGAGAACCATAGTGAGAAGCTTTGGAAGTTTGTTTATGGCTTTTTCACACTTTCATAAAACAGAAAAGGTCGATGAGTGTTCATTATGACTCTTTGATCACGCTCTTTAAACCTAGTATCAAAGGTCCGAGTCTATTTCAGTTTATTTCCAGGCTCGTAAAATATGACATTGTGTAAAGAAACCTCATGGAGTTCTCTTTAAACTCTTTTTAGGCTTCCTAAATACAAAAGGATCATCGAGCGATATTGTGTTCTTCATGCTCATTAAAGCATTTGAAGAGTCGTCCATCCGACGGTAGGTTATCTCTTTTTCGGTTCAGATAGGACTATTTATGAAAAAGGAACACTCCAGCCAATCATGACTAGAAGATTTCTCTAAGGTACGATTTTACACTTTGTCAGGCCTTAGAGATTAAATCATACGAAAAAGGACCCCCTTTGGAGTCTTCTTCCATATTCGTTCAGACTCTCTAAAAATGAACAATACTGAGTTTTCTTTTAGTGGACTCGTTAAATTAAACATTGAGAGACCCGTTTTGGGAACAAACCCCTCCTCTCTCAGGTTCATAAAATATCTGATTCTGGACTTGTCTTCCGACAAGCTATATCGAGTCTTTGTTAGCCTCTTTGAACTCGTAAAACTGAAAAAGAGGCACTCATCGATCATGATGGGGGAAATGGGAAGGGAATCATTTTGTAAATAATGGCAATTGTTTGTCATTACCTTTGAACATGGCACTTGTATGCACATCATGTCAGTCAATTGGGTATTCAGTTGATCCCCGTGATGATCCACTTTCATGAGTCATGTCACTCCTTTGAGTCTTTCAAAAGAATGCATTGTCCACTGTTGCATTGTGTGTTTGTCCCATTTAGTCATGCTGCCAAGTCTTTTTTTCATGTCGCCTGATGTTCAAAGGAGATTTGAAGATGTTTTACCTCTATAGTCTACACAGTCTTTGTGTTAGTATCTTTGAGTCAGTCATATGGTTACTACATTCACATCATTCCAGAACTATGTTTCGAGTTTTGTGTCATTGATGTGGGAATCATCATGGCCCTCCTTCGACGAGACTTTTCTCGTCAACATCAGCTCATCATCTAGGATATAGCCTTAGAAACAATATTTAGTACCTTGAGATTTGTATGCCTTAATGACAGATTATCTCGCTCTGGACATAGGTTCACATCATTGACCTTTGATCGATAGAATCGACTGGGTGTTCGACGCCAGGACATCTATTCACACTTAGTAGATTGTAGTAGAGTACCTTGGGAATAATTAACATTAATGGTGATCTCCCTTGCACTTGTTAATGGTTCACATCATTGGCCGGTAATCAAGTGATTTCTACCATGTTCAACTTTAGATCATTGTAATCACATGGATAGAATCGTACTTTGTGGAAGACGAGACGAAGACCCTGGGTATTTGTTTAAAGCGCTCATTGATTTTCCCTAGGTTGTGATGGAGTTTTGTATATCTAGCATGGATCCAAATTTGTATGGTCATGGCTATGCTCAAATTTGCATCTGTATGACATAGAACTACATTGTATGTCTGGTATCTATGTCCAAGTTTGATTCCTCTATTACATGGATCTATGCTGTATTATAGTAGCCATCCTTGTTTATTCCTCCCATGGATTTTCCTTGTATTGTTCTGCAGCCATGAGTTTGGTTACTTGTGTCTATGAGTCAACATACTGATGTACTACAGATGCCTACTTGACAACATACTTCGATCGAGCCGACATTTTCACCTCGTAGCGATGACTTATTCTCTCAAAGCTCTCGTTTATTGTATCCCTCTAAGACTCATGCTTTGGGGGGCATCTTGTTATACCAAAATCCTGTCATCGTCATGTGATAAGACCTTTAACATACCTATTTTCCCTTAATCCCAGCACTTGGAGTGGAAACCCATGCTAATTGTTAATATTTCATGAAAATTCTTAGCACCGCGCTTTCCCTGTTGTCTAGGAGCGGTACCTTGTTCGCACTGCCTATCCCTTGTTGTCCATAAGTGGTGCCACCACTTATGTCCCTTATTCCATAAGCGTTTCTTACCATAACCGCTCTGTCATTAAAGGAGAAACATGGTACCCTGGGTAAAAAAGGAAAAAGAGAAGTTTCTCGAGGCTTGTAGATGATGAGCCTCGTCCTCCCTTATCCCTATCATTGTGGGTTAGTTGAGCTCGAGATCCCTCATCCTAGGATCTTAGAGGCCACCTCATCCACTAATCTCTCAACCATCCCTATCCATTGAGCCTTATAAATACAAGCTCATATCCATGGTTGAGGGAGAGAACTCTTAAGGTATTGTTATGTTGTTGGATTGATTACTTGGCCCAAGCCATTGGAGAGCATAGAGAGCTAGAGTCGGAGCTTATGGGGATGAGAGTGCTTGGTTTCATGGAGATGCATGTCAACACTAAGGCATGGTTGTAAACTTCTCCATTTTTATCTTAATGCAAGTTGATTTCCGTCCCACATTATTGTTTTTGTTTGATTTCACATGTATGTTGTTAGATTCCTTAGTCACTAACATGGATCAGTAGATTATATTCTGGCAGCTTTGATGTGTTTACGTGTTTAAGCTGATTTCAGGTAAACAGGGTTACTATCGAAGCATCACATTCCAGGTATCTACGTCATCCAGGGAAGGTCTTCAACCTCTGTCCTTCATTTGTTCTAGATCTGAACCATTCATACCAGTGGAACACCTTACTGTCCACAGAAGGTGAAATATTCCAGCTAACAAATCTGGGCGACTCCGCTGGGGAGGGTCCCATAGCTGGAAATTTTGGGTCTGACATACTATAGTTTTGATATAAAATCATATTTTAGTAAAAGTTTATCTATCGCAATCCCTTAATGCTAGTTATAAATGCATTTAACACTTGTTTCTGAGTCGATTGCAGGATAAGAGAACTATAGTAAGAAGATTTGGAAGTTTGTTTATGGATTTTTCGCACTTTCATAAAATGGAAAAGGTCGATGAGCGTTCATTACGACTCTTTGATCACGCTCTTTAAACCTATTATGAAAGGTTCGAGTCCATTTTAGTTTCTTTCCAGGCTCGTAAAAAATTGACATTGTGTAAAGAAGAGTCATGGAGTCTTCTTTTCACCTCTTTTTCAGGCTCTTTAAACACGAAAAGATTGTCGAGTCCATTTCTGATTATTTCCAGGATCGTAAAATATGACATTGTGTAAAGAAAACTCATGGAATTCTCTTTAAACTCTTTTCAGTCTCCCTAAATACAAAAAGATCGTCGAGCGATCTTGTCTTCTTCACGCTCGTTAAAGTATTTGAAGAGTCATCCGTCCAATGGTAGGTTATCTCTTTTTCAGTTCGGATAGGACTATTTACGAAAAAGGAACACTCCAACCAATCATGACTATAAGAGTTCTCTAAGCTATGATTTTACACTTTTTCGGGCCTTAGAGACTAAATCATACGAAAAAGGACCCCTTTTGGAGTCTTCTTTTGTATTCGTTCAGACTCTCTAAACATGAACGATACCGAGTTTTCTTTCAGTGGAATCATTAAACTAAACATTGAGAGACCCGTTTTGGGAACGAACCCCTCCTCTCTTAGGTTCATAAAATATAAGAGTCTGGACTTGTCTTCCGACAAGCTATATCGAGTGTTTGTTACCCTCTTTGAACTCGTAAAACCAAAAAGAGGCACTCATCGATCATGATGGGGGAAATGGGAAGGGAATCATTTTGTAAATAATGCAAGTTGTTTGTCGTTACCTTTGAATATGGCACTTGTCTACACATCATGTCAGTTAATTGGGTATTCAGTTGATCCACACGACGATCCACTTTCATGAATCATGTCACTCCTTTGAGGGTCCTTTGAGGTCATGACTCTTTGACAGGAGTGACATGATAGTTTATTGATATATGTATCAGTTGTTCTGATCTTCCTCAGTTCTCAACTCTTGTCCGAATCGAGGCTCTTTCTCCAACTCTCTTCAGTCATATATGCTTTTTGACTTAGTCAATTTGGGATTGAAACTTCCAAATCTGTTCAGATCTGAGTCATTTCAACTTTTTCTGCTCTTTTTCCATACTCAATCTAGCAGTTTTTGCCTTGATCTAGTCCTTTTCTGACTTGATCTATCGTTATCTTTGTGTTTTGGTCTTCTACAGGGAACTGCGCCTATGCAGTGTACGAGGAGCGATGCCACCGCCTGAACAAAGTGGGCAGCATGCGATGCCACTGCTTGTATCCCGTTGGTGAGAAGCAATGCTGGGGTAGAATTGCCATGTCAACACCTGAGAAGTGCGGTGCCAGGTAGGCATCATTCCAAGGCCCTTTTTCCTCATTTTTTTTGTAAAAATTTGAGTTCTGTTACTTTCATTCCTGCACTGTAAGGCTTGTGTGACATAATATAATGCTTGTGGCTTGAAAAATTTATGATTTAAGATTGGTTTGATTAAGAAATTCAAAATCTAGATTAGGATTTTTTATTGTTCATCTCCTTCTACGCTTGTTGGTTGTGTTTGCGAAAAAATTTCTTGTTTTCTGAAAAGATTAGGGTGTTAGTAAGATCTCCTTTTGTTTCTGTTATATAGACTACAAGAAGAAAACTAGATTAGCTTCTAGGTTTCATTTCTTGTTTGCATAGTAAACTTCTTTTTCCTTCCTTTAAAAAAGAAATTTTTTAACTGAGACTAGGTTATCATTATTGAGCGTTGGACATTGGTTCTCTGATTGGATTTACAAGCTTCTAGGATCTTCATGTTCTTTTGTCTCTTATGCATTTAGAACTATCTCAATCAAAATAAAAAATATGGTAGTTTTAAGTTAGATTTGCTTATGTTTTCAGAAAATTGAAAAAATAGAGTGCATTTGCATATAATGTGCTTCTCGTTTTTCTTTTAGGAAAAGAGATTCTTCCCCTTCTTATTGCTTTCAGAAAAGAGAAATTGGTGTGGAAAAGGATTGCTTGTCTTTTATTTTTTTTTCAAGACTGTTGTTTGGAAGTCTTTTTTGGATTTGAAAAAAAATAAAATACTCTCTTTCCCTCCCATAAGTAGGAATACTGAACGGTAAAGTGAAATATTTGCACAAGCATACCGCATGGTTTTACTTTTCTGTCAAAACATCATGCATTCACCTAACCGTCCACTTTAAAATTAACAGTAGTTATAGGTTAAAATTGACGTAGCAATTGAGTGATAGGTTAGAGACATGTTCGGGCGTCGTTAAGCGTAGGAGCTGTCGTTATTTGTTCGCATTACATCCCGGGACTCGCGCGGTTCTTCCACGTACCGTCGGTATATCGAATGGCCTTTCACATACCCTTGAGGTATATAGAAAGGTACCTCATGTACTCAATTGTATATCAGAAGGCCCCTTGTGTACGGTTATGCATTAGACAGCACTACTATCGATTTGATCTCCCACGTACCTTGAGTATATCAGGAGAAGCCACTAGGATACCCTATCCATCTGAGAAAATCCCTTTGGTTGTCTTGATTGGAGCCATACACCGAAAATAGCATTTAGGGAGATTACTACGCACATACCCTTGAGGTATATCATGAGTGGCACCTTCTTGACAATCCTGGTGAGAGACTTGACTTTTTAAACTCCTCCTATCATTTTAAGTGTGCTTGTTTTGACCTATAGCTTATGTAAGGAAAGTTTTTTTGGTGTGTTTTCTAGATTTTTAGACCCTAGGTTAGACAGGAACTGTACAAACTGGCTGAGTTAAGATAGTCCAAAAGAGTATAGGAGATAAGCTCTCGAGTGGTAATATCCCCTCCACGGGAACTTGTTAGTGAGATGGGGACACCCCATCTTGAGAGACCAGTCAAGAAGTAGATATCCTCTACTTCCACTGTAAGAATATGGGCCCCCACCTCGAAATACTGCTGCTCTGGATTCCACATCCATAGTATGTGTTCCAATAACCATTCATGTGACACCATGCTTGGGGTCCAGAAGAACTTCAGGATCCCACAGTCCCGTAATGCAATCTTACAACCTGCATTTCTCTCTGCAAAGGCATCATCATTGTCATGTGTTCTTTCTTTCCATATCACCATGTTTTGAGCAACCAATACCTGTCAAAAACAATCATAGTATGCATTAGAATCATTCCTTAATGCTAGTTATAAATGCATTTAACACTTTTTTATGAGTCAATTGCAGGATAAGAGAACCATAGCGAGAAGCTTTGGAAGTTTGTTTATGGATTTTTCGCACTTTCATAAAATGGAAAAGGTCGATGAGCGTTCATTATGACTCTTTGATCACACTCTTTAAACCTAGTATCAAAGGTCCGAGTCCATTTCAGTTTCTTTACAAGCTCGTAAAATATGACATTGTGTAAAGAAAACTCATGGAGTTCTCTTTAAACTCTTTTTAGGCTCCCTAAATACGAAAGGATCGTCGAGCAATCTTGTCTTCTTCATGCTCATTAAAGCATGAAGAAGAGTCATCCGTCCGACGGTAGGTTATCTATTTTTCAGTTCGGATAGGACTATTTACAAAAAAGGAACACTCCAACCAATCATGACTGGAAGAGTTATCTAAGGTATGATTTTACACTTTTTCGGGCCTTAGAGACTATATCATACGAAAAAGGACCCCTTTTGGAGTCTTCTTCCGTATTCGTTCAGAATCTCTAAACATGAACGATACCAAGTTTTATTTCAGTGGACTCGTTAAATTAAACATTAAGAGACCCATTTTGGGAATGAACCCCTCCTCTCTCAGGTTCATAAAATATATGAGTCTAGACTTGTCTTCTGACAAGCTATATCGAGTGTTTGTTACCCTCTTTGAACTCATAAAACCAAAAAGAGGCACTCATCGATCATGATGGGGGAAATGGGAAGGGAATCATTTGTAAATAATGGCAGTTGTTTGTTGTTACCTTTGAACATGGCACTTGTCTGCACATCATGTCAGTCAATTGGGTATTCCGTTGATCCCCATGACGATCCATTTTCATGAGTCATGTCACTACTTTGAGTCTTTCAAAAGAATTCATTGTCCACGGTCGCATTGTGTGTTTTTCCCATTTAGTCATGATGCCAAGTCTTTTTGTCGTGCTGCCCAATGTTCAAAGGGGATTTGAATAAGTTTTACCTCTGCAGTCTATACAGTATTTTGTATCAGTATTTTTGAGTCAGTCTTATGGTTACTACAATCACATCATTCCAGAACTATGTTATGAGTTTAGTGTCATCGATGTGTGACTCATCATGGCCCTCCTTCGATGAGACTTTTCCCGTCGACGTCGGCTCTTCATCTGGGAAATAGTATTATAAACAATATTTAGTACCTTGAGATCTGTATGTCTTAATGACAGATTCTCTCGCTCTTGACATAGGTTCACATCATTGACCTTTGATCGATAGAATCGACTGGGTGTTCAACGTCAGGACATCTATTCACACTCAATAGATTGTACTAGAGTACCTTGGGAATCATTGACATTAATGGTGGTCTCCCTCGCACTTGTTAACGATTCACATCATTGGCCGGTAATCTAGTGGTTTCTACCATGTTCGACTTTAGATCATTGTAATCACATGGATAGAATCGTACTTTGTGGAAGACGAGACGAAGACCCTCGGTATTTGTTTAAAGCACTCATTGCTTTTCCCCAGGTTGCAATGGAGTTTTGTATATCTAGCATGGATCAACATTTGTATGGTCATGGCTATGCTCAAATTTGCATCTATGTGACATAGATCTACATTGTATGTCTGGTAGATATGTTCAAGTTTGAGTCCTCTATCACATGGATCTACGTTGTATTCTAGTATCCATGCTTGTTTATTCCTCCCATGGATCTACCTTGTATTGGTATACAACCATGAGTTTGGTTACTTGTGTCTATGAGTCAACATACTAATGTACTACAGATGCCTACTTGACAACATACTCCGATCGAGCCGACATTTTCACCTCGTAGTGATGACTTGTTCTCTCAAAGCTCTTGTTTATCGTATCCCTCTAAGACTCATGCTTTGGGGGGCATCCTGTTATACCAAAATCCTATCATCATCATGTGATAAGACCTTTGACATACCTATTTTCCCTTAATCCCAGCACTTGGAGTGGAAACCCATGCTAATTGTCAATCTTTCATGAAAATTCCCAACATCACGCTTTCCCTGTTGTCCAAGAGCAGTGCCTTGTTCGCACTGCCTATCCCTTGTTGTCCACAAGCGGTGGCACCGCTTATGGCCCTTTGTCCATAAGCGTTTCTTACCAGAACCACTCTGTCATTAAAGGAGAAACGTGGTACCCTGGGTAAAAAGGGAAAAAGAGAAGTTTCTCGAGGCTTCTAGATGATGAGCCTCATGTCCTCCCTTATCCCTATCATTATGGGTCAGTTGAGCGTGAGATCCCTCATCCTAGGATCTTAGAGGCCACCTCATCCACTAATCTCTCAACCATCCCTATCCATTGATCCTTATAAATACAAGCTCATATCCATGGTTGAGGGAGAGAACTCTTAAGGTATTGTTATGTTGTTGGATTGATTACTTGGCCAAAGCCATTGGAGAGCATAGAGAGCTAGAGTCAGAGCTTATGGGGATGAGAGTGCCTGTTTTCATGGAGATGCATGTCAACACTAAGGCTCGGTTGTAAACTTCTCCATTTTTACCTTAATGCAAGTTGATTTCCGTCCCACATTATTGTTGTTGTTTGATTTCACATGTATGTTGTTAGATTCCTTAGTCACTAACATGGATTAGTAGATTATATTCTGGCAGCTTTGATGTGTTTACATTTTTAAGCTGATTGTAGGTACACAGGGTTACTATCGAAGAATCACATTCCAGGTAACTACAGCATCCAATGAGGGTCTTCAACCTCTGTCCTTCATTTGTTCTAGATCTGAACCATTTAGACCAGCAGAACACCTTACTATCCGCAGCAGGTGAAATATTCCAGCTAACAAATCTAGCGACCATACTGGGAATCAAACAACAACAATAATGTGGGATGGAAATCAACTTTTATTAAGATAAAGAATGGAGAAGCTTACAACCAATCCTTAGTGTTGACATGCATCTCCATGAAACCAAGCACTCTCATCCCCATAAGCTCCGACTCTAGCTCTCTATGCTCTCCAATGGCTTGGGCCAAGTAATCAATCCAACAGCATAACAATACCCTAATATTTCTCCCCTCAACCATGGATATGAGCTTGTATTTATAAGACTCAATGGATAGGGATGGTTGAGAGAATAGTGGATGAGGTGGCCTCTAAGATCCTAGGATTAGGGATCTCGAGCTCAACTGACCCACAATGATAGGGATAAGGGAGGACACAAGGCTCATCATCTAGAAGCCTTGAGAAACTTCTCTTTTTCCTTTTTACCTAGGGTACTGCTTTTCTCCTTCAATGACAAAGCAGTTCTGGTAAGAAACACTTATGGACTAAAGGCCATAAGCAGTGGCACCGCTTGTGGACAACAAGGGATAGGCGGTGCGAACAAGGTACCGCTCTTGGGAAAAGGGGAAAGCGCAGTGCTGAGCATTTTTTGTGAAAGATTGACAAATGGTATGAATTTCCACTCCAAGTGTTGGGATTCAGGGTAAGTAGGTATGTCAAAGGTCTTATCACATGATGGTGACAGGATTTTGGTATAACAAAGACAGAGGGAGTATGATGCTCCGCTTCAGAGGGAGTGACTACAGAATATCTTGAGGTTCAACATGGTACAACAGGATGGACATATTACTGATGACTCTAGGCCTTACTGAGAGTAAAGAGGATTCCAACCTTTGCTTCAAGGTTGAAGGCGGAAGACCAATGATGCTCCTGTTATGTGTCGATGCACTATTTTCTAGGCATGGAAGTGTGGCAGAATGCGGATGGAATATTCCTTGGACAAGGGAAGTATGCAATAGAGATCCTGAAGAGGTTCAGGATGATGGACTGCAAGGCCATGACCACACCTATGGCATCGAACATGAATCTATTGAGTGATGCTTCATCAGATAAGGTTGATGCCACGATGTATCATCAGATGATTTGTTTCTTAATGTACCTGATAGATACAAGACCAGATATTTGCTTTGTTGTGAACACATTGAGACATGTTCACTTGATTGCTACAAAGCATATTCTAAGGTACCTGAAGGGTACAGTTGATTATGGTTTCAAGTATGAGGCGAGTTAGAAGATTAACCTGGAGGGTTATGTTGATTCAGATTGGGCAGGTAGTGCCATCGATAGGAAGAGCACTTCAGGGTGTTGCTTCAGTATGGGATCAAGTGTGATCTCTTGGTTTAGCAAGAATAAATCCTGTGTGGCACTGAGTACAGCTGAAGCAGAGTATGTCGTAGCTTGTTTAGCTAGTTGTGAGGCAGTATGGCTGAGGAAGCTACTATCTGATTTACTTGATCTCCATTTGGATGCTACTTGTATACATTGTGACAACCAGAGTTGTGTGAAGTTGTCAGAGAACTCGGTGGTCCATGACAAGTCGAAGCATATCGAGATCAAGTATCACTATATCAGGGATATGGTGCATAGGGGAGCAGTGAAGCTATAGTATGTTGCGATGGATGAACATATAGCTGATGTACTGACGAAGCCATTAGCCAGAGTGAAGTTGAGTACTTCAGGGAGAAGCTTGGTGTTCTCTAGATCGAGGTCCCTTCCAAGGGGAAGTGATGAGTCCATGAGCCATTCTGACATGGTGAGAGGATTGGTTCCTTCTATGGTCAGATGTAAGGGCTAAGCCATTCTGTCATGGTGAGAGGATTGGTTCCTTCCATTTTAGATATGAGTGCTGAGCCATTCTAATATGACTGTAGGATTGGTTCCTACATGATCAGATATAAGGGCTATTTCCATTCTTGGAATGGAGGTGCTTGGTCAGTTTCTAGGAATACTTGGTCTAGGACTGAGGGCCATTCTGATATGACTGTGAGATGTGTTCTCACATGATCAGATGTGAGCGCATGGCCATTCTGATGTGATTGAGGGATGTGTTCCCACTTGATTAGATATAAGGATTGATGCCATTCTCTTGGAGAATGGAGGCACCTGGTCAGTTACCAGGAACCCTCAACCTGGGGTTGAGAGCCTTTCCATCATGGTTGCAGGATGTGTTCCCGCATGGGTGGATGTAAGTGCAGAGCCTGTCCATCATGGTTGCAGGATGTGTTCCCGCATGGGTGGATTTAAGTGTAGAGCCTTTCCACCATGGTTGCGGGATGTGTTCCTGCATGGGTGGATGTAAGTGCAGAGCCTTTCCATCATGGTTGCAGGATGTGTTCCCACATGGGTGGATGTAAGTGCAGAGCCTTTCCAGCATGGTTGAAGGATGTGTTCTCGCATGGTTGGATATAAGTGCAGATCCTTTTTAGCATGGTTGCAGGATGTGTTCCTACATGGCTAGATATAAGTGCTGAGCCTTTTCAATAGGGTTGTGGGATGTGTTCCCGCATGATCGGATGTGAGTGATAGGCCTTTTTTATGTGATTATAGGATTGGTTCCTACATGATCAGATGTGAGAGCTGGGTGTGCCTTTCTGACATGGTGTTGGATGTGTTTCTCTCATGGTCAGATGTAAGTGCTGGGCGGGCCATTCTGACTTAGTGTCAGATATAAGCGCTAAAGAAGACCTACATGGAGGTTAGGCCTGCAACCAATAAGAAAAAGGGTTGGCTCTGTATAACTTCCTGTGACGAGAAGAATCATGAGATAGCACCCATGATGATGATCTAGCAGTGATGATCCAGATCCAGTGATGATCCAAATCCAATGATGATGATCTATATCCAGTGATGATGATCCAGATCGAGTGATGATCCAGATCCAGTAACAATGATCTAGATCGAGTGATGATCCAGATCTAGTGATGATGATCCAGATTGAGCGATGATCTAGATCCAGTGATGATGATCCATATCAAGTGATGATCCAGATCCAGTGATGATGACCCAGATCGAGTGATGATCTAGATCCAATAATGATGATCGAGACCGAGTGATGATCCATATCCAAATGAAGATAACTTGAAGATGAATATGACTTGAAGATGACATGGACTCGATGATGATCCGGATGATATAGAGAAGAAGACTTGTGCTGGTAAATTGTCTCGAGAGAATACCTTCCTAGTTAAGAGGGAGTGTTGATGTATTTGTAACTTTGGAATGTATTCATCCATATATCTTATGTGTTGTACCCCGATGTTTATTCTGGGATGTGTCTGTAATGTATTTTAGTCATGTCATGCCCCGATGTTCCTATCAGAAGGTTCTATAATTTAAACAAGTTATGTCAAGTCATTGTGGGTAACCCTCCTATTGGTCAAGGGTTAAAGTCCCCTCAGTTGTGGGGCCCTAGGGTTATTACACTATCCTAGAGAATTCAACCCTAGGTGAGTCATTGTAATTTGGGGCAATAGTCCCCACCATTGTGTTAAGGATAACCCTCCTTGTTGGTCAGAGGAGGCAAAGTCCCCACAAGTTGTAGGACACTAGGGTTATTAGACACTCCTAGAGGTGTCGGCTCTAGTAAGTAATTGTAAAGTGAGGCTGACATGTTGGAGTGGGTTTCAAGTGAATGAAAGAATATAAATAGAGAGTGAGCCTCTCTATTTATCACACACACACACTCATTGGGGAACATGAGTGAGAGAGAAGACACTAGGATCAGAGAGAGAGAATATTGCTATCAGGAGATCACCATTATGTTTTCAAGTTTTAATTTTGGTGTTGATTCTATCTCTGAGGAAGTTGCGGGGTTTTCTCCTTTATGGTTTCCCCGAGGAAATTTCTTTGTGTCTCTTGTCTCTTGTGTTTTTTTGTTGTGCATGTTATTCTCTCAGTTAAATATCCTAAGATCATAATGCTAGCTTAACTGATAAAAATATAACATCCATCTCTTCCTACTCAAACCACTAAATTAAATTTCTTTCAGTCAAATTCGTTTCAAAAGGCCGACGGTAAGAAGAAGACTAAAGGTAAATCCAAAAAGCCTTCTAACCAGCAGGATAGTAAACCCAACCAAGAAATGACTGATGCCAACCCAAAGCGGAAGGTGAATTATATGTGTTTAATGTGCGGTGATGACCACTTCACAAGGGAGTTCCCCTAAGGAAACTCTCATCCTGAAATTCTAACGCACCCCTTCCCGCACTACAACAATAGCTTGATTTCCAACAACAACCCACTTCACAAGGAGAATCATTTGCAACCGCGCATGTGCTTATGATTCGTAGTGAGATGGTTGGTTTGACTACTAGAACAAAATATATGAGTCATCTCTAGATAAGCAAATGAATGAAGAAACTATTGAGAAATATTCCATTCCTGAAACTACTGCTCCTCAAGGTCCTATCACTATTGAGAAACCCTCGTTGGATATGGTTTTGCTCCCACCAAAAGTACAATTTGAAAGGATAATTTCAACCCTAATGCCTTGGCCACCCAAAACTACAACATCGTTGAATATTTGTCCCAAGCCCCTTATTCCATGTTAGCCCTCAAAGTGTTACAGTATTTCCCTATACAGCGTAAGAACCTATTATCAATTATTGGATCAGTTGACCCAGATACAATATCTAATGTTATTATGTTTAAGCTGGAGTACCTGTTGGAGTTTTTCTTCTTATATATGTTCTTAGACCTAGGTTCAGTCCCTCCTTTGCGCACAACAAATCCTAGATATCGGCCCGACAGAGAAAGGCTGAGTCAGCAACACCTGTGGTGCAAATGCAGTCTCACCCGATATATCTCTCTTATGGGAAACTTCCAGAAACCAAGTTTCTATAGCTGGGTGGGGGATTTCTATTCCCTTGGAATTATACCAAGTCGCTTGACCAAGGACGAGGGGGTGGGTTACTTATATTGATTATGCACATTTAATATGTGACTCTATTCAACCATCAACATATACTATAATAGTAAATATCATGGATTATAGGAGATTCCAACTACCACGGTGAGACAGATGCATATAACTCAATTGTAAGAAAATACATAAAAATTCATTCACAACAACATACATTCATCATTTACACATTTGACACAGTATCTAACGTGGAAACCCATCCGGGAAAAAACACAAAGGAGATCTTCATCTGGAATGAGAAATACATGGAACCTTTTTGTCTGCGCACCGAGTTGTATACTATGTATAGACCTTCATCTCTTATCTATACATACTTCTCTCTCCTCTCATGCTCTCTAGTATTATGTCGTTGGTTCTTTTCTACTTGACTCTATTGTTTTATCCGCACACAAAATGGATCGACTCTACTTATTTATAACTCTACTACTCTTGACTCTTCGACTCTACTGTTGATCCGCATACATACGGGATCGACTTGACTTCTTTATAACTCTACTACTCTTGACTCTTCGACTCTATTGTTGATATGCACACAACCTAGATCAACCCGACCATCCTCAAGATAACAGAGCACAATCCATCCGAAAGTGTGTAACCAACTAACTAAGTAAGCAACTGAGTAAGTAAGTAAGAAACTAAGAAACTAAGGAAGTAACTCACACACAACCTTGGTTATTCCTTCTTATAGACTCCTACATGTTGCTCTCATCTGAATTCATACAGTTAGCCAACAAGATGTGATTTCTATTCTAGAAAAACATGTTAGTAGGAACTAACGACCCAAATTACAAATATGCTTTCATATGTGCGAAGAAAACCTAATTTAGTCTTTCTATGAATCAAACTTGGAGCTTAAACAATCCTTTTTCAATATTTTCTTTAGGTCAGATGTGTCTCTGCAAAATGAGGTTTTCCCTATAGATACCAATTTGTTCAATAAAGAAACTAAGCTAGACATTTAATTAATGATTCAATTTTTGGGTCTGGATACAGATAGGTATTCTACTGAGTTGTTAATGATTCTTCTGTTCAAAGTTACACCGGTCAATCTGAGCCCCATTCATCCTAATGATTCTGTCTTAAATTTGATGAATTGCTCACTACAAGTATTCACTCTCAGCTAATGAATTTCCACAGTACAAATCACTTTAGGTTTCAATCTCATTTAGTAAGGATGTTTATGTTCTTTAATGAAGATAATTTACAACTACCAGAGATGGTATTAACAGATGATATCTACAATAATTTAATTAAGTACATGAATGTTTTAATGGATGAAGTTTATAAGGTCATTTTACAAAACAATGTCAATTATGAAGGAATCCTTGCAATTTGCACTAGACAAAAGGATTGGTGATTTGTTCTTATTGGAAGAGCACACAATCATTAGGGTATATGGATTCACTCATGAACCTTATATCCTACATGTATTCCTCACTCCAAGTATTTTTGTATTGGATTTGATTATACATAAGCTAATAGTTGAGAATGAGCATTTTATAAGTTTCAGAAAAGATTTAGAGATTAAGCTACTTTGGGTGGTTGGACCATTCATCATTAAAATCAAAGTTACATTGCCTTTTATAGAATATTTCTTAAGGAGATAGGATTTCAAACAACCACTACAGTAAATTATGAACCCCATCATATCATCTCTATAAGGAAGCAAGTAAATAAGAACAAACATTTCGAACACCAAGAAGTTGATGGCTTAGATGAGAAGGATAACTGGTTAGATTATCATTCACCAATGCAGATTGAATGGTATATGCAGCAAGAGCCTACATCACAAGTGCATGATAGCAGCATTACATAGCAGGATCTGTTGGCCATAATTTCTACAGCATAGATAATAAGCCCAATTGCTAGTCATTCAAAAATGACTAATAAGAGAACCTTCTCAGATGCCATGGAAACATAACAGGAGGGTAGCTTAGAGACTTCAAAGAAACAAAATATTGAAGTTGAAGGAGAGTTGGTAAAGGTTACAAATACTGAGGGTAAGAAGAAACAAATGAAAGTAAAATACCCATCATTTGAGGTAAAGGAGTATGCTTTTTCAGAGACTCTTGAAGGTTCTATAGATCAATTTAAAACTAGGGAAGAGTTGTTTGACAAGTATAGGGATAAAATAGATACATCCTTGGATGAAGCTCTGAAGTTATATGTAGATGTAAGGAAAATTTCAAGCAAGGATGTCTCCTTAGTCACTATTAAGGATCATGTTCAAAACACCTTAAACTTAGTAGTGTTAATGAAGAACGGGGTGGCATAAATGAGGTTAAATTTGGAAAATATCCCTATGCCAGACATGAGTCATTTACATAAGAAGACTGGATAATTCATATACAGTGATTTGTTGAAAGAAACCATGAAGGTATCTAGACTACAATCCACCAAGACTAAGGTTCAAAATCAATTCACATAGGAGATGGTGGAAAATAAATCACACTTGTAGCAAATAAAAAATATCTAGGGAGATCTGTTGACTGCTGACAGTGAAAAACATAAAGGGGAAGCAACTCATAAGTTGCTTGCAAAAAAATAAAGTACAATTCAATTGTTGAAGAAGGAGCTGAAAATTCCTGCTACTCAACACATTCAAGATTCAGAGCTGACAAAGCTAGAGAAAGAGAAATAAATACTCAATGATCAATTAAGAAATTGCAAAGCTAAGATCTTAAAGTTTGTAGATGAGAAAAAGGAATGGGTGAAAGAAAAATTGCTCTTGACTGAGAACGTAAAGGTCCTCAAGAAAAAACAGGGTGAATTGGACAAGGAAATAGAAGAAAAAGGAAAAGAACCCGAGGTATGTATCATTGCACCTGCTGCACAAACAACTGAGGAATCCATTGTGCAAGTTGTGTCCCGGGTAAGCTTGAGAGATCTAGAAATTCTTGGCCTTAAGAATTAGAATAAAAACTTGGAGAATCTAGGTCTGAAGAAAGAGGAAGAGAGAAAAGATATGGAAAACAAATGTAAAGATCTCCCAGACAAGAATCAAAATATAGTGAATCAATTGACTGGACAATTTCCTATACAAGGAGAAAGGCATATAATTTGGGATATTATTATAACAGAAGCAGGGAAGATTGGGCCATATCTAAATTATATCATGGATAAGTAAACTATCATACAGGCATCCAGACAAATTTGAACAACACTGAACGAGGCTTTAAACAAGAATCCTATAGATTAAACAAACAACACAGTCAGTTTCCTGAATGGTTAGTCAGAATATGACTTGAAGACTAGGAATAAAAGACAAAAATTTAGTCATCACTTTGGAAAGAAAGGTTGTTAGTAAGCATCAACATCTAGACATTGTACAAGCTAAAATAGACATTATGCATCATCAAGTCAAGATGTTCATTAAGTTATTTACATGAGTGTTTAAAAAGGGTTTACCTTTCTTCTGGGAAGAAAGTGGTAAACTTTTATCTCAGGTGGAGTATCATGCCCAATTAGTCAGGTGTGTATTAGATCACAATAAGTTTGAATACGTGCAACAATCTATGTCTAGAAATACAGTAGTGGAAAAACTATCTGAAGATTTTGAAATATTAAATACTCTTAGAGCTACTTGCGCGTAACTGCCAGAAATCTCCTACATGGACCATGTGGATTTAAGGCTACTGGCAAAGGAAATGGCCATCTTGGAGTTTCCAACTATCAATCAATGGAAGACAGTTGAAAATTTTGGAAAAAATAAGTACAGATTGTGACAATGAAGAATTGATGAAGACCGTTGAAGATTAGTTTAGGTAACATTTTGTAGTTTATTTTTGAGCAGTCATTAGTGAAGGATCCAAGTGACAAATGTAATAAGGCAGTTATTTTGCCTATTTTTAGTATAGAGGTAGTAATCATCTCATGGAGCATTTTTTTATATTTAAGAAATACTATAAAATATAACAAGGGTTGGAACCCGTGAGATAAAATGTTATTTTAATAGAGATTCAAAGATTAATAAAAATTCAGAGTTGAGCAGGCCTTTTTGACAAAGATTCTTGTGTTATTCCATTTTCAATCTGTACTTTCTTTTCTTATATGTGCATTTGTTTCATGTTAAGCTTCCATTCTATTATCGTTTTCATGCTTAAATGAGTTTATAATGGTTCATAAGTCATACTCATATGCTTTGTTCCATTTCTTTTAAGTATTCACAAGACTATTCCTCTAAAGTTAATAGTAAATTCATCCTTGGTAGATGCCCACACTAATGGATTGTTTCTAAAATTCTTCTATATCACTAGACAACATGTTTTTTTACTATGAAGAAATATTTACCCTGCCTCTATTAAAATTGTTCGGGACACAGGGTACTCCCAAAAGACCGAACACCTTGAGCAACCGCTTCACACAAATAGATCACAGATCAACACACCGATGTTTGTAACATGGTTAAAACCCTCGAGAGGGAAATAGTCCACGGCCCCAGCCAAATAGCTACTTGGAGCAATTTATTATGCAAAAGAAAGAAAGTTACATGAGCTTCTCATAATTGATCAACTAGCCAAGGACCCTCTATGCTCTTTAAATATAGATCATAGACCAATCGGGTGTTAAGCCACGAATCAATGGTAGGTATGATCTAAGAGAAGTTGAACCATTGGATCACTTTATGTGTATATCATATCGTGATCGTCAGATTAGAATATTTACAAATGCATACTAATGCATACTAAAGAAACACACTTTACTTAACGAATATATTACACAAGTTGATCTTAACTAACTCCTAAGTGTCTAAATATCCTAACATCCCCCCTTAAGAACAACTTCGAATAGGATTGAAGGATTTACAAAAGTGACACTATTAGGAGAAGGAAGGAGGCATTAGAGCCTATCCCCCCTTAAGGACACATTCCTGAACTCCTAACATAGATCAAAGTTTATAAAACTTCACTTCTGTAAGAGACTTGGTGAAGATGTATGCAACTTGATCATCTGTAGGGCAATAGAGCATTTCAAGAACACGATCATGAACAAGATTTTTGATGAAGTGCATGTGTAGCTCAATGTGTTTGCTGCGCTGATGTAGAATTGGATCTTTGGCAAGATTGATGGCACTTTTATTGTTGCACCAAAGTGGATTAGGTTGCTACTACTCAAATCCAAACTCTAAAAGGATCTGTCGAAGCCATAAAGCTTCCTGACTGGCAACTGCGGCTTGATATTCTACTTCTGCTGAAGAAAGAGAAAGTGCTTGTTGTTTCTTACAAGACCAAGTGATAGGTCTAGATCCCAGGCTGAAAACATAACATGCAGCAGATTTTCGATCATCAGGATCGTCGGCCCAATCTGAATCAGTGAAACCAACCAACAAAGGTTTCCCCCCTGTACTGTAATGAATCCCAAACTAAATTGTACCTCAAATATATCGAAGTATTCTTTTTGCTGCTTTCCAGTGACTTTCATGAGGAGTCTGCATATAACGGGCAACACGACCAAGGGCAAAGGAAAGGTCGGGACGGGAATCAGTCGAGTATAAAAGAATACCAACAAGCTAATGATACAAGGTGGCATCTACTTCAGGGGAAGTACAAGTGGCAGAAAGTTTGACTCCAGACTGGAAGGGAGAAGGGGCTGGTTTACAATCTTCCATGTGGAAGCGATGAAGAAGGTCACAAGCATACTTATATTGGGAAAGAAAGATTTTTTCTTTGGTTTGCAAGACTTGGAGACCAAGAAAATAATGCAAACATCCTAAGTCTGACATTTCAAAAAATTTCTTAAGACTAGATTTCACATGGGTTATAAGTTTAGGGTCACTATCAGTAAGGATCAGATCATCAACATAAAGAAAAAGTATGATGAGATGGTTTCCTACTTTCTTGGTATAGACATTGGGGTCAGAATGGCATCTAGAAAAACCAGTGTCAAGGAGAAAGTTATCCATTTTGGCATACCAAGCTCTAGGAGCTTGCTTAAGGCCATATACGGATTTCTTAAGGAGACAGATAAGGCTAGAGTTATCTTGAACATATCCAGGAGGTTGTTCCATGTAAATTTCCTCCTGTAAATCACCATGTAAAAACACAGACTTGACATCCATTTGATGGACTTCCCAGTTATGTAAGGTTGCAAGGGAAAGAACAAGGTGGGTGGAATTCATTTTTGCAACAGGAGCAAAGGTTTCATTGCAATCAATCCCTTCAACTTGGGAAAAAAAATTGGCAACTAACCTTTCCTTAAGTCTTTCAACACTTCCATCTGATGCATACTTAGTTCTGTAGACCCATTTACATCTGACAAGTTTTTTTCCTTTTGAAAGAGGAACAAGATCCCAAGTATCGTTCGCCATTAAGGAACGATTTTCTTCATCCATAGATGCATCCCAATCTGTATTTCTTGAAGCTTCTACAAAATTTTCTACATCATGATTCTCAGAAACTTGAGCCAAAAGAGAAGAGGCTCGCTGAAACTGAGAACATGTTCGACGTTGATCTCTAGGATCACCGGAAAGATCACCAGCTGCTTCACATGTTGAACGAACCCATCGAGGAAGTATTGGTGCTGGTGCAATTGGAGGAACATGAGCAAGCGGAGGTGTATTTTCATCCTCACTGTCATCATTAGAAACTGGATTTGGAAACCTGTCAAGGAAGTTGGAAGAAGAAGAAGAAGGCACAATCGTCGAATTAGGCTCACAGGCCAAAAATGGCACACCCGCCAAGTTAGGCTCGCATGCCAAGATATTTTCATCAAATTTAACATCTCTTCTAATGATTATATCATGTGAATGGGGTTGAAGAATTCTATAACCTTTTACAACTTCAGAATATCCAACAAATGTGCACTTTTCACTTTTAGGCTGCAATGCTTTCCATTTTTCATCTGGAATGTGAGCCCATGCTTCACAACCAAACACACTAAAGTGACTTACATCTGGTTTAATTTTACTCCATGCTTCTTCTGGTGTTATACCTTGTAAAACTTTAGTGGGTGTGCGATTAACTATGTAATTTGCGCAATTTATGGCCTCACCACAATATTGAAGACTTAGTCCCTTAGATTGGATCATACAATTAGCCATTTCTTTTAAAGTGTGATTCTTTCATTCAGCTACACCATTTTGATGTGGTGTATATGGAACAATGTGTTGTTGTTGGATTCCTTGTTCAGTGTAGAAAGTAGTGAACTTTTGTTAACATATTCTCCTCCATTGTCAGATCTTAACTCAATAATTTGATGACTAGATTTTTTTTTAACAAGGGCCTTATAGGCCAAGAACATGTTAAATACTTCGCTCTTAAGTTTTAGGAAGTAAACCCAAGTGTGTCTGGAGTAGTCATCAATGAAAGTTAAGAAATATTTGAAACCAGAAAAGCGATGTAGATGGAAGAGGACCACACAAGTCACTATGCACAAGCTCCAAAGGAACCGAGGCGTGTCAAGAGGCACGTTTGTCAAAACTATCCCGATGATGGTTTTTGAGTACACAACCGAAACAAACACCATCCTTGCAAGATACCATCAAAAGACCAGTCACCATATTGTCTTTACATAGTTGTTGCAATTAGTGATAATTTAAGTGACCAAATCGCTCATGCCAAAGTTTGCTCAAGTTATCACTATGAGCAACAAAAACTGAAGGAAAAAGTGATGAACCAAAGTTGTTAAATTTGTACAACCTAGTAATATCATCAATAGTTCCAGTAGCAAGGACATTTTGAGGATTTTTAAAATCCTTGATTACAACTTTGTGAGGTGTAAGCATCACAGTTTTACCTTCACTCGAATGAGTAATTTGATAGACTGATAACAAATTGCAAGAAATTTTTGGAACACATAGTACATCACTAAAATGACCATTTTCTACTGGAACTCTTCCAGATCCTACAACACTTAGAGATCTATCATCACCAACAAATATTTGTTTGGTGTTACATTCATGCATAGTAGAAAAGATGGCTTGATCCTTAGCCATATGATACGATGCTCCAGAATCAATGAGCCAATCATTTGAAGTAGAAGAAGAAGATGCAGTATAAGAGTAACCAGAAGCACAAAGTGCATGTCCATGAGAGTTATATTCTGAAGATGAATCTAGGATGATGTGGTGCTTCTTCATTGCTGCTTCCAAGCCTGCCATCTTCTTAAAACACTTAGATTCATCATGATTATCTTTCCCACAAAAATTGCAATGACACTCAGTCTTCTTTCCTTTTTGGTTGGATCCTTTGTCATTTTTTAAAGAAGGAGCTGATATAGAGGGTTTGGGACCCTTGTTGTTTGGCCTATTATTGCGAAAATTATGTTTTTTGGGAGGCTTTCACTTTTATTTTTGTTGGGACAATAAGGCTTTCCCAGATGTATCTGCATTGTTAATTATTCCAAGATGAATGAGCTTATATTTCTCTCTAATTAAGGAATCACAAAAGGATTCAAGACTAGGCTCTTGATAGCTAGCTGCAGTCAAGGATTCTTTCATGGAGTAGAATGTAGATACAAAAATAGAATATGTAGGTCCAAGTTTGGAAATAATATGATAAATACATTGTTTGTATTCTTTCTTAATCTTGCATTCTGCACATAAAAGTCTAAGAGTTTTATACTTAGATAAATAGTCTTGAATGCATGAAAAATCATTTGGATTCAAGGAAATCAACTCATTTTCAATTTGATGACCCCAAATTTCATTGTGTTTACCAAACACAGATTCCAACTTTTCCCTAGCTAAATCAGGTTCATCAATTCCATATATGTGGAATCGCAAATCAGTAGATATTGACATCCCAATCAATCCACGAGCTTCATCACATCTATTTGCCCATTTAATTTTCTTATCATCATCAGTGAGTTATGTTTATTTCCCTGAGGTTATCCTGAAAAGTCCCCTACTTCGCAGAACATCCTCCATACAATATTTCCATGAGAAATGGTTATAACTTGTAAGTATAATATCAAAAGGGGTGGCCATACTGTAAAATAATGGCTGAAAGAACAGAAACTAACTGTCTGGATGCAAAGAGCTCGAAAAAATATGTCATTTTAAAAAAAAGGCACTGAAAACTGATTCTGGATGATGAAGTTATGTTTGATCAAAGAAAATGTTGAAGATGTCCCTAGTAGTGACATGGCAGATATTAACTTGACCAACTAAAAAAAGAACCCCCCTCTTCCCAAGATCAACCTTTGACAATCACTTTACAATAAAGTTGCTTTGAAGTGAATCACTTTTGTAGAATAAGTGAGGTTCACTTTTACAATAATGTTACTTTTAAATAGTGCGGTAATAAATTAAAAGACTTAAGTGACTCACTTTTTATTTTATTTTATTTATGTGAGATGCACTTTTACAATAAAGTAACTTGAAAATAGAAATTGCATGCACTAAAAAGTAGCTTAATAAGACTTGAACTCAAGACCTATTAAGGAATAAAGCAACTTTGGACCAAGTGAGCTAAGTTTAAAAGGTACGTAAAATCATGGAAAGAGGAAGGGGGCTTTTTTTTTTTTACTCCTCTCTCTCGTTCTCCGTGCTTGCCTTTTTTGCCTGCAAATCACAAAAAAAACGAAAAACAAAAACAAAAAAAACTTTTTCCACACAAAAGGGTTAGATCTTGGTTATCTTACCCGGAAAGTCTATGTTTTCAAGTTTTCTCGATGTTTTTGATTTGCCGTGATCGCACAAGGTGCACAACAAAGAGCATACGTAGTCGAGAAGACAAGAAAAAAAAATTTCCCTTTCTATTTCTGATTCGCCGCGATCGCACAAGGTGCACGGAAAAGAGCATACGCAGCGAGGGAAGGAAACAGTCCGAGACTAAAACTGTAAATATCTAGTAATAAAACTGATAAAATATGAGAGATTTAAAAAAAATAAAACAAATCCGTCACTGTAACATTATACCTTCAGATTTGCTGAAATGGGTGTTTCTGGAACAAGCGAAAACGATTTTTGGTTAAACAAAAATTATTTCCCAATGGAAACATCATTCTGGATGCAATGGAACAGCTCCCACAGGCCACAAATGCACAAAAAATACAGAACTAGAAAGCCTTTCAAATTTTCGGCAACACCGGTTCCAAATCTTAATCAAAACCGAAAGCGGCTCTTCATAAAAGCTCTGATACCATGTTCGGGTACATAGGGTACTCCCAAAAGACTGAACACCTTGAGCAACCGCTTCACACAAATAGATCACAGATCAACACATGGATGTTTGTCACATGGTTAAAACCCTCGATAGGGAAACAGTCCATGGCCCCAGCCAAATAGCTACTTGGAGCAATTTATTAGGCAAAAGAAAGAAAGTTACATGAGCTTCTCATAATCGATTAACTAACCAATCGGGTGTTAAGCCACGAATCAATGGTAGGTACAATCTAAGAGAAGTTGAACCGTCAGATCACTTTATGTCTAGAGCATATCGTTACCATCGGATCACTTTATGTCTAGAGCATATCGTGACCGTCGGATTAGAATATTTACAAATGCATACTAATGCATACTAAAGAAACACACTTTACCTAACTGATATATTACACAAGTTGATCTTAACTAACTCCTAAGTGTCTAAATATCCTAACAAAAATTGCTTTGCAATAGCACTGTAAATGTTTATTTTCATACATGACTCCATGCCCAATGAGCACTTGTTTCAACCACAATCACTATTAAATTTTGTTTATTTTTAAACATGATTTGTGAGATTAATATTGAGATATTCCTCTCTAGAAATAAATAATCCATCTTTCTTCTGAAATCTTGGTTTTGAGGTTACTTTGGGGTTATCCTTTCACAACCGGGGTAAATTCTGAGTGCTAACACTAGGTTTGAAGAATAAACTCCTCTCCATATTAGCTCTAGATTCAAAATTATTCTATGTTTCATTTGTTGATGGTCAAGTACTCATGTGGCCAAAATTCAAGACAATTGATGAAGCAACAATAATTGGGGAGCAAGAGGGATGCATGTACAAGTTGAAGGGCCAACCAGAACAAGACTTGGTTCATGACTCTATGGAACCAAGTGAACTATGGCACCGAATACTAGCAAATGTACACTATATAGCACTAAAAATTGAAATCAAGGAAGTATCAGTTCTACCCAATATTCAAGGAAAACATGAAGGAATTTGCAAAGGATGTGTACAAGGAAAGAATGTGAAGAAACCATTTCCTGGCAGTGAAAGCAAGGTGAAAGAAATTTTGGAGATAATCCACTCGAAAGTATGTAGTCCCATGTCGTCCAATTACTAAAATAGGTATGCATACTATGTTTCTTTCAAAGATGATTATTCTTAAAAAACATGGATTCATTTCTTGATAAACAGGGATGAAGTTTTCAATAAGTTCAAGGAATTCAAATCCTTGGTAGAGAATCACACTGATAGGAAGATCAAGACTCTATGATCAGATAATGGTGGTGAATTCACTTCAGAATAATTCAAATATCTATGTAGATAATTTGGGATTAAGAAGTAGATGATCACTCCCTAGAATCCTCAACGAAATGGTGTTACATAGAGAAAGAACAAAACGATAATGGAATCAACAAAGACATTGCTTCATGACCAATACCATTCAATGCACTTATGGGAAGAAGCAGCAAGAATAGTTGTGTATGTATAGAATAGAACACCTCATCGTGTCTTAGATAACAAGACCGTAGAAGAAGCTTTCTCAGGAGAGAAACCATAAGTCATCCATCTCAAAATATTTGCTTTCCCGATATACATACATGTCCCCAAAGAAAAGAGGAAAAATATAGACCCCTCAGAAAACAAGGGCATATTCATGGGATACATTGAAACTTCAAAATCATACCAAATATACTTCCCATGATTCAAGAATACCGAAACCATATGAAACATTACTTTTAAAGAAGATTCATCTTACAGCAAGTCAAGACAATTTCACCTTGAATAAATTGAAGAAACCAAAGTTCCAAGAACCAGAGATACAATAATGAAAGATGTGATTCAAGAAGACCATGAAGACCATGACTTGACAAAACCACAGAGACCTATAAATTCACCCCGTGAGAAAGAATCCTACAAAAGAAGACCAGCATGAGAATGATAGGCAATAAAATATGTAGAGAGATATGGTGCTCCAGATTGGACTTCTAGAGAAAGAAAGAGACCAAGACCATACTCCAGCTATGTGGAACTACCTTGTGACATCATTGATGAAGAAAATTCCAAATATGAGAAAGCAACAAAAAATAATGGAATGGAAGGATGCCATGATTAAAGAGTATCGGTCAATCATGAAAAAAGATGTCTGGGAGGTGGTCCTCAGACCAGAAGGGAATTCTTTAGTGTCTTCCAAGTTGATCTACAAAATCAAGCATACAACAGACAAAAGCATATAAAAGTACAAGGAGATATTTGTAGCTCGTGGCTTCTTCCAGATATAAGGCATAGACTATGAGGACACATTTGCACATGTTGTGTTTTACACTTCCATTTGATATGTACTTTCCTTAGTCACAGTAATGAAATGGAAGATACACCATATGGACGTCAAGAAAACTTTCTTGAATGGTGTAGTTGAGGAAGAAATGTACATGGAGCGACAATTAGGATTTCAGACACATAACAGACATATTGATGTGTGCAAGTTAAATAAGTCCTCATAACATTTGAAGAAGACACCCATGATGTGTTACGGTAGGATGGGAATCTTTCCGATGAGCTTGGGATTTACCAAGATTAAAGAAAATTCCAACCTTTACTACAAGGTTGAGGATGGAAAACCAATGATACTCATACTATACATAGATGACTAGTTTCTAACAATTAAGGATGAGCTCATTGCAAACACAAAGAGGATATTTACTATACAATTCTAGATGAAGGACCTAGGAATGATGCACTACATTTTCAAGTCTGGAGGTGTGGCAGAGATCAAATAGGATATTCCTTGGTCAAGGAACGTATGCAGTATATATTCTA
This sequence comes from Pseudotsuga menziesii, assembly GCA_001517045.1. NCBI lineage: Eukaryota > Viridiplantae > Streptophyta > Pinopsida > Pinales > Pinaceae > Pseudotsuga > Pseudotsuga menziesii. The sequence continues at coordinate 1,214,891 of LPNX010717711.1, forward strand.
AATAGGTTCATAATGATGGACAACAAGGTCATTGATACACCCATGGCATCAAACTTGAAGCTCATATGTGATTCTGCTTCAAATATAATTGATGCCACAATGTATATGCAAATGATTGGTTTGTTAATGTACTTGACGAACACAAGGTTGTACCTACATGGAGGGAGATGCAGGGGGTCCAAAAGGACCTAATGTATCTGGGATACTCCTGGGATGTACCCACACATTTGAGATGCAGGTTTATAGAGATAGTCATAATACATCAAGGTTGTATCCACTGGGTGGGAGACATAGGTGTACCTGGTTTGTACCCACTTAGTGGGAGACACAAGTTGACAAAGAGAGTCGTAATACATCTGGGTTGTACCCAGTGGTTGGGAGATGCAGATTTTCCTGGGTTGTACCCATTTGGTGGGAGACGCAGGTTGACTAAGATATACGTAATTCATCTGGGTTGTACCCACTGGGTGGGAGACATATATGTTCCTGGAATGTACCCACTAGGTGGGAGACCTAGGTTTTATGGTGGAAATGATGTACACGTGGGATTATATACATATGAACGATGTTGTGTATGCTCTTGCACTGATATCCACGGGGTGGAAGACACATATTGTCCTGTGGATGTAATGTAGGCATACGAGATGATGATATGATTTAGATACTACGAGATGATAGTAGGAGACACGGGTTGTTTCTTGGGAATTGTAAAATGAGGACCTAGGCTATACCTACTTAATGGATTTCTTCTAGATATGATGATGAACCCCTATATGGGATCTAGGCCTACATCCAGCATGAAAAAGGGTTGGCTCTATAGAACTTCTGATGATGTATATATTTGAGATATGTCACTAGTCAATGGTCTACGAGATGAGAATTGATGCAGCAGCAATGATGACGATGTCCAAAGATTCTGTCCAATTGTGGTGATGACCATGTCAGAAGAATAACGTCCTTGTTAAGAGGGAGTGTTGTTGTAAATGTAACTTTGGAATATTTTATTTGTATTATTTTTATTATATTTTATTGTAATTTTTTTATTCCTCCTTTCCGATATGTTTTCCCTCCAATCATAAATGTCATTAAAGTAATTGGTCATGTAAAGAGTCAAGGTAAAACCTTCATTGTAAGTCAGGGCAATAGTCCCCAAGGAAACAATGTAAAATGTATTTTTGGTTTCCCATAAGGACAAGTCATCCCATTCAGTTAGAGAATTTGGTCCTATTGAGGAAAAAGGTCACACACATTATCAGTATAAATAGGAAGGTTCCCTCATTTCGAAACACAACAATCACAAGCAAGTTCGTTCCAAGAGAGAGAAAGACAAGTTCAATGGGGTTGAATAAGAATAAGTTGTAGAAGACATCTTATCTTTGGGGTTTCTATCTTTATGGAATTATACTAAGTGACGAATCTATACATAAGAATTTGTTGGGTTTTCTCTCATTTATAAGAGATTAACAGCCCCGAAATGTATCCTAAATAAGAAATGGATTAAAAAATGTATTAAGATTTAATTAGCATCGCTAATCACGTAATAAGTCAAAGGCCTATATCGTAGATTTTTTTCAGTTGCACATTAACCAATGCAGATTTTGTCATGTGGTTCGATGTTGGGTTAATTGAAAATTTTCAAATCTTTGAAAGTGACTAATAATGGAAAAATCCCTCCAATTTCCGTATTTTTCGATTCGCATAGAGGATTCTCGCAGAGTACCTCTGGTTGAGAGGGAATTTCATGATCTGCATGTTTATTGAATGTATCCTAGATGAACGAATTCAGTGAACCTGAAAACAACCAAGTGTATGATCAAATCAAATCAACAAGTAAGAATAATATTCACTTTTTTGTGCCCTAGGTTATATACTTTCATAAACGTATTTTGTTTCAGACCTGATTCTAACATAGGAATTTTTTTTCCTGTGTAAATAATAGAGATTGAAGCCTTGTATCAACTAACAGTGCACAAAATTACATCGAGCACAACCAACACTTTTGATGTGCAAAGGTGAATTGAAATTCCAGGCCTCTCTCTTTTTGTAAGTAAGATCGACAGTCCTTCTATTTCATATAAAAAGAGAGTTACATATTCGGGCTTACTACAGAAACAAGGAGTCAAGCCATGGATATGGAACCACCTAAGAAAGGTATGAAAAATGGTCCATACCGAGCATCCAAACATAACGATTGTTTCCCAACCATTGAAGGTTGACATCATAATACATCTTAAGAAGTTAACATAATAGAAAGAGATGCCTATGGGGAGCATATACATAGAGCAGAACAAAATAGTTAGAACCCCCTGGAGGATTCAACCTCATCCTCCAAGGATTTGTTGGTGTTGGCATAATTGTCTTCCTTGTTTTCCCTACTGAAGGGGGGCTCGAAGAGTTGCATGAGGATTTTCATGTGAGTTATACCTTTTTCAGCATCCTCCTTAAAGAGGCTAACCGTGAGGTTCACACAATCTCCAAAGCTTTCCCTTTCACCCATGGACTTGGCCAAGATAAACTTCAGCCTCTAGTAATTAGAAACGGTAATGTCATGCCCCAGTCTCAACATGAATTTTCCATAGATTTCATCCTCCATGGAAAAAATTGATTTGTGCCTATGAGCTAGAGCCTCTTTTTGGAAAACGGCCTCCCAGTCCACCTCCTGGTGTCCAGCTCCTCCCAAAGTCATCGTCCAATCATGCTGGCATTGAAATCAACATGAAAGGTCTTTAAAGACATGTTGCTGATTAGGCGCCCTGATGCTAAGGAGCACAGTAGCTGAAGCGTGCTGAGGCACCCTTATTCTACACTTCACACTTAAGATCCTCACCTTCAAGTCTAAAACCCCAAGAACAGATATCCCAAGCCCAAAACCACAGTAACTGAAAGCAGTGGTTCACTGGTCAGAACCTTCAAGGTGCATCTTAGCCTGTAGCTTAGCCTTTGTGACAAGCTTAAGCTTCGTCATGGTCCTTTTATAAATATTTCTTGGGAGGAAGCGAATATTTAGATGATCGCCATGCTTGGTGCCATAAATCTTCAGTGATCCCTAGGCTGGATGCCTGATATTTTCTGTATTTTCTTTGGCCTATTTGGATTGGGGTAAAACCATCCTTGGGTATGGAGCACTTGTTGTTGGCATGGATCAAAGGTGGAAGATAATTTCGCACCTTGTGCCTTCCCAATCTATACAAAGCCAAATCTCCAACATAGCTCCAAAGATATGTTGAACAAAAATATGGTGGTGCTTTGCAGCGTGTGAGAGTGTTTGCACTACGGAGTGTTCTTATGCCATGATTTAAGCCTAAGGGAGGATCGGATGGAATATTCCACCTTGACACTTTCCCTCTCCTCCCGATACATTTTTTCCCACCTTTGACACCCGCCGACCATTTCATGCTCACTCGTATCCAGGGGAAATTCCAAGCCTCTTATTAGACATATTAAATTGATTTTCTGATTTTTGTTATGCAATTTTTGTTTAAAAGAAAGCTATAAAGTTATATATTGGATATTGTATATGTATCTGCAGAGTAATCAATTTTTTCCTTAATTTTTTGATGTAGAAATCTATTTAGACCATCTCGATACAAATCTGAAATCTTGGTTGGAAGGAGAAAAGAAATCGAAGGTTATTACCAAAGGTTAGTATTTATGTTGTATTTACATTTTTTTTTTACAAAAACGGATAGCATTTTTACATGAACAAAACATGAATCTTTGCAGAAAAGGCCAGCTTCGGCTCTATGATTTTATTAAAAATAGGTCTCAAATTGCATAACTCAGTTCTCACAAGTTCCAACCCTTTTTCATTTCATTCACTAGTTATTATACAATTGCTCCATGAGCTGAAACAAAAAAAACTGCTAAAAATAGGCATAAGTTCCTTTTACATGTGTCATTCAACATTTATTAAGTACTAACTGATTTTGAAAATAAACTAAAGCCTAAATAACTGATTCCTCAGCAGTAAATCCTCCACGATATTCAATATCTTCAACCATGCAACGTGTACTTGGACCTTCCATATTTTTCCATTTTTTCCATTGGTCCGCAGATGGAAAATACAAAGTGAACATTTCCTTTGACAACATGCGCAATTCTACATGATCCCTGTATGAATAATTTTACAAACGTGCACATGCTTCTTTGAAAGAAAAAATCATTTCAAACTCATCTTCCATCTTGTCCACAATTGTTTTTCCAGATAATGATTGGTGCATGTCAGCAACGTTTGTATGATCCAATCCACATTCAATTAATTTGTCATGATATTCCTTTTGTGTCAGCATTGGCACCTTTTTATTCCCAAAATAATGGGAGTCCCTTCTTAAACAGAGGATCAAACATGTCTCTAAAAAGCTTCAACTGGTGTACCATGATATCTATCTTATCCTGAACTGTGTACAGATGTTGATGCTTGTTTACCACTTTTCTGGACCAAATTATGATAGATATTATGTCCTTAATATTTGTAGTCTTCAAATCATCCTCTATTAACCCATTTAAAAAGTATATGGCATTATTAGCATAATAAATAGGTCTTTTATTCAATCTTTCCCTCACAATTGCCACGCTCTGTTTAGATGATTGAATCACATCCTCTTTGTCTAAAACATAATCAAGGTAAGGTCTCAACTTGTTTTCTTTTTCTATGAGGGCATCCCAGATTATATGCGTTTCCCCCTGTACTGATGACTGCCCTGTGACATGTTTCATAAATTTGTCATTTTTACTCTGTAATTCCTGGCACTTTGCTCCCCATGCCTTTCTTTCTTATTCTCTTTTCAGAGCCAGACTTTCTAGATTTTTGTTCTGGTTTTTCAATCCAACTAGCTCCAATTTTTTTAGACTAAGTTGTGACATCGCCTGAACAATGGTTTGTTCACCAGACATGGTAGAAGGAGGAATAATTCTACTTTCAAGTTTTTTCTCTTTCTTTTGTAGCTCCTTCTCTTTCTCTTCTAGATTCTTTTCTAATTCATCATATTTAGCTTTGAGAGGCTTCTCACTCTCAACTATAAGCGACATATCTCTTTTTCATTGCTTTTATTTTTCTGTAAATTTCAGTAGTTTGGATTTACAATCTGTTAGCTCACCATTCAAGTCTTTTTTTTCCTTCTCAATCTTTGTCATCTTAGAAGATTGTATCGATTGAGTAGATGATATCTTCATCTTCTTCTTCAATAGTTGAATGAAATTCTCTTTTTCATTCAATAATTTTTGAATTATAGACCCTTTATCTGCTTGGATCTCAACAGCCAACAAATCTATCTGCAACTTCTTGATATGTGCTTGGTGGGATCTGTTCTCTTCCTTTTCTTGTCTAAGACGATTCTCAATTTTGCTCTTACTGGATTGCAGCCTTAATAGTTTCATTGTAGCCTTAAATAGTTCAATATAAATAATGTCCCCAGTTTTCTTATGCAAGTGAATCATATCTGGAATGTGGATATTTTCTAGGCTCATTTTCATCTCAACAACCTTGTTCTTGGTTTCTATATCCAAATTAAAATTATTTTGAGGATGATCTCTAACAGTGACTAGAGATACATCCACACTAGATATTTTCCTTACCTCTACATATAATTTTAGAGCTTTCTCTGAAGCTACATCCTTGTACTTGTCAAATAATTCTGACCTGGTTTTAAACTATGAGGTAGAATCAGTTGGTGTATCAGCAAAAGCATACTCTTTGACCTGAAATGCAGGCCCTTTTACTTTCATCTACTTCTTTTTCTCTCCCTTGATGTCTGACACTTGGACAAGATGTCCTTATTTTTCAATTTTTTGTTTCTTTGGTGTTCTAGATGTTTCTTCCTCCTCTGTGTCGATAGCATCAAGAGAAGTCTCCTTTGTTGGTTCTTTCATAGAAACTGGCTATGGGTGTAACCTTCTCAGCTGCTGGAACCAAGCTGGAAGTGCCAGGTTGTGGTGAGGTTGCTTCCCTTACAGAGGAGGTGGAGACTTCTTTCATATCAACATCCCGTTGAGTTTCATGGGGGTAATCCAACCAGTTTGTAGTCTCAGGTAGACCTGCAACTTAAAAGTGTTCAAAAGGCTTGTTCTTATTAACCTGTCTTCTGATAGAGATAATACAATGGGGATCATAATTTATAGTAGCTTCAGTTAGAAACCCCATTTCTGTTATCATGCTTTCAATCATTGGAAGGGGAGATTTAATCTTAATGATAAATGGGCCTACAACTCATGGGAATCTAATCTCTAAAGACTTCCTAAAATTCAAAAAATGCTCATTATCCAATATTAATTTATGTCTGGTCATCCAAAGAAAATACTTTGGGATTAAAAAATGCAGGGATTATATAAGGTTGATGAACAAAACCATATAACTTTATTACTATACCTTGTTAAAAAATAAACCAGTCTCCAATTCTCTTTTTAGGAGAGAACTACAAAATTTCTTTCATTTGTGGCAAAACTCTAGGTAATTGTTTATGAAAGAAAGCATTGTAAACCTCTGACATAAGGAAATTCATGAACTTGATGTAATCCCTGTCCATTTATTATGTGAGTACCATTTCAGGGAGGTGTAGGTTTTCTTCATTGAATGACAAAAACATCTTCAGCAAATAAGATTGGAATCTAAAACTTCTTGTTTTGTGGAAATCCACTAGCTGAGAATGAATATTCTCAACTAGAAATTCATCAAGTTTAAGGCAACAAGATTGTACTAACTGAGTAGACTCTTCAGACTCAACATGATAGGTGCTAAGGGTAAACAATAAGCTCATTAATGGTTCAGTAACATATTTGTCTATATCCAACCCTAAAAATTGACTCATAAGGGTCATGACACCTTGAGTTTCTTCATTAAAAAGTTTAGCATCAACAAGGAATGGCTGGTTCTGTAACTGGACATCAGGTTTAAAGAAAATATTGAAGAAATATTGCTTCTTTTCGACTGTAGACCCTCTAAAGTACTGAAATATTGATTCTTGGTTATATTCTTTGGACTTTTGGTTGAACTCAATGGGAACTGAGAGGGTATTTCTAATAATGAGAGGACTAACTGGACATAGGATTTTTGACTTGGTCTTATCCATAATTACCCTCTCAGAGGACCAGTAATTAGTAGCACACTAGTCAAAAAATTTAGAAGAACTTAGGGTTTCATCTGTAGATAAATAATGAAAGTAATACCTTTAAACACTGTAAAACTATGTCCCCTAGTCCTTAAGAAGTTTTAATTTGTTTTTAACATCTTATATAGGTCTATTTAGCAGTATGGTATCAAATATTTATGAATATTTGTCTTCAAATAACGCCTCAATTGTCTAATACTCTAGGTTCAGGGCTTCTACCTCCTCTACCTTGGTCATTTAAATACTTGTTCAATGAAGACAAGAAGCCTACCTGGTTTGTTGACAAGTGGCCCAAGGATTTTTTCTGATCTAGGCGCTTCCACACAATCCTTGGATTTCAATTTCCAATGCACAGAATAAACAAATGACATAATTCCACATGCACGTACTTTTATATTATTTTTCTCTTCATATCATTCTTGCATATTCCTCAGTGGAAATAGTTCCTATCTGTCCATCCTGTATGATCCATCTTATGTCGTCGATATCTCCCTATTTAAACCCCATGTCTTCATTCTTTGCTATATTGTTTCCCTTATTCTTTATGCAAATCTCAGATGTGAATTGAATTATAGCCACATATTAATATTCTATTTGATATTTACCGTTAATTACTTCTACCTGTTACTCACCTATTCCTCCCTGCTTTGATCTCCTTAAGAATATTGCAATTTCCCTTTCCATAATGATTATCTGCCTTTGATCTAAAAGCACATCAATCTAATTCATTGAATTATGCCTTGTCTACCCAATTCCTCTAGTTTTCTCTTAAACTCTGAGTGTCCGTGCTTAACTAGAAGAATGGTTCCACACCGTAGATCTATATCAGATCAAATCTGTGCCTTTTATTTCTTATATATTTTAACTTCATTCTGCAATCTCAACAAATTCATTCTTCCTCACACCTTTAACCAGCAGAATAAGTTTTGGTCGTTGATCCGGCTTATGCTTTCATCGGGACTGTTAAATGGCGGGGCCTCAACCACATTCCACTAAGCCCGAATATTTTACTTTTCCATGCACTTTACATGAGTGAAATTTCTGCTAACCATTGATCTAGATCAGAGTTAGATCTGAGCCATCAGAATTTGAGGCTCCTAGTCGATTCCGCCAATTTCCAACATAAATTTCTCCGTGCTACTTGACACGATGGAATTTATTAGGACCATAGATAAAAACCCACTCAAATCTCCATTGTTCAACATAGTCAGGCCTACCAAATTCTGCATATTTGAAAAGGTTATGTGTTCTTGCATGTTCTATCAGTGGAATTGATACCTATTGTAGATCCATTTCTTCTGCAAATCTTTGTCATCGAAATGTGCGAGCTCTAAGAAATTCCGGTGATTTTGAAACTTAGTTACCTCATTCAAGTTATAGAAACGGAGTGCATATTCATCGTGAGTCTCTTTCATCCATCAATCCTCATCATTGAAAAATGAGGTGCCTACATATTCCATTGATTAAAAAATTTTGTTTCTCCTCGCATGTTCTATCAGCGAAACTTCTAATGATCATAGATCTTCCTCCTCCCATTGATCTAACGGTTGATTCTATCTGTAGGTTAACACCATTCCTCCAGCCATAAAAATTATTTCAAATAATCATCTTACCTCTGCATCATTATTTACAGTTGTCGATATTCATTGTTGTATATCTACACCCTTCATTGTTGCTAAAATATAACACTAGAGTAGATTATTCACAAGCAATTTATTTTCAAGGTCGAACCTTAGGATTTTTCAAATGTTTTTCATTTCAAACCAAGGAATAGACCCTTCAAAAACTTCAGAACCTACTCTGTACTCCTCTAGTCCATATCATATAAAAAATTCAACCTTACCCATCATTTTCACTGGCCAACCCCCTTCCAATCTCTTAGACCAAAAATGATGCTAACACCTATTAAATTGATTTTCTAATTTTTGTTGTGCAATTTTTGTTTATAAGCAGACTATAAAGTTATATATTAGATAATGTATATGTATATGCAGAGTATCAATTTTTTCCTTAATTTTTTGCTGCAGAAATATATTTGGACCATCTGGATGCAAATTTGAATCCTTGGTTGGAAGGAGAAAAGAAATCGAAGGTTCTTAACAAAGGTTATGTTGAGGCCTGGAAATTCGCAGGCAACAATAGCAATGGATTCTCCCCAGTCAACGTTCCCAACTAGCCCGTGACTGTTTGGTGTAGGGAATCTGTCTAGTTTGCGGTCCAGCTACCATAGGTCAAGTAACAAAAGGGTTTACCGGTTGCGGCCCGGTCCACCATATGTTTTTGTATTTTTGACTTAAAGTATGATATGCACGTGCCTAATTAACAATGCAGGGTGATAAAGATGCAGAGAGTAGTCACAATGTGATGCGCAGGTTCTTACCTCTCATCTTAGAACTTACAAGCATACAAATCATGCGAGAAAATAAATACTAACTAAACTATCTCTAGAGAGCTGGGCATTAATTCATGAGTAATGCACCATGTTCATGTGTTATGGAGAATCACAGATAGTTGTTTTTATAACCAAACATATAAACATGAATAAAAGTGTGTATGATAAGATAGCTCATCAATAGTCAAAATTCCCATTACTCATAGTGGAAAAAACATCACCAAGGTACTGAAAAACATTCAGACAAGAACATAGGTTCAGGAAATTAGAACGTTCTTACAGCTAATGAGACACAGCTGAAAACGAAATAGTTCACATTCAACATCGCTCATTTAATCACATTGATACATTCCACATAGCACTTCCTCCAACAGGAAAAATTTGCAGTCTCTGGTTGTAAAACGAAATAGTTCCTCTTACAAGCATTAAGTTACAAGTTTTTCCAAGGAAAAAGCCCTTGTAGCTTCTCACTTTCAAATATTTAAACAAAACAGTAGACCGCTTGGGTTCCTCCCAAGCGTGTGACTTTTCGGTCCTTTGAACGTTTCATATCCCTCTTTTCATCTTTTCTGCGCATGCTCATGATCAGCTAAGTAACTGACGGACCTTTCAGAGCTATGCCTTTGTTGCTTTTAATTTTGTCTTTTACTTTGCCCATGCCCCTTGAGATCCTGCCTCTTATCTGTACCTTCGCACCACAACAATATGAAAGTCTTTTGGATCTTCCTGCAGTTAATCAATGTGCATCATTCACCGGGATTCCATTCTAAAAAAAAATGCCAAATTAAACCAACTAAATGACTAATCCACAAGAAATGGCCAGGTGCACCACTTGATCTGAGAATTTTAACAAATGCCAACACCACTACCTCGCCCACCTATAGGCTCGACAGACATCATCCACGACGGAAAACAGAAAACTCATCGGCGGCTAAAAAAAAAAAACTCACATCGGAAGGGTAGATTCATTCACCACCGCATGAGCAGGTCTTAAAAGTGACAGGCACTGTGAAACCACTTAATCCTATCGGAGTCAGGAAAGATAAGACCTAAGATGCGGGCGGGAAAGTTCTCAATCGAAAGTCAAAAGGATTTCGACATCAGAATATGAAAGCTTTTCACAGCCGTAACGGCGGGAGAGAAAAGACTATGGACATGTGACTAGCATCGGAGAGCGGAGCGCTTTAGACTTCGGGTAGCTAGCTGGTTTGGGAGCCGCAACGGTGGAAGCAAAAAAGGTTATAGCCTCCGATTAAATGAAAAAAACTCCAATCAAAAATAAAAAAAAACACTAAGTGCTTAAAGGCTCTGAAATTCAACAACGGTTAAAACTGTTCCTCCTATGAAACGGAATTTTGCAAAGGACAAAAAGGCCTGATCCATTTTCAACTTAGCAAAACAAGCTCTAAAATATGCGATCTACAACAATCCCAAACACGAGCAATTTCTAAAAACCAGGATGAAAAGTAATCTTCAAAAAACCATCCAAAATTAAAGCACGAGGTTCAAGGATCCAAACGATTAAAGACAACACTAAATCATGAGGAGGGGACCAAAATTTAAGAAAATTGGGGAAAACAGTTGCATCGGCAACAATTGGCAACTACCTAGTGAACCTAGATCTCTGGACAATTTTTTCCTTAAGTAGCAGACTATTTAACAATAAAACCACCATGTTGAATTCTTCGAGATATATGGATTTCCCAAATGGAAAATATATGAACTTTTAATCATTGAGGGTAATCCAATTTAGGAAAATGGAAACCAAAATTTCAAAGTCAATATAACTCTTTCGAGGCCAGGAGTATGAGTTTCATTTTTTACCTCTGTCTTTGGGTAGCTTCCAGCTTGGACACCACAAGATCGTAACATAAGGTAAACAGAGATATTCATTTGTTCCTCATTCCCATGCCATTTTGCACTTTTTTGTGTTTTTGGACTTTTGTCCTTTTGAGTCCTCGTCATGCCTTTCTTTTTGAATTTTTATTCAGGCTCCTCTATCCATAGTGTCCTTTTCTGTGAGAGATGTATTTAATTTTCAGCTCAAGGATGGAGAGGAACTTTTGGCAATTTTATACTCATATGATTTAGTACTTTGTTTTGATACACATTGCTTTCTTAGGAGTTTTGACTCTTCATAGCCTTTTGGCTTTCAATTCTTGGCATGGGATCATTTATATATAATATACTGTTTACCCTGCTTCCTTTCCATGGGTCTTTTGCTGTCACCCCCTAGGACATTTTTTAAGTGTGAGATGGATGGAGCCTCGAAATAGTATTCCAGACCCTTTAATCTTGAGTTACTTTACAGGGATTAAGCAGGACTTCAATGCATTCATAGCCATTTAGGAAAACTGCTAAACTAGAAGAAATTCTATCAGATAAAATCATAATACACAGTCTTATAATCAAGGATTTTAGTTTTTCCAGAATACTAATGCTCTCCATGCAACCAAAGCTTGCTTCTTTAATTGAAATCAAACAGAAAATCTAAACTAAAACAAACTAAACTTCATGACTCAAAGAACCAAAAAACGGCTAAGCCAGATTATTTATATACAAGATAGAAGAAAACAAATGAAACTCAAGAAAAATAAGGCTTGAGAACTAAACCATTTACTGGTAAGTTCTCTTCCCACCCTTGCAGATCTTGTAACTTATAAGTGGAAGGGCCAAGTTTTGTCGCAATCTGGAAAGGACCTACCCACAACTGCTGGAATTTCGTGTGTTTTCCTTTCTCATCATGGGGGTGATCCCACTTGAGAACTAAATCTCCCACATCAAAGTCTTTTGTTCTTGCCTTATGTTTGTTGAACCATCTCTTTATTACCTCTTGCTGCTGCTTAAAGCGCTCTCTGGCTTTAGATCGAGCCTCTTCTGCTTTCAGGAGGTTATATATCCTTATTTGCAAAACATCATCATCCGACCCTCTAGATTCTTGAGCTATTATGGAAGAAGGTAGCATGATATTGGGAGGAAGAATGGCTTCTTTACCGTACACAAGGGTATATGGAGACACTCTTATCAAAGACTTGGGGGTGACTCTATCAGCCCAAAGGGCATTTGGTAGCGCTGAGTGCCAACTCCTCTGGGTTTCTATTACAGTCTTCTTTAAAATTCTAATCAGATTTTTGTTAGAGGATTCAGCCAAGCCATTTCCTTATGGATAGTAATTCGCAGAATAATGCAATTTTATCCCTTTATCACGAGCAAAAGAAGTTAATTTAATTGATGAAAACTAAGTAGCATTATCAAATACTAATGAAACTGGAACTCCAAACCTGGTCATGATATGATCTTGTAGGAAGCTGATGACCGCGTCTTCATTTATTTTGCGCAGCGGGACAGCTTCGACCCAGCGAGTGAAATAATCGGTCGCAGTCAGAATGTACTTGTGTTGTAGGGAGGAATTCGGTTTTATTTATCCAATAATACCGAACCCCCATTGCTCGAACGGCTCCGTGATCATCACCGGATTTAGGGGTGTTGCTGCTTTGGGTTGTCTCCCACTACACCTTTGGCAAATATCGCACTTCCGGACATGTGCATGTGCATCTTTGAAGAGTGTAGGCCAATCGTAACCGGCTCTGAGGATTTTGTGGGCTGTAGTATCTCCTGAATAATGTCCCCCAGCAGGCCCGTCATGCAAATTTGTCATTACCTTCTTCGCATCTTCTTTCTCTAAGCATCTAAGCAGAACTCCATCATAATTTTTTCTAAATAATATTCCTTCAACAATTTGAGATGAAGCTGATTTAAGATGCAGCACTCTTCTTTTCTTGGAATTCCAATGTTCTGGAAACAGTCCTGCCTGTAGGTAATGAACGAGGTCCCTATACCAAGAATCGGGAGCTGTGAACAAAGGACATACATCCATCAAATGTAATTCAGCCTCGTCTTACTAGGAGTGTTCGTCATTTTTCCCAAAGGACATATATCCATCAAATGTAATTCAGCCTCGTCTTACTAGGATTGGATTCGAGGTCATACTCTTGAAGAGCTGTTACCCAATTTCCCCTTCTTTCTCCTAACTCCTTCTGTACAAAAAGGGACCTTACAGCTGGGTATGGTACGATCACCTTGGTTCGATTTTTTAATATATAAGGCCTAAATTGTTTCACTGCTTTGAATACTGCGTAAGCTTGTTTATCAATGGCTGGGTAATTTAATTCGGCCCCTTGTAGACCAGTGCTCATGAAATATATTGGGAATCCATCCCCCCCCATCTTCCTTTTGGGTAAGCACAGCTGCTAGTGAATCATCAGATTCAAAGGTATAAAGAATAAAATCTTTATCGAAATTTGGGCTTTTCAGGGAGGCTGTGTGTGCAACAGCAGTTTTAATTTTGATGAATGCATTCTTCTCAATTTCAGTCCACTTGAATTGTGCATTTTGCTTCACCATTTGCTACAGAGGCTTGACAATCTGAGCGAAATCAGGCACAAATCTTCGCACGAAGTTTATTGATCCCATAAATGATTGCATCCCTTTTTTATTATGGGGCAAGGGAATCTGTTCAATGGCTTTGATCCTTTCTGGATCAATAGAGATTCCCTTCTTTGAAACTATGTGACCAAGCAGCTTACCCTCCGTAACAGCAAACACACATTTTTTTGGATTGAGTGAGATGCCATATTTCTGACAGCGTTCAAAAATCTGCCTTAGATGGAACGCGTGTTCTCCTCTTATCTTTGAGAATATTGTAATATCATCGAGGTATATCACCACACTATGTCTAATCAAACCGCGGAAGGCTATGTCCATAGCCCTCTGGAATGTGGCTCCAGCGTTTATAAGCTCAAAGGGCATTCTTCTGTAAGCGAAAGTTCCCCATTTGGTCCTGAATGTTGTCTTCAACCTGTCTTCTTCAGCTACTAATACCTGATTGTAGCCCGAGAATCTGTCTAGTAAGGAAAATAGTTCATACCCTGAGACCATTTGTAGTAGTTGCTCCATGGGTGGAACAGGATAGTTATCTTTGTCTGAAGCACAGTTTAAATTCCTGAAATCCACGCATAGCCTGATTTCTCCATATTTTTTTCTCACTGGCACCAGATTCGAGACCCACTCAAAGTATCTGACCTTAAAAATGATTCTAGCATCCAATAATTTCTTAACTTCACTCTGAATCAGCGGTTCCAATTTTGGGTGCATTTTTCTTAAAGGTTGTTGATACGGTTTGTTGCCAGCTTTGATGGGGATAACATGCTTGATGATGCTGGTGTCATATGTTTTCAAATCTTCATATGTCCAGGTGAAAACATCTTTATATTGTTTAAACAGATTGACGAACTTATCTCTTTCTGCTGGTGAATAGCATTTGCCAAGATTCACATATTTAGGATTTGTCTCAGTCCCTAAATTTATCAACTCGAACTGTAGAGATGAGCTGTGAGTCTTCACGTTGGTTGGGGTTCTGAACTTTTCATTTAAATCAAACATTCTTTCTAACGTTCTGACTCCTTTAGCGATGAAATTATCATACTTCAGCTCGGCTTGATGTTCTTCATCGTCTATAATTGCTCCTTTAAATAACTCGTCATTTGTTAAGCACTCTATAATCTATTGATCGTCATCGAATACTCGTAGGTTGGTGATCATATCAGGTACCGAGGGCCTGAAAAGTAATTCAACAGAGCATCGATTATTAGTAGGTATGAGCCTAGCGGCTGATGTGGCCAACAAGTTAGCTACTGCATTTTTAAGTCTTGGGATTGAAACAATATTAAATGCGTTAAAACATTTGAGCAGATCCCATACCTCATTTTGATAAGCTTTTAGGCGAGGGGAAACACAATGTATTTGATTCCGGATCTGTTTAACAATTATTTCAGAATCTCCAAAAACTTTTAGATTACTTACCTTTAACTCGATTGCTTTCCTTAAACCCTACACCAGCGCTTCATACTCGGTCATGTTATTTGTACACTCGAACTCTAATCTACATGAGAGAAAATGTTTATTATTTTTGGGGTCGATTAGGACACATCTGGCACCTGACCCTTCTAACGTCTTAGATCCATCAAAAAACAAAGTCCAGAAATCACTACCTACTGCATGAGAATCTATTCCTACTGCTAAGTCTACTATTTTACAGTCGATTTCATCAGCCTGTGAAAATCGAAGGAGATCAGGCTAGGTGTCTGATGTGTTGTCGGCTTCTTCTGCTTGGTAATTTCCCGGTTCCAACTCAATAAAATAATTTCCCAACACATAATCCACGGGTTCATTCTTCTCCTCCAGTTGAGTGACGTTGTATTTCATGTGAGGCTCCCGAAAAATTTTAATTTGGTTCAGGCTTCCTTTATATGGCATCCACAGATGCGACCAATCCGAGGGAAAATAGCCATTTAGTTTGGCCGACCAATCTCTGCTCAGAACAAGACCGTAAGCGTCTGGTATATCGGCCACCACAATATTAATAATTTGGCACACTTTATTATTTGACGCTAGGTGGACTAGGACATCCTCCATCTCACCAATTACCTTTACATCCATCCTGTCCAACTAAACAACCCTCCACGTGGATGGCTTAGGCTGCCCATTTATCTTTTTACAGACTGATATTGGCATGATGTTAACCGACGCCCTTGAGTCTACCAGGCAATTATGTACATTGTGATTAAAAATTTCAAAAGTGAGGAGGAAAGGTGGATGTTTTCTTTTAGACTAACCTCCACTGCTGGTTTCTTCGATTTCTTCTTCCTCTTCAGGTCAATTTTCTGTGGGCAGCCTCTCATCCGATGCTTCAAGCGCTTTCAATAATATTTCATTTTGCTACGGTACTTTACACATTTCAAATAGCAAAACGTTTGCCTTTATCTTATTTATGTCTTCCACAATGTCATAATCCATCTGTGGTTCAATGGGATGTGGTTTATCATCATTCATCTTTTCCTCATTGGGCTTGGCCAACGTATCATTCTGCCTAGGATCTTGGCTGGTAATGGTGAATTCGGGAATTTTATCAGCTACAGAATTATTTTGAAATTTCTTAACATTTTTCTGCAACCTTTTGATTTTGGGGAGTATGAGACTGTCTACTTTAATTGGCCCTTGGCTCCTTGTTGTAACATTGGTTTCCATGACATCCTTGTAGCCCTGATTCTTTTCCTTTTCAACATCAAATAACGAAACAAAATTCCATAGAACCATGGCTTCCTCTTCTTGCTCCTTCGTTGAAGTGGTACTCTCTTTTCTTTCTTCCTCTCCATCTTCTGTTAATCTAGAATCCAACAGCTGATTCATGACCAACGTCACCGAGTTTATCCATTGAGGACAATTCTTTTCAGAGTGTGGTTGCTGATGGAAAGTGCAAAAATTGTCCATGCCTACCTCTGTTAAATTCATAGATGCAGAATTATGTGGAGGAGGTTGGGACTGATTGTTATCGCCTCTTTTCTTGTAATAGGCTTTATAGAACTTTTGAGTTGCCTTCTCTTTCTCCAAGTCTATGATTTTGTTAGAAAGCTTCTGCATCATTTTTGCCATACTCTCAAAATCTGGTGATTTTTCTTCCTTAGGCTTAGTAAACAATAAGGATTTCCTTCCCACACCTTTCTCTCCTGACTGTTCGGGATAATCTTCGATACTTTCTCTTTCAGCCTCCACTATTTCCGCCTCTTCATAGGTTTCTGCCAAAGTAGGCTTGGCCCTTATTTTGGCAAACATGGCCAAATCAGGGCCTAAAGCCAAAGTATAATATTCAATCAGGACCTTGTCCGAAGGTTTGTGAGCTTCAGAAGAATTCTTGAGGTATGCTGCAAATCTTTGAGTAAAGCTATGCACCTTCTCCTTTCTCTCTTTCTTCAAGGCGCATAGCCCTTTCATGAGGGTTGCATGAGTCTTTTGAGTTGCATACTTACTTCTAAAAATTCTCTCGAAGGTATCCCAATCAGGGATAGAGTTTGCAGGCAACCCAAAATACCATGATGTTGCGGCTACTTTAAAGGTGTGCGAAAAAAGTCTGCAAACTACATCCTCATGCTCGCCCACCCTTAACCCTTCTATGGCCAAGTAAAAACTTTGCAGGTGGTCATCTACTAGTATCTTCTCACTTGGGTCGAATTTGGGAAACATCTTCTCAAAGGCTTGAGGTAAATCATGTAACGAAGTTGTTAGATTTAAAGGTGATCTGGCTCTCCAGGCAGGTGGTGGATTCGGTGGGTTTGGTGGTGGATTGGCGTTAATGCCTGCCATGAGTCTGGGTGGAGAGTGAGGAGGTGAGAAAACAGGAGTGTGAGCAGGAGAACTGTGAGGAGTATCTAGGCCTTCTTGATTCAAAGGCAGTACAACTTCCTGTAAGGTTGTTTCCACAAGTTCTTCCCAATCCTCAACCAGCACTGAGTCTTCCAATATAGGACGATCTTTTCTTTTATATTCTCTTCTGGGTAATTCAGGGATGATCGGAAATCCTCCATTATTCTTCACATATGCCCTGGTGTGTCTTCTCAGGTTATTAATAACCTTGTTGTCAACAGAAAACAAATTTTCTCTACTCCTTTCTTCTGGAATTGGATTATGAATCACACTACTTTCAAAACTGATACCGGTGGAATAATCTCAGGAAAACGGGTTTCCTTGGCCAGCCATGCACTGGCGGCCCTCCTTCTAGTGCCAGAAACTGTTGAGGCCTGGAAATTCGCAGGCAACAACAACAAAGGATTCTCCCCAGTCAACGTTCCCAACTAGCCCGTGACTATTTGGTGTAGGGAATCCTTTCGGTTTGCGGTCTGGCTACCGTAGGTCAAGTAACAAAAGGGTTTACCGGTTGCAGCCCGGTCCACCGTATGTTTTTGTATTTTTGACTTAAAGTATGATATGCACGTGCCTAATTAAAAATGCAAGGTGATAAATATGCAGAGAGTAGTCACAATGTGATGCACAGGTTCTTACCTCTCGTCTTAGAACTCACAAGCATCCAAATCATGCGAGAAATAAATACTAACTAAACTATCTCTAGAGAGATGGGTATTACTTCATGAGTAATGCACCCTGTTCATGTGTTATGGAGAATCACAGATAGTTGTTCTTATAACCAAACATATAAACATGAATAAAAGTGTGTATGATAAGATAGCTCATCAACAGTCAAAATTCCCATTACTCATAGTGGAAAAAACATCATCAAGGTACTGAAAAACATTTAGACAAGAACATAGGTTTAGGAAATTAGAACATTCTTACAGCTAATGAGACACAGCTGAAAATGAAATAGTTCACATTCAACATCACTCATTTAATCACATTGATACATTCCACATAGCACTTCCTCCAACAGGCAAAATTTGCAGTCTCTGGTTGTAAAACGAAATAGTTCCTCTTACAAGCATTAAGTTACAATTTTTTCCAAGGAAAAAGACCCTATAGTTTCTCACTTTCAAATATTTAAACAAAACAGTAGACCTCTTGGGTTCCTCCCAAACGTGTGACTTTTCAGTCCTTCGAATGTTTCATATCCTTCTTTTCATCTTTTCTGTGCATGCTCATGATCAGCTGAGTAACTGACGGACCTTTCAAAGCTGCGCCTTTATTGCTTTTAATTTTGTCTTTTACTTTTCCCATGCCCCTTGAGATCCTACCTCCTATCTGTACCTTCACACCATGGCAATATGAAAGTCTTTTGGATCTTCCTGCAGTTAATCAATGTGCATCATTCACCGAGATTGCATTCTAAAACAAAAAGCCAAATTAAACCAACTAAACAACTAATCCACAAGAAATGGCCAGGTGCACCACTTGATCTGAGAATTTTAACAAACGCCGACACCACTACCTCGCCCACCTATAGGCTCGGCAGACATCATCCACAACGAAAAACAGAAAACTCATCGGCGGCTAAAAAAAAAACTCACACCGGAAGGGTAGATTCATTCACCACCGCATGAGCGGGTCTTAAAAGTGACGGGCACTGCGAAACTACTTAATCCTATCGGAGTCGGGAAAGATAAGACCTAAGATGCAGGCGGGAAATTTCTCAATCGAAAGTCGGAAGGATGTTGACATCGGAAGATGAAAGCTTTTCACAGCCGCAACGGCGGGATAGAAAAGACTATGGACATGCGACTAGCATCGGAGAGCAGAGCGCTTTAGAATTTGGGTAGCTAGCTGGTTTGGGAGCCGCAACGATGGAAGCAAAAAAGGTTACAGCCTCTAATTAAACGAAAAAAACTCTAATCAAAAATAAAAAACACTAAGTTCTTAAAGGCTCTGAAATTTAGCAATGGTTAAAACTGTTCCTCCTATGAAACGGCATTTTGCAAAGGACAAAAAGGCCTAATCCTTTTTCAACTTAGCAAAACAAGCTCTAAAATCTGTGATCTACAACAATCCCAAACACGAGCAATTTCTGAAAACCAGGACGAAAAGTAATCTTCAAAAAACCATCCAAAATTAAAGCATGAGGTTCAAGGATCCAAACGATTAAAGACAACGCTAAATCATGAGGAGGGGACCAAAATTTAAGAAAATTGGGGAAAACAATTGCAGCAGCAACAGGTTAATATTTATGTTGTATTTACATTATGCTTACATAGATACTCTGTTTTTTCACTCTTGCTTTCCATTTAAGAAATCTCATGTGTAATCTTTGTAGGCCAT
This sequence comes from Pseudotsuga menziesii, assembly GCA_001517045.1. NCBI lineage: Eukaryota > Viridiplantae > Streptophyta > Pinopsida > Pinales > Pinaceae > Pseudotsuga > Pseudotsuga menziesii. Next base: position 1,234,985 of record LPNX010717711.1, read on the forward strand.
TTAAGTTTCCTTACATCTTTGCAGATTGATACATTTTATAAATTTTAACATGTTCAACACAGACCCTGATCCATTTCCATGTAAAGAGTGGAAGTCATTGCCGTCGAAGGTTGTGGAAGAAGCTTTTAGAATACTTGTTGAAGAGGATGGTAAACAAGAAAAGAGACAACAAATGAAGCAACAATTGTCTACACAACGATGAAAGTCACAGCAATTATATAGAATTGTAAAAAATGATTGTTGGAGTGAGGATGATGATGATCGGATCCAACCTAGTCATAGGCAAATACCTTATCAACTCTGAGGTCGTTCAACTCTGTAGTCTGTTAAAAGAAAGGAACCAAATTTTGATACAATTGCTTGTCTTAAAGGAGATAATGGTTCAAAAGAAATCATTATATGCAAATTTATAGATGAGTCACATTCAGGAAACATAGAGTTGACACGCTTGGATCCTTGTGGAGATGATCCAATTCTTTACATTGTTGGTACCAATGACACATGGACACATTCAATGGAGGATGTTATGCATGTTCAAATGGTGTATGCAACTAAAATTGGCAAGCTTATGCTACACCATCCTTCACTTTGTGAAATAAAATCACAATTATCTTCAAGTGGGTCAAATGAAAATCATAAAAAACATTCTAATGCAATCATCAAGCGAGGATTCTATATGGGATCTTCTTCAGATGTGACTCCCTTATTGACTCAAAATGGTCGTTTTGTGAATATTGGTAGAAGTAAATTCATTCAAATGGATGGGTTATTGGTGTGCAACACAAATCTGTTTGATTTTACCGTAAAGGTGGGCATGTATGTTCTTATTTATTATGACAAATTTCCTGGATTTTCTGAAGATGATTCCTTGAAAATTCCATATCATGTAGAAGTGTTGTATTGTTTAGTAGATGTTTCCACTGATGGAACATTTTTTTGGGTAAGAATATTTAAAAATCATGTAGATGTTTTTGGTAGTGGCCATTATGTTATTGAAGGTGTGAATTTTCATCCACATGAGGTGTTTTATACAAAACAAGGTATATTGATACCAACTGAAATCATAGATGGTGAGTATACATATGTATCTTTTAATATTTATTTTTCAACTCATAAATGGAAGATTTATTTATAGTATCTAATGTTATATTTTGTTGTGTTGTAGGCATTGTTGATGTTTTATTTACTATGAGCTTTATTAAAAGGTGGGGCATGAGCACTCGAAAAGGGGAATCTTTTTTTGTCTCTTTGTTGTTATGAATGATGATAAGCGCACCACTTTTCAACTTCTCGCAACAAAAGGTGACAGTGAAGTTGTGACTGCTAGATTAGCTGCCACTACATAATATGGAACACAAAATGCATTTCCATCATATCTTGGAGTATTGAAGCCCAATCGAGTGCATCGTCACAATATTCATCTTCTTTCCTACAAATGTTTCAATCACATAAGGTATTAAAATATTATACGCAATGAATCTTATGTGGAAATTCCTTTTTCAGATGAAAGTTTCATGGTTACTTTTGAACTAATTGCAATGCATTTTTTACCTCCTGAGATTGCAAAGAAGAATAATTCACTAGATTTCATCATAGAAGGCTATGAGAATATTAAGGAGGCAATTTCCTATACATGTCCAACATTTCCTGATAGATATCAGCCAAGTTCAGGCTCAAGTGATCAAACTCAACCTGTTGGTAAATGGAGAGTGGGACCAAAATTTATATTTCGATATTTGTATAGCAGCCTGCAATGTCGTGTACAAGTACACTTTTCATGGGATTCACACCAAAAGGACTGTGCTCATCGTTGTTATGGATTAGGGATAAGGACTAGTGTACCCCATTTGGAGTTGTAAACATTTTACATTTCATTAATAAATTTTTATATTGTTTGGTGTAATCTATATGGTGAATTCTACTATTTAATACATATGAATTATGTATTTGTTGCATTCAATACTTTATGGTATATCATTGTTCTATTATATTTGGTTTTTCATTTCAAATAAAATTTTCATTATATGTGAAATTTGAAAGTTTGAAACATTAATATACATTTCCTAGCATGTGGGTTATTTTGAAGATGCTTCTATAATGTCTTCAAACTATCTGAAAAACCTCTTATTATAGCCTCTTCTAGAATCATCAAAACATGTCCCATGAGGATCTGCACTTATAGGAAACAGAGTATAACTTTCCATAAACAATAACCTTACAACAGTAAGATTTTCTAAAAAGGAGGAGCTGTAACAGGAATTTGCTAAAACAGAGTAGTTGTAGCAAGATTTTTTCTAAAGATCTGTAATAGATTTAACAGTCTAAGGAATATCTTTAAGTTACATATTTCATTATAAATCCCAATGATATTCAATCTTTCTCTAGGTGTATTTATTCATTCTTCACCTCCTCTTATTGTCAATACTCAATAACACCTTGAGATTCATGTTGTTCAACAACAATTATTTCCTCGGGTTCATTGACATAGTTTATGGCCAGCTAAATGGAGTCTTAAAATTGTATCTCTATCTGTTTAGCATGAAATTATGTCACTTTGACCATTTAACAAAGACTCCCACCAAACATAATCAACAACATCAAAGTACTCAACTATATAATTAACATAATTTATTTACTTGTCTCTTTGGACAAACTGAGACCATGGTTGAGTAGACAAAAAAATAGCCTACAAGATCCCCATGTGGTGTGGGCATTTTATTCAACACACAATTTGTGGCAGGAATATTCCTCTTAAGTCTACTTGGACCAATTTTCCTATACTTAGCCAATTTCCTGATTTTCACTAATTTGCCATATTTCTCCAGAATGATGTCATAATACAACAATGATTTCAACTTCATGCCACATCATCATCTATGCCATGCCATGCCATGCAGGCATCATCCTTATTGCAGGAATCAACCTTTAATGTGGGCATCACTTAGCCCCTTTACAACACTTGGCCATTTTTCCTTACTCTTTAGTATGCAAAATAACATTTTTCTTCTATTTTGGCAGGTTGATATTTTCCTTATCTGATCACCATAAGAAAAACCAAGAGCATGGCTAGATATCCATTTCAACAATGAATGGGATCATATCATCTAATGAATTTTATCATCAAAGTAACTCCCCCATGAGGGCATTTCCAAATGGTCTCTCAAACTCTTTTTCTAACACTTGACCATTTTTCTTCAAACCCTAGGTCACCAAGGTGATTTCATTTTTCCTTCAAATTTGGCAAGTGAGATACCCAATGGGTAGAGTCCAACAAAGTGAATCCATAAAGACCACTTTCATCTTATAAAGGTTCTTTCTCTCTCCTCAATGGACATTTTTCTAGAGCAGTGAAAATATGGCTGAGAGGCATTTTTGGTAGATTGATATCTTATTCCTCAAAGACTTTTTGGTCAGGCTAATGATATGGCTGGATGCACCATACAACACTCTAGAGATCCATACTCATAATATTTTTCTCATCAACCTATGAGTTGTGGCAGGCATTTCCCTAAGGCCACTTAGGCTTATTTTACCAATAATTCCATACTTTGACAATTGTTTATCTTCCCCTAGGCTTGGTCTAATTTCCCTAAACCACAATTTTGGAAAGTCCACAAATTCTTCTTCATGGTCTCTTTGGAAAAAATGATACCATGGTTGAGTAGAAAAAACAACATCCTACAACATCCCCATGTGGTGCAAGCATTTTCATCAACACGCAATTTGTGGCGGGCATCCCCTTAAGGCTACTTGGACCAATTTTCCTGTACTTAGCCAATTTCCTGATTTTCATTAATTTGCCATATTTCTCCAGAATGATGTCATAATACAACAATGATTTCAAATTCACACCACATCACCATATATTCTATGCCATGCCATGCGGGAATCATCCTTAGTGCGGGCATCAACCTTAATGTAGGTATCACTTAGCCCCTTTACAACACTTGGTCATTTTTCATTTTTTTCTTTAGTATAAAAAATAACATTTTTCTTATATTTTGGATAGATATACATTTCAACAATGAACAAGACCATATCATATGATGAATTTTATCATAAAAGGAACACCCCCTTGTGTGCATTTCTGAGTGGTCTCTCAAACTGAATTTCTAACACTTAACCAGTTCTCTTCAAACCCTAGGTCACCAAGGTGATTTCAGTTTTCCTTCAAATTTGGAAAGTGAGATACCCAATGGGTAGAGGCCAACAAGGTGAATCCATCAAGACCACTTTCATCTTCTGGAGCTTCTTTCTCTCTCCTCGACTGGAATTTTTCTAGAGCAATGCAAATGTGGCTGAGAGGCACTTTTGGCAGGTTGATATCTTCTTCCTCAGAGACTTTTTGCTCAGGCTAATGATATGGTTGGATGCACCATACAACACTCTAGAGATCCACACTCTCAGTATATTTTTCTCATCATCCTATGAGTTGTGGCAGGAATTTACCTAATGCCACTTAGGCATATTTTACCAATAATTCCATACTTGGACAATTTTTTATCTTCTCCTAGACTTGGTATAATTTCCCTAAACTATAGTTTTAGAAGGTCCATAAATTCTTCTTCAAGGTCTCTTTGGAAAAACTGAGACCATGGTTGCATAAACAAAACAACACCCTACAATATCCACATGTGGTGCGGGTATTTTATTCAACACAATTTGTGGTGGGAATCCTCTTAAGGCTACTCGGACCAATCTTCCCATACTTGGCCAATTTCCTTATTTTCACTAATTTGCCATATTTCTCCAGAATGATGCCATAATGCAACAATGATTTCCACTTCATGCCACATCATCATCTATGCCATGCCATTCCATGCGGACATCATCCTTAGTGTGAGAATCAACCTTAATGTAGGCATCACATAGCCCCTTTACAACACTTAGCCATTTTTCCTTTTTTGTCTTTAGTATGCAAGATAACGGTTTTCTTCTATTTTGGCAGGTTGATATTTTCCTTCACTAATCACCATAAGAAAAACCAAGAGCATGGCTAGATAACCAATTTGAAAATGAACAGGACCATACCATCTAATGAATTTTATCATCAAAGGAACACCCCCTTGCAGGCATTTCCAAATGGTCTCTCAAACTCTTTTTCTAACACTTAACCAATTCTCTTCAAACCCTAGGTCACCAAGGTGATTTGATTTTCCATTCAAATTTGGAAAGTGAGATACCCAATGGGTAGAGGCCAACAAGGTGAATCCATCAATACCACTTTCATATTTTGGATCTTCTTTCTTTCTCCTCGGCGGGCATTTTTTCTGGAGCAGAGCAAATATGCATGAGAGGCATTTTTGGCAGATTGATATCTTCTTCCTCAGAGACTTTTTGGTCGAGCTAATGATATCGTTGGATGCACCATACAACACTCTAGAGATCCACACTCTCAAAATATATTTTTTTTCATCCTATGAGCTTTGGAGGACATTTCCCTAAGTCCCAAAAATTCCATACTTAGACAATTTTTTATCTTCTCCTAGACTTGGTCTAATTTCCCTAAACCATAGTTTTGGCAGGTCCATAAATTCTCCTTCAGGGTCTCTTTGGACAAAATGAGACCATGGTTGAGTAGACAAAAAATCAGCCTACAATATCCCCATGTGGTGTAGGTATTTTCTTCAACACACAATTTGTGGCGTGCATCCTCTTAAGGCTACTTGGACCAATTTTCCTGTACTTAGCCAATTTCCTGATTTTCACTAATTTTCCATATTTCTCCAGAATGATGTCATAATGAAACAATGATTTCAAATTCATGCCACATCATCATCTATTCCATTCCATGCCATGCGGGCATCATCCTTAGTGTGGGCATCAACCTTAATCTGGGAATCACTTAGCCCCTTTACAACACTTAGCAATTTTTCCTTTTTGTCTTTAGTATGCAAAATAACATTTTTCTTCTATTTTGGCAAGTTGATATTTTCCTTATCTGATAACCATAATTAAAACCAAGACCATGGATAGACATCCATTTCAACAATGAACAATACCATATCATCTAATGAATTTTATCATCAAAGGAACACCCCCTTATGGGCATTTCCAAATGGTCTCTCAAACTCTTTTCCTAACACTAGCCCAATTTTCTTCAAACCCACCAAGGTGATTTCATTTTTCCATAAAATTTGGCAAGTGAGATACCCAATGGGTAGAGGCCAACAAGGTGAATCCATAAAGACCACTTTCATCTTCTGGAGCTTCTTTCTCTCTCCTCGACGGGCATTTTCTGGACCAGTGCAAATATGGCTGAGAGGCACTTTTGGCATATTGATATCTTCTTCCTCAGAGACTTTTTCTCAGGCTAATGATATGGTTGGATGAACCATAAAACACTCTATATATCCACACTCTCATAATATTTTTCTCATCATCCTATGAGTTGTGGCGGGCATTTCCCTAAGGCCACTTAGGCATATTTTACCAATAATTCCATACTTGGACAATTTTTTTATCTTCTCCTAGACTTGGTCTATTCCCTAAACCACAGTTTTGGTAGGTCCATAAATTATTCTTCATGGTTTCTTCTTGATGTTATTAATTTTTCTAATGCACTTTTCTTCACCAATTTGAAAGAGTTGTTTCATAGATGAGTAGGCTCAGAAATGTGTAATTATGCCATTTCAGATTTCATAAACGGGATGTCAAGTTTCGTCATTAGGATTAATTAATGAAGAACATATAAAGTTGGTTAAAGAGTCTAATAATATTTGAAGACACACCATTGACGGTCCAAACAAACCATATGACAGTTTAAGCAAACCAATTGAGGGCATAATAAGGATCAGCAAACCAAAACACCAATATTGAACTCATATTGGGTGAATTATGAATGTGACTGTAATCAACCTATAATTTTCCACTGGAGTTTCAACACTACAAGTGATGCAATTTACAGAATGAAAGCCAAGGAATATAAATGAACAAGTGCATGAAAAGACACATCCCCTTGTAGCTGATGAATTAGCTTGAGTTCATAAGTAAGTAGAGGATTATCGTTCTTACTCAATTTGAAAGTACTTGCTATTACTGTTTAGTTATACCCATTTTGTTGGTTGACAAGTCTGCATTATGTTCATTTTTTTCAGCTGAAAAAAGTGTGTCCATATTTTATTTGTTTAATTCCTACTAGACTTTTTGTTGTCTACTTTCCATAATTTGTAGAAAACTGAAACATTGGCGTATTAACAAAGTTCTCTTTGATTCATTATTGAATATCAAGGAACTTATTTTTCATTGTAAAAAAATTAGATAGTCTTTTGTTATACACAATGAGAATGTTGGACAAGCTAAAAATCAGCAAAACTTGCTTCAATCATCAATATTTTCATAATACAAGCAAGGTAGCAAACAAGAGATGAAATGACAAAATGTGAAATTGTTCATTCCTTCATATTCCAAACTCTGAAGAACTAGTTACAAGTCAAAATGTTGGATAATCCCCAAACAGCATTTCTCCCATCGACTTCATTATCCTCACCTATGTCTATCATATAGTTTTGTAACCATGCCCCCTGTATCCTTGACTATCTTCTTTTGTCCAGCACCAACAATTCCACTCAACAGTAACGGTGCTCCAACTCCTTGTTCCATCCAGTCTCTTAGCACCCCAATTATGTTCTTTTGAGGAAAAGAATATCTGCATGACAGATAATGGATAGTTTCTACTTGGCCATTGCCCATCGTTGGTACTAATTATGCCTCCATCCAAGATGGGATTGGAAACCACAGAGTAGAAACATTAAATTATTTGTTTAGGCGCAGATAGCTTTTGCATCTCTTCACATATCTCAAGGTAGTGTTGGAACTAGATACAATCCACTTAGTTGTTTCTCTGTATCGGAATTAGCGTGTGCTCATCCACCAATCCCACATCACTCCAAAAAATATAGGACCAAATATATGAGCTAAAGGTTTTGTCACACTTATGGGGGAGATATGAAGCCCCTGCATCGGTAGTAGGAATCCAAAATTATATTCCCAACTCCTCCCATTCTGGAATTGGATATCACCATTTTGAGAATTCTTTCTTCGGAATCCATGAGAGGTGAAACAATGATGCTCACAGGTCGAGTTTTTATGCACATAAGAAACCAAAAATGAGGTCCAAATGAGATTTGCCTTAGCAGGAGGCCCTATTTATTGACAAAGTCTTAAGAAATGTTATTATGAGTTCAGGATTCTCATGATGTAGTATATCTATATCTTGGGATTAATGTGATCTTTGTATGATTCCCTCATCTATTGGAGGATGTGAAAGTTCACTTTAATGTACTAAAAAATCATGTGTTTCCCCCGAGACTCCAAAGGCCAGAGTATATCTAGACTCTTTCACTCATGGAGCAATTCCCATGTACTTTTGATGATTATAATTTGTAAAATTTGAATAGTTGGGAAATATTTTGATAGGAGGAAAACTGAACATGCATCTTTTCAATACAGAGAAAGTACAAAATGTCAGCAGACTATGGGTGAGCTCAAGGTGCACCCATTTCTGTGGCAATGGTATGTGTTAATGCCAGGAAGACCAAGTGTTAATTTTTCATAACCTCTAGTGATCAAATTTGAAGGGCTAGTTTTAATCCCATTTCGAAGGTATTCGTTTTTATTTTCACAAGAAAAATAATTGTTCCTTGATATTAAATTGTGAATCAAAGAGAACATTACAAATACATCCATTTGGTTCCACATTATATTCATAAAGAGTGCTAAACTTTTATGAGTCTAGTAAAGTATAATTGATTATGGACCAATACCTACTATGTGCACATATATAAATTTCTCCTACTTAGACAAGTAGATACAAAGATCAATATATAACAAAGTAGTCCAATCTTCGAAATAGGGGGTGCACCTCCTCCGTCTACAAGTAATATCAAAGATACAAAAAATTAAGAATAAATTATTAAGGGCATATATTCATCAAACGCTTCAATGTTGAATATTTAAAAAAAAATACTTTAATTGAAAAGATTAAATTAATTACATACTTCATTAAAAAAAGTTAAATAAAATGTTGCACTTTCAAATTTTAACAAAGCTAAAAATAACCACCCAGTTAGTTATGTATTTCACTGGAGATGATGATCTATCAATTCAATCTAAGTTTGTTGCAATTGGTTTCCAAATAATTAAATGTTTAACTTGGCAGCTTCTACATGCCCGGTTCAAATTGTTTGTTCCGCATTCACACTGCAATGCAATTTCTATTCACTTGCAACTATGTGCATAAAACCAACTAATGAACACTAAAACCCACCACCAAGAAGTTACGAAGAATATATTTCATCATTTGTAGTTTCACACACACTTTCCAGTATGCGTTGCACATTAAACTCTCGTAGATATAGGGAAAATGCACATATAGATTACACATTACACTTGTAATACACATTAGAATCATATTAACTATATCAAAATATATGCATTGTCGAGAAATACTTACAATTTATATTCAACAATATTAGTATGTAGATAGACATCATATGTACACCATATTATTCTAGAACTCTAGGTTGCTTGGGAGGTTTTTGCAATTCCTCCTTTTTAGAATAAGAAAATTTGTTATAGCTTCTCTTGCATTTTCCAAAACCCTCCAGTTCTACAGAAGCTTCATCAACCGTTATGTTGCAATTGTTTTTCTTGCTCTTTCACTTTGTTTGCAAGATTTATCACTTTTGTATGCAATCTATCTTTTTCTTCTAGGAATTTCTTCAACATCTCTAAATTATTTTTATGCTTCTTTGAGTGCTCATCTTCCTTTATTTTAAGATCATCCTTCGTTCACCTCAGCTCAGATTGAACTGCAGTTAATTTTCTCTTGACCTGTTGTACCTCCTTCTCAAGCTCTTGTGCCCTCAAATCTATATCAGATGGAGTATACAAAATTGATTATGCCACATGTTTCTCCTGCAAATATTTAATTTTGGATTTCAAATCTTGTATCTCACTATCACATCCCAATTGTAGTGTTTTTCCCTTCTCCATAGTTTTTTGTGAAGGTCTCTAATTTCAGCCTCCTTCTCCTCTATCTTCTTCTTCAATGTTGGATCTAATGAGCCAACTATAAACTCTACAGCATGAATTGTTGCAGCAGCTTCATTCAAGGTCTTCTCTCGTTGTTGTAAGGACTTCTCAAACTAGAGTAAGCTCTCCATAGTTACATCACCAAGTTTTGTACTGACAAAATGTTTTGGTGTATTGACCTTTTTACCCTTGACTTTGAATTCTTTTGGTGTGCTAAACTTTTTACCCTTGATTGTTGATTCTTTTGGTGTGCAAAACTGTTTACCCTTGACTGTTGATTATTTTCCTCTTCCAACTCTTTTAGTCTCGAGAGTTTCATAAATCCTTTCAATTTTCTTAGTTTTCAGCAAGTCATTTTTATTTTTTATTGTTTGATTCAATTTTTCAATCTTATTTCATATTCTGCAGTCTCATTTTGATGTTTAATGATCATTTCTCTTATTTTCTTTTCAAACTTAAACTTCAAAACAATGATAATTGTTTCTCTCTACTTCAATTCTTGCTGAAGTTATGCTTCCTTACCAAATACAGTCTTCAGTGGTGGCATGTTCAAAACTTCAGGCATGTTTTTCAACTCATTTTCAAGTCTCCCTTAAGTTGCTTCATATTTTTTCTTTTCATCCTGAAACATGGCTTTTAGTCTGTCAAGGTCAGAATTCAATCCATCTAGAATTACGCTAAATTTACAACATTGATACTATATAATTTTATCCTTCTGGCCAATTATTTTTTCAATTTCCACATTTTTTTCTCTAAACTTGTAACACGATGTACGAAATAAAAGATTTAGGCATCCTTAGTTCTGCACAATTCGTAGCTAGCTATGAAGGAATCCTCTCAAAAGATAGATTGTTCTTCTAAATGCACCATTTTATCAAATAGTGAAAAAACAAATCTACCATCAAAAGAATATTTGGCATGAATTAGGTCTTCATCACTAGTCGGTGAACGGTCCATATAATTGTTCACAAATTCCTCCCATTGATATGCATTTACATTTCCATGAATTCCAGCCAAATTTGTGAGAACAACATCTTCTTCAGGGAAAGGTGAATGCATGTCGTTTCCCACAGATTCTGTATTGTCCTCAAAAGGTTGTCCATGTACTGTTGATGTACTGACAGTAGAAACTCCTTCTACCTTGTTCTTTAAATATGGTTGAGGTAATTCCTCATTCTTTTGTTTCTCTTTAGGCTTCCTAATGTATGCTCTAATAGATTTTGACCCTACAACACTGGGTCGACATAAATCAATAACTTTTTGCAGTGTGCTAGGGTAACTGAGCTTGACCCTCTTCATTTTACTATCTTGCAATTCAAAGTGAAATTTCCTAGCCAATAGATGAGGGAAATCTATGGCCATGTCTTCAACCCAGTGTATGGCCAGCTTCATGCAATCACCAGAAATATCATTCCACTTGTGGTGATTCATAATGGTCCTAAGGATAATCTGAATCAAGGTTTTGTATATTCCTTGAGGAACATCTTCCGTTTTTAGACCATTCCTGGGAACAACAACCCGTTTCCCACAAATTTTATTGGTCATCAGAATCTTTTCTAGTTTGGGGGTTTTCCAAGAGTTTATCATTGCCCCCCCCCCAACTCTACGTGGAATTTTGGTTTTTCTGGCAGCCAAATCAGGGTCTAGATGAACCCTCTTCCCAAAAATTTGCAATTCCATAGCCCCATGATCATAACTATAGATGGCATCATCTATCTCCTCATTTTGGAAATTAAATTATCCAAAAATAAACTTATCCACTCCTGCTCTTAAAAGGATATTTAACATACCAGTTGGCCATATGTCTATATCACTCCATCCATCATCATTCTCTTGGAATTTTTTCATCATGAACCATTCAACCTGGGAACCCCATGCTTCTCCTGATGTCATGGTAGAAAAGGTCCCTGTTTTTTTTTCCATGGTGCAAGACACCCATGTTTCATATGTTTCCATGGTACACAACGACCCAATTTCAATTGTGTTCATGGTTGTTTTGGTTTAGAATTGGAATCGTGGACAACAAGCTTGGTTCGCTGCAATCTTGAATTTTGTTCACTTACCAAACCCCTGGTTTGGCTATGCACGTTGAGGAATGCACACTTCGTAATGCATGCTTAGGAATGCAAGTTGAGGAATGCATGCTGAGGAATGCATGCAAATGAGGTTCTTTTAATTGATTTCACATATATATATTTTTTTCACAAATTTAGGTATATTGGGTTATGACGTCAATGTCCCTATATCATATGAAATAAATATTTTTTTATAAACATACATAAACTTATCCAAAGAATAATACATTTTATGAAGTGAATATTATTTTTATAATACCAATACACACACTCAATATCTTTATAAAATGGCTAAGCAAAATGTCTATATAAAATGGATATAATTCCTTACATATTTTTTTCTTCAACTTAAACCACGCAATTGGACTTCATCATGAGGCATATGCATGTCTTATAGGAAACTTTGAAATTCTTGTAGACCAGGCGATTTTCAGACTTATAAGATAAAATATAATAGTTGGCATTTTAGCAGGTGTAATGTGCATTAATGACTGATAGAAAAATCCATATTAATCTGATGCCACATTGAATAATCCATATTTTTGAACCTGATTCTCTTCATTCATCCATTCGATGACTACAATTCTTAGCAAATGCTTAAATCATCACATGTTTTTTCACCATTTTGCATACAATGTTGTTTTATGACCATCTTGGACTTTTCTCTTTTTTTCTTGTCTCTTTGATATTTGAACAACACTCGGTTTTACATGATTCTCATCTTCCATCATTTCTATGCCAACAATCATCCCTTGAATATATTGTTTTTCAACACTTTGCTCTACGCCATTTATTGAGGATGGAACACACATTCTATTGTGATTCATGGCTTCTGTCATTGGCATATCAACACTAGTTTCTCCATTTAATTCTAGTGTTTTAACAATTCTCCCTGTCTCATTTCTTGAGCATGAAACATATGTTTTACTGTAATTTTCAGCTGCCATCATAGGTGTGTCAACAACTTGGAATCCATTTTCTTGTGTTAGATTGGTTTGCAATGCCTCATTTCTAGAGGATGAAACACCCAAAAAGTGATTGTTACTGTCATCAAGCATGATTGGGGTATCATAAAATACTTCCCCTTGCATTTGTTTTGTTTGATCACTCTGGCCTGGCACATTTCCTGAGATCAGCAAGATAGACAAAGTCAGTGATCAAGAAAAAGATGTACCTTCAAGCACAAATCAACTAGATTGACAAAGACATAATGATATGTAATAAATTGAATGAATATAACAATCACTAGTGGAAGGAAATACATGTTGTTGTTTTTTTTTGTTTTAGCGCCATTTTTTTTCTTGTGCTTTCCAAAGCGATGCGATTCACGATAAGATTCTTCACCATATTTTTTTATTGGCCTTGGTCTTGGAAGATAGTTATTGAACTGTGAGGACATATTAATAATTAATGAACACACACATTATGGCTCCTCACACTATAAAATGAAAATTGAACTAGATACCATTTAAAATTAGGACAAACTTACTGTTGGTGGTGAAATCAATAATTTCTTAGATTTTTTTACCCATGATTCAAATATTTGTTTCACTTGTTGACTAGTGACACCAAGAAACAGGATGCCAATTGTTTTGCAGTTTCCTCATTCAATGGATTTCTTGACTTCTCATATTCAACACAAAGTTGACTTCTAATATTTGAAGGAAATAATCTTCTTTGTCTAAAATTTTGGAAAGTACCTTCTGATCTCATAACAAGCTTGAAAAAATGTCCTCTCGTCTCATTTACAAGACACATTCTATCATGTTCAAATGTGCCTCTATTGTCCTTAGCAACTCCTCTTCCTCCTCCTTGGTTGCTATTCAAATTTTTCATTTCTCGATGCTTACACTCCATTACTTCATTCCTTAATCATCCCAAAGTATAAGGATGAATAGAATGAGTCATATCAAGAGAATGTGCCTTTGTACATGCATATAAGGAACCATATCATCTCCTAAACAACAAGAACACAACCAAATCCAATCACTAGCAAGGATATGAATTTTGCAATGATAGTGGCTCAAAATGTTTATCATGAATGAAATGATATCACCATTCGAAATAGATAATAATATGATACTAATAGAATGAATTTACATACCTTTTCTCATATGCATATGCATCGTCCCCTCTACACCCTTGCATTTGCAACATGTGGAATTCTTTATAACACTTCCACATCCTCACCAACTTGTTGTACTTCTCTTCATCTGGTAGGCCTTCAATAACCTAGAAACAAGACATAAGTTTCAATGCATATGATTATATACTGAGTTTTATGTTCAAAATGAATAACGTTGAGATCCATTCTATATTAGTCAAAAAAAAATAACACCATCATTTATTATTAATCAAGGCCCACATAAAGAATAATTGATATGTTAACATAATTATTAAACCTTTAAAATTCCTTCATGTCAAATGAGGATCTTGTCTAATGTTGATCCATATGATTACCCATAGTTAAGATTATTGTACTCTTGTCTTTTATGATGGTATGGTTCTCCTTTCTTACATGGAACACCAGTTTTATCCATCTCCTCCCAAATTTTAACAAATTTTGTTTTCTCAGTGCCTCTAGCTAGATGAACCTTGTCATAATCTTGTGCAATTCTTTGAATTTCACGAAACATATTCAAAACAATTCTAATCCTAGCATGGCGAGCACAATATACAAGCTTGGACATTGCGCTAGGAGTCAACTGAATTGGTAGCACATGTTTCAGTGGGTATGAGTTAGTGCAATACTAAGAAGCTTCATTTATAGTTCATAATTAATTATTAAATTGTGCACCTTTTCATCATTTGTTCTATCCATAGTATATTTCTTCACAATATTCATCTTTGTACAAGATAAGTTTGGTTAAATGTTTAAAATACGGTCATCTAACTTTTCATCCCATCCTTTTCTTGGTTCAAAAGTCGGATTCAGCTCCTGACATTTTAGAACATAGTATTAAGAAATCAATGGAAATATATAAACATAAATTTCAAAAATTGTAACAAATTTGCATAGCTTACCAAGAGCAAGTTTGTTGACATTGCATAAAATTCAGAAACACTACGTATAGTATCTCCTTCTTCAATTTTAATTTCATCTATAACCATTTGTATACTTTTTTTTTATGGCATGTGCACCCAGGACAAAAATTATTTCCCATTGGAGAAACACTATTGTTGCATACTAAATTGCATATTGCCACTAGATCATGACACTCAAACAAATTATTTTTCACTTCCCTTCCATCTATCATCTTGATGACATCTTGTGAAATCTTGTTTAACTGATCCATTAAGTTCTCCTCATTTCTAGGATTGGCAGCATGTGCTAAAACTTGTTTATATTCTTCTTTTCCATCCCATTTTACAAGGCTTACACAAGACATCAAGCCATTGTCTTCTAGTAGTTCAAATAATATCTCAAATACCTACCCCCCTCGATCATAATGTACATGAGAATCAATACCAAGTTTGAAAGAAACTTCATTAACTATACTTCTATACCTCTTTTCATATGATTCAAGCATGAAGGAAGCATATGAATTTACTTCCTTGACTCGAACTCCATATGTGAAACCATTAGTTCTCTCCCAACCCATATCAATATCCTCAACTTCTTTGCTACACTTTTCATTTCTCTACAAACCCATGTTGCATTAACCCCCTTTAGTACACCATGAGATTCAATCTGCTTCGGACATTGCAAAATATTATGAGTCAAACTTGATTTGATAAATACTGAAGCCATGTTCCTAGGCATAAAATCCTTATGAATATTCACCACAACAATTCATCGAATTTTATTAATAACTCCATCTAGGTGTTCAATAACATCTTCAATTTTATACTCTTCATTATAGGTTTTGTTGATGAAGTACCCAATTCCATCAATAATGTCATTTTCATCCACATCTTGGAGTAATTTTCTAGAAAAAACATCTCCCAATTTATTTAAATATTGACTTCCCTCTTTTTGTCTGTGGTTAAACCATCTTAACTATTTCTTAAGACTTGATAAGGATGTCCTTAAGTGGTTTCCTTCTGACCTTCTTTGATAATGTGTAGTTCAATTTGTTGAACACCCTTCAGGCATTTCTGTTGCAGCTCCTCCAACTATACAATTTTGGTTTGTTGTAGTTGCATCTCTATCCACATGTTCATGAAATGCAGTTATTTCAGTTGTTTCATGTCTTCCAATTTCATCCAATTTCTCAAGGGATCCATGCTCCAATTTTTTCCCATTGGGTTCTACACTTCCATTCCTTTCAACAGTAATTGAAGTCAAACGTTCCCTAGCTTGTTGAGGAACACAACCTTCAATGCTTTAATTAGACTTATTTGTAACCGCATCATTATAAACCATATATCTTTGAGGGAAAAGTGTGGCCTCATTCTGTAAAATGGAGTTCATTCCGTTGTGGTACATATTTTATTTATCCAAAACAAAGTTCATTGTACTAGAAATAGGAATAGGATATGTTCTTTGAGGGAGGTTTGGGATAGTAACATTCTGTGGAGTAGGATTAATTCTATGGTAAAAAATTCTATCTTGAACATTGTCATTCCCTGCAACTATATTTGGAGTCAAATGTTGCCTTTGTTATTGAGTAACACAACATTCAACGCTTTGATTAGATTGATTTGTAACAACAGCATCATCGATCGCAGATATTTGAGGGAAAAGTGTGGCCTTATTCTGCCAAATGGAATTCATTCCGTTGTGGTACATATTTGTTTTATCCAAAACAAAGTTCATTGTAGTGGCAGTAGGAATATGATCTGTTCTTTGAGGAAGGTTTGGGATAGTCACATTCTATGAAATGGGATTAATTCTATGGCAAACAATTCTATCTCGAACATTGTCATTCCCTGCAGCTATATTTGGAGTCAAACGATGCCTTTGTTGTTGAGCAACAAAACCTTTACCACTTTGATTAGAATGATTTGTAACAACAACATCATCAATCACGGGTCTTTGAGGGAAAAGTGTGACCTTATCCTACAAAATGGAGTTCATTCCGTTGTAGTACATATTTGCATAATCCAACCCAGAGTTCATTGTAATGGCAGAAGGAATAACATGTATTCTTTGACGGAAGTATGGGACATTCACATGTGGTGAAAGAGGATTAATTATATGGTAAATATTTATATCTTATACATTGTCATTCCTTGCAACTATAATTGGAGTCAAAGCATGCCTTTTTTGTTGAGCAACACAACCTTCAGCACTTTGATCAGATATATTTAAAACGAAAGAAGCATTAATGGTCAATATTTGAGTGAAATGAGGTTGTAAATTGGTTGCATGATTGCTTGATGATTGAGGGAAATTTCTGGTTTCATTATGTGGTATGTAATTCTCATCTCCAAATCCTTTACCTTTTTCATGACCAGCACAATTAGCACTCCTTTTCCCTCTAACAGGAATGAATTGAGGGACAACGTCACATGGTTCCAAAGTTGGAATATTAGAGTAACAGAAACCCTCACATCGTCCTCTTTTTCATGGAATATTTTGTTGATATGTCTCATTTGAATGATCCATTGATGAGTTACCTCGTAGAACAAAAAAACATTCAATATAAGGGCTAGAAGTTTTAAAAAAAAATCTAAAGGAAAACATATCGGGTAAAAAATTGGAAATATTAAAATGCTAAAAGGGGAGGAATGATAATAAAAACTATTCTCTTATTTTAATCATTGAATTTTACAAAGAAATTAGGCATGTGCGTGCATTTTACTGAAGCAAGGCAATTTCGGATAACTTCACTCAAATGCATGCCCAACCTACATTACAAATCCAAATTCACTGATTCAAACCACAGAGTGCCTGTTCAAGCATAAAAAACCTAAATAAGCTTTCAAAGTTTGAATTTTAGACATAAAAACGTATGCTCTACAAGGCAACTCCAAATTTATGTGTTTTCCACATGGTAAAAATCAAGGTTGAGTCCCTCTAGAAAATGCACACATCAGCCTACATTTCATGTTATATTGAATAAATTGCACTATAACATAGACATACCAGTATTTTATACAAACTCGTGTACTCATTTCTGTAAATTGTATGATCTACAGTAAAATCCAAGTCATCCAAAACACCAATTGATAGTATTTGCCATTTTTTCATGGCCAAAACTAAAAATGCACACCAATGCCAATCGAAGTACACTCTAGGTATGAAATTTGGAAGTTGGAATATATACACATTTCTGAGCCTAATTATCCATGATTAAGTTCTTCTAGTATTGTTGCAAAGCTATTATTCACACTTGTAAACTTTTTGACTGAATGCACACCAAAGGAAAACTATGCCTGCTTGGAGAAACATTCAAAGGGGAAAGTTTCAGGTAAAAATTTGGAAATATTAAACTTTTGAAAGGTGAGGAATAATAATAAAAAAAGAATCTCCTATTTTATTAATTGAATTTGACAAATAAATCAGGCATTTGCATGCATTTTATTGAAGCAAGTCAATTTTGGATAGCTTCACTCAAATGCACGACGCATGCCCAGCCTGCATTACAAAGCCAAATTCACTTATTTAAACCACAATGTGTCTGTTCAGGCATAAAAAAACTAAATAAGATTTCAAAGTTAAAATTTTAGACATAAAAACCAATGCTCTGCAAGGAAACTCCAAAATTATGTGTTTTCCACATGGTAAAAATTAGGGTTGAGTCCCTTGAGGAAATGCACACATTGGCTTGCATTTCATGTGAAATTGAATAAATTGCACTATAACAGAGACATACTGACCTTTTCTACAAAATCTTGTAATCATTTCTATAAATTGTATGATATACAATAAAATCCAAGTCATTCAAAACAACAATTGATAGTATT
This sequence comes from Pseudotsuga menziesii, assembly GCA_001517045.1. Lineage (NCBI taxonomy): Eukaryota > Viridiplantae > Streptophyta > Pinopsida > Pinales > Pinaceae > Pseudotsuga > Pseudotsuga menziesii. The sequence goes on from LPNX010717711.1 coordinate 1,253,947, forward strand.
TTCCAATTTTTCATTGCCAGAACTAAAAATGCACACCAATGCCAATCGAAGTACACTCTAGGTATGAAATTTGGAAGTTGGAATATATACACATTTATGAGCCTAATTATCCATGAATAAGTTCTTCTAGTATTGTTTCAAAGATATTATTTACACCTGTAAACTTTTTGACTAAATGCACACCAAAGGAAAACTATGCCTGCTTGGAGAAACATTCTAAAGGGGAAAGTTTCAGGTAAAATATTGGAAATATTAAACTTCTAAAAGGTGAGGAATAATTAAAAAATCTCTCCTATTTTATTCATTGAATTTGACAAAGAAATCAGACATGTGCGTGCATTTTATTGAAGCAATTCAATTTTGGATAGCTTCAGTCAAATGCACTCCCAACTTGCACTACAAATCCAAATTCACTTATTCAAACCACAATGTGTCTGTGCAGGAATAAAAAACCTAAATAAGCTTTCAAAGTTTAAATTTTAGACATAAAAACTTATGCTCTGCAAGGAAACTCCAAATTTGTGTGTTTTCCACATGGTAAAAATAAGGGTTGAGTCCCTCGAGGAAATGCACACAATTGCATGTATTTCATGTTATATTGAATAAATTGCACTATAACATAGACATACCAACCTTTTCTACAAACTCTTGTACTCATTTCTGTAAATTGTATGATATACAGTAAAATCCAAGCCATCTAAAACAACAATTGATAGTATTTGCCATTTTTTCATGGCCATCACTAAAATTGCACACCGGTTCCAATCGAACTACACACTAGGTATGAAATTTGGAAGTTGGAAAATATACACATTTATGAGCCTAATTATCCATGAATAAGTTCTTCTAGTATTGTTGCAAAGCTATTATTCACACTTGCAAACTTTTTGACTAAATGCACACCAAAGGAAAACTATGCTTGCTTGGAGAAACATTCAAAAGGGGAAAGTTTCAGGTAAAAAACTGGAAATATTAAACTTCTGAAAGGTCAGGAATAATAAAAAAAACACTCCCCTATTTTATTCATTGAATTTGACAAAGAAATTGGGCATGTGCGTGCATTTTACTGAAGCAATTCAATTTTGGATTGCTTCACTCAAATGCACACCCAGCATGCATTACAAAGACAAATTCATCGATTCAAACCACAGAGTGTCTTTTCAGGCATAAAAAACCTAAATAAGCTTTCAAAGTTTAAATTTTAAACATAAAAACTTATGCTCTGCAAGGAAACTCCAAATTTATGTGTTTTCCACATGGTGAAAATCAGGGTTGAGTCCCTCCAGGAAATGCACACATTGGCCTACATTTCATGTTATATTGAATAAATTGCACTATAACATAGGCATACCAACCTTTTCTACAAACTCTTGTACTCATTTCTGTAAATTGTATAATCTATAGTAAAATCCAAGTCATTCAAAACAACAATTGATAGTATTTGCCAATTTTTCATGGCGAGAACCAGAATGCACACCAATGCCAATCGAAGTACACTCTAGGTATGAATTTTGGAATTTTGAATATATACACATTTTTTAGCCTAATTATCCATGAATAATTTCTTCTAGTATTATTTCAAATCTATTATTCACACTTGTAAACTTTTTTACTAAATGCACACCAAAGGAAAACTATGCCTGCTTGGAGAAACATTCTTAAGGGGAAAGTTTTATGTAAGAAATTGGAAATATTAAACTTCTAAAAGGTGAGGAATAATAAAAAAAGACTCTCCTATTTTATTCATTGAATTTTGACAAAGAAATCAGGCATGTGCGTGCATTTTACTAAAGCAAGTCAATTTTGGATTGCTTCACTCAAATGCACACCCAGCATGCATTACAAAGCCAAATTCACTGATTCAAATCATAGAGTGTCTGTTCAGGAATAAAAAACATAAATAAGCTTTCAAAGATTAAATTTTAGGCATAAAAACTTATGCTCTGCAAGGAAACTCCAAATTTATGTGTTTTCCACATGGTAAAAATCAGGGTTGAGTCCCTCGAGGAAATGCACACATTGGCATGCATTTCATGTTTTATTGAATAAATTTCACTATAACATAGACATACCAACCTTTTCTACAAAATATTGTACTCATTTCTTTAAATTGTATGATCTACAGTAAAATCCAAGTCATCCAAAATAACAATTGATAGTATTTGCCAATTTTTCATGGTCGAAACTGAAAATGAACACCAATGCCAATCGAAGTACACTCTAGGTCTGAAATTTGGAATATGGCATATATACACATTTATGAGCCTAATTATCCATGAATAAGTTTTCTAATATTGTTGCAAAGCTATTATTCACACTTGTAAACTTTTTGACTAAATGCACACCAAAGGAAAACTATGCCTTCTTGGAGAAGCATTCTAAAGGGGAAAGTTTCAGGTAAAAAATTGGAAATAATAAACTTCTAAAAGGTGAGGAATAATAAAAAAAGCACTCTCTTGTTTTATTCTTTGAATTTGACAAAGAAATCAGGCATGTGCATGCATTTTACTGAAGCAAGTCAATTTTGGATTGCTTCACCCAAATGCATGCCCAACATGCATTACAAAGCCAAATTCATTGATTCAAACTACATAGTGCATGTTCATGCATACAAAAACCTAATTAGACTAGTATAGTTTTAATTTCAGACATAAAAACTTTTGTTGTGAAATAAGCATGCATCCAATATTTGAAATGAAAACAGAACAGTTGTAAATTTTGGTTTCTTGTTCACGGGCATCATATTTTCTCTAGTAAATCTTGTATTTATAGAATTTTGGCATGACAGGGACAGCTTAGAAAAGATGTTGAATTGGATCGTTGTTTGGAAACCACTCTCATGGCTCTGCAAGTTTGTATCATTTGTATCTTTTTAATTATAATATAAATCATAATCATTCCTTACAGAAATAAATAAATAAGAACATTAACAGATATAATACATTCCCAGTAAAAAAATAGAGATAATACACAAATATAACCAGATCGATACTCAAGAAAGTTTTAAAAGGGGCCCAAGAGAGTTTTTATTATATTATTCTTTCATTACAGAGCAGAGGGCTAGTTTACAGTTGAATCAGTAACATCAAACAACTCCTTCAATAATAATTGTCCCTACTACCTATTACATTCTATTTATAGACCTCAAGGGTCAGATTGACCATGTTACAAGTGGAATTCATTAGAGTGAAACTGAAATGTTGATTCACCCTCGATCCAACCCATCCTTTGTTGTACTTTCCTGGCTTCAAACAAGGATACCAACTACTGTGGAACAAGGCTAATATGACATTGCAACACAGGGAGGAAAACAGAGCTGAAGTGGACATGTATCAACACTAATGGTAGAAAGGGATTGGAAGAGGAACTTGCATTCCAGTTATCTGGCTAGGAGATTCGAGCAGAGAAGAATTATAACAATGATACACATTGCATGAAAGGTCTCAAAAGAATAAAATGGAAATGACAATGAAAGAATAAAATGATAAGGAAGAGAGAAATGATGAGACAAAAATGGCTCAGCAGAAAACAACATGCAATACCCATCTGGTATGGACACATTAAAAGCTAGAATTGAAGAAATCAATCTTACTATGCCACCGAGAGGAAATGATTGAGTTGTTGAAGAGGGACAGGGTGCTGAATCAGTGTAGGAAATACTTTGTTGAGTGATGGGAAGGGACTACAAAATGAACATAAAAATGATAAGATGGAAAGGAACTTCCAGTGAAAGCCATCAAACCCAGATGAGACCGTCTTCAATTCTTTCCAGTTCTACCCATTTCATTCATACTATCAGTGAAATCAAATTTGCTCACATCTGCAAGGATACTAGACAAAAATTAACAAACATAGAGAATGGAGTCAATACATAGCCTACTAATAACAGTGACCCCTATTTATCAATCTTCCATAAGAAGCAACATGATTGGTATTTGACTTCATCTTCTAGGAAGGAATCCATGGGGTTAGGCCAAATATGGATATGTGTACTATGTTGGCCCTTCGAATAATTGAAAGTTGGGAAAAGTGGTTAATCACAAGGAAATGTTGAGTTCACGTCTGGGTGATGCAATCATTCTCAATCTTGTCAGAATCCAACTCGATTCAAGTTCATTGAATCATAGAATTTGATGGTTTGTAGAACATTTTTCATTTTTAAGTGAAGTATTTAACACTCAGTTGAAAATTCTAAACATATATGACAGGTATGGAAAAGAGAAAACTGCCATTTACAGGTTTATAAGATTAAATGACCTATTTGACACTCAATTAGTTCAAGACGTGTATGACAGGTTGAGGTATGGGAAAATGAAAAACCTTCATTTAGAATTTTATAAAAATAGATTACTAGAAAAACCATAAATTATTTTCATAGTTATACTGGCCCCTTATAGACTGCCAGAAAATGATATTCATAAATTACTGCAATCCATAATGGGACTTTCTTCCATGGCTTACATTCCCTACCTTAAGCACATTGCCAATTTGTCATCATCAGAAGATTGAGAAGTACTTTTCCAGCCATAACAAAATCCAAAAGACTTGATTCTTTAGAATGAGGTAACTTCAATAAAACCAAATATAGAGAAAGTACCTGGTGTATATTCAATGGCAAACTGCAGTATATTTTTCTTAACATTGGCAGACTGTAGTATATTTTTCTTAACAATGGCAGACTGTAGTATATGTTTTCTTAACAAAGCTAAGATAATGAGTTGTTTAAGTAACTCTGTCAATTCCATCCATGGAATTTTTTGAAGTTACCCGCCAAATTAGAGATCAAATTGAACATCTTGATTCACAAATTAAAAATAAATACGTACATACATCTTAATTCAATAACTAGGTACATAGTTAATATGCAGGTACATAATGTGAATCAAGCTTGGTTTAATAATGTTCTAGATGAATCTTATTTAATGCGATGTAGAATATGTAGATTTGTAACCTACTCTTAACCCACCTTCAGTCAGAAATTTTGGTGCCTAACTCATGTTCAACCTACGTGTGACCCAACTTCTTGCTCGGAAACTGACCAAATATCTAATTTTTTGGATAAATATTTTTCTGATTTCTAACTCATCCACCATATTTCCAATAAAAAATAATATTTGTTGTGCCATGCACAGAATTTTAACTAATCAAAAAAGCATCTTTGGCCATTATTCTTAATCAAATAGGATACACGCTAAAGTTAGATAGAAATTTATGTTTGGGTTTCCCAAGATAAAATATTTGTTTCTATATTTTATGTTATGCGTTTCTATCTTTCAATGATCCTAGTCCATTAGATTAAATATCTAACAAGTTTGAATTAAAATGAAAAAACTAACAACTTGTGTATTTGATGTCCTGATTATTTATCTACAATGGCCTTGTATTCCAAAAAATTATCAAACACTTCACTCTCAAGTTTTAAAAAGTAAACCCAAGTACATATGGAGAAGTTATCAATAAAAGTTAATAAATACTCGAAGCCAAAGAAAGAAGCACAAGGAAACAGAACACATGACTCACTGTGAACAATATACAAGGGGGACAAGGCATGCCAAGAGCCACATTTTTCAACACTATCTTGATGATGTTTTCTGATAACACACTCGGGACAAACATCATCTCTTCAAGAGACAAGACGAAGACCGGTCACCATTTTCTTATTACATAGTTGTTTCAATGATAAAAAGTTTAAATGAACAAATAGTCCGTGCCAAAGTTTTCTCAAGTCATTTCTATGAGCAATAAAAACTACAGGAAAATATAATGGCCTAAATTTGTTGAATATGTACAACCTAGTAATATCATCAACAATTCCAATAGCTAGGGCATTCTTAGGATCTCTGAAGTCCTTGATTACAACTTGGTAAGGTGTAAGCATAATAGTCTTACCTTCACCAAAATGAGTGATTTGATAGACTGACATTAAATTGTTGGAAATTATTGGAACATATAATACATCATTGAAATGGCCATCATATACTTGAACCATTCTATATCCTACAACATTAATATATCTATCATCATCAACCAATATTTTTTCAGTGTTACATTCATTCATTGTAGAAAATGTGGCTTTATCCTTATCCACATGATAAGATGATCCAAAATCAATGAGCCACTCATTAGAATAAGAGGAAGAAGATGCATTGAAGGGAAAAACATAAGAACAAAGTGCATGTCCATGAGTTTTAGATTCAAAAGATGAATCAAGGTTTATGTTGTGCTTCTTCATTATTGCTTCCAAGGTTGTCATCTTCTTGAAACAATTATATTCCACATGACCATCTTTCCCACAAAAATTGCAATGGCGCTCAGTAATATTATTTTTTTATTTGATTTCCTTGTCACCACTCGAAGGATGGGCTAGCTTAGATGGTTTGGGACCCTTGTTTTTCTTACAATTGTGAGGATGCTGCTTCTTGGGATTCTTGATTTGTTCTTCCGATGTGCCACTAAGACTTTGCTATATGTATCAACATTGTTGATTACTACAAATGTATGAGTTTATCTTGCTACTGAATAAAAGAATCACAAAAGGATTCAAGAGTGGATTATGTACAATGAGTCCCATATATTATTTCATGGACTAAAAGGTTGATACAAAAATATAATAGAAAATACCAAGCTTGGAAAGAATAGCAGAAATATATTGCTTTTCTAGCTTAGTTTTTTTCCATTCTGTGACTAAGGTTCCAAGGGTTTTGTATTCAGAGAGATAGTATTAAATGTAAAAAAAGTCACTTGGATTTAAAATAACCAACTCATTTTCAAGATGGTGACCTCGAATCTCATTGTGTTTGTCGTTGTGTTTACCAAACCTAGTTTCCAGTTTTTTCCCTATTTGTATATAGTTCATCAATTCCTTGAAGGTGGAATCGTAAATGATTAGAAAATTTCATCCCAAATAATCCACGAGATTGATCACATTTATTGTCCCATTTTGTTTTTTATCATCATTAGCGGGTTCAATTTATTTTCCCATGGTAATATGGTAAAGCCCCCCTCTTCCTAGGACATCCTCCATATGGGATTTCCATGAGAAGTAGTTGGTATTGGTAAGAAATATATCACATGGAGAATCCATATTGCAATTCACATGTAATATGGATTCAAAAGAAGAAACAAATAGTATATATAAAAATATATCAAAAAATTAGGCAGTTTAAAAAACCGGCACTGAAAACGAACTTCAGATGCCAAAGTTATTCCCTTTTGAACAAAATCATAAAAGGATCCAAGGAGCCACGTGGTAGCCAAAGGTTGATCCATGTGGTTATGGGAGCAAAAATGTAGTAAATAATCTCCCTCTTACTATATTTTCCTATAAGCTCACTTTTACAAATAAATTGCTCCAAACTAAGTGACCCACTTTAATAAAACAAGCGGGAAGCACTTTTACAATATAGTTACTTTATAACTTAAAGTTACATTAAATTTTGAAAAAGTAACAAAAAATAGGACTTGAACCCAAGAGCTCTTACTTTTTAAAGTAACTTTCAACCAAGTGAGTTAAACAAAAGATTTAGTAAGGTTTGTTGTAGTTGTTTTTATTGTTGTTGGTGGTGGTGGTGGAAGAGTGTGCCTACCCAAAAAAACCTGCAAGAAAATTTACAAAACCATCCAAAAATTAAAAAATGAAATTTTGAAACAAAATTTCTCAAATTTGGGGTCAGTACTTGGTTAGTTTTCCTAAAAATGTAAGTTTTCTCATTGTTTCTAGTTTATAAATTTTGCACAAAGCGCACGACAAAGAGAATAGGTAGTAAAGAAAACAATTTCCTCTTTGTTTCTTATTTGTCGAGTTTGCATAGAGTGCATGGAAAAGAGAATATGCAGAATGAAAAAGGTAACAAATAGGAAATAAAAAAAAACAAGCAAAAAAATGAAAGAATATGAGATTTTTTTAAAGGCATAACTATAAACATTATACCTATAGATCTGTTAAAATAGCAATATCTTAGGAAAACATAAACCCTTTTCAATGAAACAAAAAGTGTTTTCAACTGAAATAAGCATTGTGGGTGCAATAGAACACCTCTTTCATCCAATAAAATCATAGAAATATCATAAACCAAAAACCCTTTAACACATTTGGCAACACCACTTCAAGATATAAATCATCAACAAAAGTGGAACTTCATAAAATCTATAATACCATGTTCAACTAACACATAATATTTCCAAAGATCAAACACCTTGAGCAGTCTCCCACGCAAACAAATCACATATCAACACATTGTGTTTGTACGTGGTTAAAATCCTCGAAGAGGGAAACAATCCATGACCATAGAAAAATAGATACTTGAGGTAATATTATTATGCAATGGAAAAAGATTGTTACAATTAGTTTCTAACAATCGATCATCGCGCAAATGACCCTCCATGCTCTTTAAATAGATATCATGGAGAAATTAGGTGCCAAGCCATGGATCAATGGCTATGAATATTAAGGTCGAATGAACCTTCGGATCACTCTATGTATAAATCACATCATGATCATCAGATTACATATGTACAAATTCATACTAATGCATACTAAAAAAACAACTTTGCCTAAACATACATTATACCAAGTTGATCTTAACTAACCCTTAAGTGTCTTAATATCCTAACAATTTCAAGCCCTTCACTACACCTATGGTTTCCAATATGAATTTAACTTGTGATGAGTGATCTAAATTTGTTGATCCTAGTTTATACAAGGAGTTGATTGAGTGATTGATGTAACTTGTGAATACTAAGTAGACATGTGCTTGTTGTTAATATATTAAACCAATGTATGGTTGAACCTCGTTAAGGTCATTAGAAAGTTGTTAAGCACATGCTTAGGTACTTGAAAGGAACAATCCATTATGGCATGCAGTACCAAGAGTAGGGTGAGTTGCTACTCCATGGATTTGTTGATTTTCGTTGGGTGGGAGACAAAAGAATAAATAAAATTACTTCCATATATTGTTTCTATATGGGATCAGTGATGATAATTCCTTGGTCTAGTTATTATTTCAATGTGCGTTGCTAGTTGCCATGCCATTTGACTTCATAACTAGTTGGTTGCAAAATTGATCACTTAGATGTTCAATCCCACTATTGTTCATTATGGAGTTCCAACATGTATTTGAAATCCAATGATCCCGTATTTATCCAAGCACATTAATATCGAATACCTTTTTGTTGAGAAACAAAGTACAAAAGGGAGGCACAATTCTAAACCATATTTCATAAAATTTGTAAGTTGTTGATATTTTGACAAAGCCTCTTATGAGGAAGAAACTTCTTGTGATGGAAAACATTTTCCTACCAAAGAGGGAGTTTCAATTTACTTTTTTCTCTAGATTTGTTTAATTCTCATTATGAGTTTAATGTGTCACTATGAGAGAGTATCAGAGCCCCTTTTCATCTATTGTTTCGACACCTTGTGTTACTTGGAATAAGAAGGTACAATACTCAAATTGTGGAATTAAATTAAGTAGAATGAGTGATTGACACTTGTATTCATGTACATAACTTGGCACACATGGGACACACTACTTGAATTAGTTACTTAGAGAAGTGTGTTTGACACAAGTTGTCGTGTAACCATCTAGACTAATAGAACATGTGAGGCACATGATTTGGTTAGGGTTAAAGTAGACCTTGTTAAGGTGAGAGAATTCCACTTTTGGACCTAGTATAGGGTTTTTACTTGTATCCTCTCTATTTTTCTATAAAAGGAAAGGAGTGCATTTCCTCTATGTCTTAGAACTGTAGGGAAGTCTAGTGATGTGACATAATAGCAACAATGTTCTAGTTACAATGTTTTCTTTATGAGCTTGTGAAAATTTGTTTGGATTTGCATTATAAGCATGGAAAAAGATTATTTTTGTTTACGTAAACATGTTTTCTTATTTAATAAAAATATATGTGATCATTATTTCATATTGAGTACGTAGAATGATCTTTTCACTATTTACCATTGACAAGTGCTGCAATAATTTAGCATTATCATCTTATTATTAGCTCAAATTTATATTCTACTTAACGATGTTATTGTGCTGATATGATTTTCATACGTATCTCTTCTTAAATAGATAAGTGATTTGTCTCACTAATGATATAACTTATTAATATGTGATTTCTACACTTTTGAATCTTCCATACAACAATTTGGTTTATGCTAATAAAAAAATTTGATAGTTTGTTTTAGAGGTTATTAAATCCAATGATAGAGAAATTCAAATTTATTTTCAATAATAACTCTAGTAGATGGTTCCAAGACTGATTGAGAATCATTGATTGATGTCAAACAGTTTTACAACCTAAAACATGTAGAAAATGGGAGCATTGAAAAGTACAAGGCCATATTATGTTGTCAAACCATTCTTTGAGATAGAAGGAGTTGGTTTTGACAAGACTATTCTAATATTTACTATTTATATGATACATATGATCCACTTGTCATTTTCCTATATTCAATTACCTAATTCTTCTAGGATATTTGGACCAACTTATTGTAGCTCAAGGAGAAATAATTCAACAATTTGACATCAAGTATATGTGAATGTTTGAACAAAATTGAAGATCTTTGAACTTTAAAACTTTTATCAATGCAGAAATCTTGAACACTGAATTAGTGAATCATGAAAACATTCAACCATATAAATCATTCTTCCACAACACAAGATGTGCTCTAGGGAAAATCCTCAAAATGAAGAGGATGAAAAAACACAGTTATTAGAGTATAATAGATAGATTGCAGAGAATGGTTTTTACAACATAAGAAGATTTCCCGATAAGAGAATACAGAGAAATAGAGAATATAGATCATCTAAATCAATTGTAATTAAATTTCCATGTGCCTAGCACATTAATAACCAGCCAAATACGCTGCCATGCAAACCCTATCGAATGGTTCCATGAGAATTATCCACCCATGCATTACAATTTTGAATTTTCCTTCAAAGGTTCCAAGTTGGATCATTGGATTCAAAATCATGCACAAGGCATGGGCCATACCTTCCATCAAGGACATTAATTGATAGTTAAATGATATTGGAGTGAAGTCAATCCCTAATTGAATATTGATCACTTAGTTAACAAGACAACATAAGTGTGATGGTGTTTTAACTTAAGTGTTGTCCATGCAAAACTCTTTATTTATTATTATTAACTTTGCATGGATCACTTTAAGTTACTTGATTACTTAAATGAATGCATGCATTAATATTTCAATTGATGCTTTGATTGAGGCGTTCATATTTAACTATATCTTTTAACTGTAGTTTTATAACTTTAGTTCATCCAATCTTCTGCATGGGTAATTCAAATTATCTTTTCTCATTATCTCTTTATTGCATATATCTTTATCTTTTCTCGCATGTTCTATGTGTTAACATTAATCATCTATCATATCATATTATACTCTGAATAATTGCCACATGCTATGATCATATTATATTACTCTTGGACCATATAGTCATATGCTAAAGTAATTCTCTCTAAAGGTCATCAGTCTCTAGAGTATACTTATAACTTTATCCATCTCGAATGACCATGGTTAGTAATATATCACATAACATTCCGTGCTTCAACATGCAAAGCACCTCACCTCTTTAACTTGAGTCCCACTTCATAGGGCCTCATTTGACTTGATATCAACCACATGTCCAACTTGATATAAACCAAAATTCTTTCGGCCTTGATATTGTCCACAAGACTTTACTATAAAAAATCACCATCTCAATCATATGAGGATATGTAGGACTTGATACAAAACACAAGTCCTGACTTTATATAAACCACAAGTCCGGAGAATGACTCATGATGTTGCACATTCAACAATATATTGGTTTGTTGCATTACCTTTTAGGTATAGAGGTTTGGAAATGTGCAAGGAATGCCTTACTTGTAAAAGGGGAGTATACTATGAATATTCTAAATATATTTCATATACTTGATTGAAAACCCTTCACTACACATATGGTTTGAAATCTGAAGTTAACTTGTGATGATTGATCTGAACTTGTCGATCCTACTTTATAGAAGGAGTTGTTTTAGTCATTTATGTACCTCATGAATACTAATCATACATATGCTAATTGTTAATACCTTAAACCAATGTATGGTTGAACCTTATCAAGGTCATTAGAAATTTGGTAATCATGTTCTTAGGTACTTGAAAATCAGAATCCATTTTAAGGAATGCGGTGCAAATAGAACGGTGAGATGTTACTCCATGGATTTGTTGATTTTTGGTAGGAAAGAAAAGAACGCACAAAGAAAAATAATTACAGCTATTGTTTATATGTGGACTCCATGATGATTCCTTGGTTTAGCTATAATTTCAATGTGATATTCTAGTTTCCATGCCATTTGGATTCATAAGTTGGTTGTAAAGTTGATCACTTAGACGGTGGATCCCATTATTGTTCACTGTGGAGTTCTATCATATATTTGAAACCTAATGCTTCCTTATTGCTCCATTAACATTGATATCCAATACGTTTTCTTGAGAAACAAAGTACAAAAGGGAGACAAAATAGTAAACTACATTGAGACATAATACTAAACTACATTTCATCAAATTTGAAGGTCGTCAATATTTTGACAGAGCCTCTTGTGGGGAAGAATCCTCTTGCGATGGAAAAAACTTTCCTAAAAAATACGGAGTGTCAGTTTACCCATTACATTGAGTGTGTTTAATTCTCGTTGTGAGAGGGACATGTCACTAGGAGGGATTCTCATAGGAACTTTTCATTTATTGTTTCGGCACCTTGTGTTACTTAGAAAAAGAGTGTGTTCTAGTTAAATTGTTGCATAAAATTAAGTAGAATGAGTGATTGACACTTGTAGGAATGTACCTATATTGGCACACATTAGACATGCTACTTGAATTAATTTCTTCTAGAAAAGTGTTTCAAGACACAAGTTTTCATGTAACCACCTAGAATAATAGCACATGTGAGGCACATGAGTTGCTTTAAGGGTTAAATATACTAATGACATATGTGAGGCACATGAGTTGGTTAGGGTTAAGGTGTGAGCATTCCAATTGTGGACCTAGTGTATAGTTTTTATTTGTATCCCCTCTCTTATTCTATAAAAGGGAAGGAGTACATTTCAACTATGTCTTAGAGCTAGAGGGAAGAGTAATATGACATAATAGCTACAATGTTCTAGTTAAAAGTATTCTCTCTATGAGATTGTGATAATTTGTTTGATTTTGCATAGTAATCATGGAAAAAAATCTTTTTTGTTTATGTGATCTTATTTTATTGTTTAATAAAAATATGTGTGATCACTATTACATATTGAGTACATTTAATTGATCTTTCCAAATGTTATCTCTATTTACCATTGCACCAGTGCTATGCTAAGTTAGCAATATCACATTATTATTAGCTCATATTCATATTCGACTTAATGAAGTTATTGTGTTGATATAATTTTCTTACTTCTTTCCTCTTAGAACTATTAGTGATTTGTTGCAATAATGAACTAACCTCTCAATATGTCATGTCTACACTTTTGAATCCTCCATACAACATTTTGGTTTATGTTGATATAAAATTTTGATAGGTGTTTTAGAGGTTCTTCCAATGATAGTCGAAGTTCAACTTTATTCTCAATAATGATCTATATGAGATGGTTCCATGATCACTCGAGAATCAATGATTAATTTCAAATGGTTGTGCAAGATCAAACATGTAGAAAATGGGAGAATTGAGAAGTACAATGACGTATTATCTTGTCAAAGAGTTATATGAGGAAGGAGGAGTTGGTTTTGACAAAACTATTCTAATATTTACTATTTATATGATAAATATGATCCACTTTTCTTCTCTGTGTATTCACTTATAGGAATATTGGACAAACTCATTGTGTAGTGCAAGGAGAAAGTGTCCAACAAATTTGACATGAATTATATTGTTCTATTGCATTATTTTTTAGGTCTAAAGGTTGGAAAGGTGCAGGGAAATAATTCCTTATACAAGGGGAGTACACTTTGGATATTATGAAGATATTTCAAATGCTTGATTGCAAACCCTTTGCTACAGCTATAGTTTCAAATATGAAATTGACTTGTGAGGTGTGATCTAAATTTGTTGACCTTACTTTATAAAAGAGTAGAATGATTCATAGATGCACCCTGTGAATACTAGTTAGACATATGCTTGTTGTTAATACCTTAAACTAGTGTATGGTTGAACCTCTTCAAGGTAATTAGAAATTTGGTAAGCATGTGCTTAGGTACTTGAAAGGAATGATCCATTATAGCATGTCATACAAAGAAGATGGTAACTTGTTGCTACATGGATTTGTTGATTTTCAATGGGAAAGAGACACAAGCACAAATAAAAGTACTTGTTTTAGTGTGGGATTAGGGATGATTCCTAGGTTTAGCTATTATTTTAGTATGCTTTTCTAGTTGTTTATCCATTTGGATTCATATGTTGGTTTCAAAGTTGATCAGTTAGACGTTTGAGCCCAATTTTGTTCATTGTGGAGTTATGTCATGTCCCTTATTTAGGTGGTCACTTATCCAGTTCCTATTCCATCAAGTCCCTATGGGTTAAGGAGAGAAATTATTAATTATTTGGGATTAATTTTGTCTATACATTAGTTTGTAATAAGTCGTGAGTTAATTTCATTTCTTTATTTCCCTTGAATAAATTAACTTTGGATAATGTGAAGATGAGTTGGCTAGGAGGGTGCACTAGGACATAGGGACGAGGTTTGGAACTATGGAAGCATTAGTAAAAGGGAAGAAAGATGGAAGGAAATTTGTCCAAGAAAAAAAGCAGTACAAAGCAAGGAAATTATGGCTTTTGGAAAGAAAGGAAATAAATAAGAAAAAGAAAGAAAGCAAACTAAAAGCATAATAAAGTAGGAAAATCCATAAAAAGTAGGAAAGGAAGAAAAGGAAATGCAAAAGAAGAAAAGCAATGAAAAGAAGAAAAATAAGGAAAGAAAAGTAAAAGATCACAATGAAAACACATTCTAATCTAGCTCATGAAGGAGGATTGGCCGAGGAGGCTTGCTCAAGAATCTATCTCTTCTATAAAAATATGAACTAGTGCACCTTTGCCATATTTTAGTAGTTTGATTTCATAATTAAGAAATATATATTCTTAGAATTAGGGAGATGTGCCCCTAGTCACAGCCGAGAGGTGTGCCCCTGCTACTTTCACAGTGATACTCAAGGTGTAATATCCCAACCTTTAAGCACCATACTTATGATCCTTCATGTGATTTATGTTCATTCGCATTATGGACTTATGATAGTTTATATGATTGTGGACTTATGAATCTTTGCATGATTAATGTTATTAAGGACTTATGATTATTGTTTGATAACGTGACTTTGGAATTTGGCACTATTATTAATGTTAATGTTATTACTAGCATCTGTGTTATATTTGAATGTTGTTACTATTGATTAAATAAACAACTGGCTCAACAAAGGAAACTAAAAGAGTATGGGGGAACACAGATTCCACAAAGTGAGGGGGAATGGGGACATCCCTAACACCTTATAACTTTTTTTGGCTTACGTTTGTCCATTCCAATTCATATTTGCACCTTGGTGAGTTTAATAATGTTGGTCACCTAAACCTTTTATAATAGACCCTATTCTCAATAACTATGGACTATGGAGTTGATATTGCATATTTTGCACACCTTAGTGGGACCCTCTTTCCTATGGATCTTTCCTTGGGAATATATTCCCTCACATCTATGTGTTTTGGGTCATTTATGAGCCCTTTTCCTAGTTTTTAGGGGTTGTAAGCTATTTTATAACTTCCACTCTTACACCATGCATTGATGATTGTATTTTTGTTCTTCCATGATATTTACGACCCTATTGGATTCCCTCTCTCACCTATTTTTCCCTCATTTATGTTTTTTAACCCCCTTTATGCATTAATGTGCCTCCATGTGCTCTTCATGGATCCACTCCTTAGTTTTTTGTAACTTCTCCCCATGGTGCTAATTCAGGAAAGGGAATATTTTCACTAAGCCACCACTCCACTAATTCAAATTAAGTCTCCATGATGAAGCTTAGACCTTACCTCTGTAATTTGATTTGATTCATTTGGGTTTGAGTTGGCATCTTTGTGCTATAAATTCATATGCCCTCTCCTTGTTGAAGTTAATCTTGAGCTTTGGACCATGTGACTTATGCTATCTAATCGTGTTGGGAATGTTGATATTATTGAGAGTGTGTTGAGACTTAGAGGGAGTCTATTTGTTTCCCTTTTCTTCCATTTTATCACTCTACTAGTCCAGGTACTCACACAGGAAGCCAGGAAATGGGAATGGCGAGCTAGGTCACATCCCATAGGTAGTGGAGACGGAAAGGAAAATAGCAGTGGGAAGCATTGTGGCTCTTGAAAGAGGTAGTTTTGAGAGTAGTGAGACTAAGTGAGCCTCTACCTGTGGATCCATGGTCTCATATCGGGGGTGACCTATTCAAGTAAGGAAGGCTTGACGGTGCCTACAGCTGGGAGGAAAGTTGTCCTGTTGTAGTCAGTTGCCCATATTTTGAGATAAGCATTTCTCTTATGTTATGTTTTCATTACATTATTTTATTTGGTATATGTGCAATGGTGGTTGATTAGTTGTTTGAGTTTTCATGTATTGAATTTTGAGATCTGCATATAGGAAGGATGAATCTTATATAATATGAAATTGAGTTTCTATTATCATTACCTTCTTTCTATTTGTCTTCTTCTTAACCAAAAATTGTATGTTTGCCTCTATTGTATCGAGAGGGGCACAACCATGTTATCTGGTTCTCCCATATATTCTCATTTTTGTGTTGTGAGACATGTTCCATTTTTTCTGGAGTAGCGTTTTCAATGACTAACAACTTTCGTTTCATTGAAAAAGCTTTATGGATGACCAAGATATGTTTGTTTTAGTCCGACATTTTTTCGCTGCCAAGATGAGCACACTTGTCATTTGATTGTAAATGTTTTGTTTACATTTTTTTCTTAGTTTTAGATCTGAGGATAAGTGATGTATTATATATGTAAAATCAATCGATGGCTAGAGCGTTGCAACCATATGATCTTATTTTATTAGTGAGAGATGAATGTAGGGGGCAGCCATCGGAAGCTGATTTTGAGGGTTGTAGTTGCAGTTGGTGTTATTTGTTTTCTATGTTTTTGGTGTGGCTGTAGATTGAAGCCTATGGATTTTCCATTATATGTGTTTTTCCTTACTTTTATCCCCACTAGCAGCACATACATAACAGCACCGAAAAAATAGATTAATTTGCAAATAATCAATGACATCAATATTTGATTATTTATAAACTATGCTATCAAACAAACCAAAAGTACACAAATTAGTTATTCGCATCGAATATGGTGTTATGATGTATTATTAATCTTCTTGTTTCAATTACAATCCTTATCTCACACTCTGTAAATTATTAATTGAGTGTCGCAATTAATTATTTAGTTAAGTGGCATAATCAATAATTAGGTGTCGCAACTTTAGTTATAATTCAATCTCTAGAGTTAAAAGTTTTAATTATTTGGGTGAATGGTTAGTCAACTTAATAGTAATTTATCTATATCCATTGTTCTTAAACTTAATTTATTCTTAATTTTAGCACATTTTCAATTATATCAAGGGTCTAGGACATTACAAGTGGTATCATAGTTGAAGGTTTCAACATTGTAGTTGTTGGGCCTTCTGTGAAGTTTCAAGTCACTTTGTAAATATGCATTTGCATTAGATAGCTTGGATACAAGAACCTTAATATATTTTTGCATGTGATGTATTTAATTAAACTATCATATTGGTATGGCTATGGAATTGATTTTCAGCTAGTAAGGAGAAATCTTGGAAGGAGTTCTATCCCCCTTTTCCAATTAGGTAAATTGTAAGTTAGAAAAGTTGGCCAATTACTTTATAAAATAGAAGAAAAGTAGTTTTAAATGGTAATAAAATTATATCAATGTGTATTTTACTAACATAATGTTGATAATGAACACATTGAAGTTCCCAATGATTTATTGAGCAAGTGGTGTTTCCACTAAAATGATATTTTAATCAAACCTGTGAAGACTAAAGATTCAACAAGTACAAGTTCGACAGTAGGAAGTCAGAGATTGGAGATGAATTTTGAGGAGGATGAAGACCATATAGTTCTGAAGAGGAGTTTGTTGAGGGAATAATTTCAATTAGACATAAGAGGAGCAGTGAATCGTTAATCTTGGAGGATTCAATGAGGAAGTGTAGACAGGATAATGAAAGGATAATTCACATACATGAGTAGATTATGAATGATATAAAATCATTGAATACCATCCAAATATCCACTGAAAAGAGTCATAAAATAGGTTATGTGATATATAGATCATATTCAAGGAGACCTTATCACTCGAAGAGAAAGAAGGGGTATGCATCAAGAAGTACAGAGAATAGTCCTGAAAGATCTCCAGTGAGATACAATAAGAGGAGGTTTAACCGGGATGAACTAGTAGGAGAGTTGAGAAGAATCAAACCCCCAACTTTTGATGGAGAAGTAAATCAAGGAGAAGATGCAGAAGCATGGTTGTTAGGAAATAGGAATTCTTCCAGTTGCATTAGTATACACCTAATGTGGAGGCAAGAGTAGCCATATACCATATGCAAGGTAAATCATCTATCTAGTGGGATCAACTGGTTAAGTTAAAAAGCATCGATGAAGACAAAATATCTTGGAGGAAGTTTAAGAAATACTTTCAAAAATAATACCTCTCTGAGCACTATTATGACAAGAAGATGGAGGAATTATTTGAGCTTAAGTTGGGAAGCATTACTATGGAGGCCTATGAGAAAAAATTTCTAGAACTTTTGAACTATGCGGACTTCATCAAAGATGAGAAGGTAAATATTTAAATGTTCTAAGTGGCCTTCCTGAATCTTATAGAGATAAAATCCAGTATGATAGACCAAAGAACCTTAAAAAATTTGTAAGGAAAAACACTTATATGAAAAAAATAAGAGCAAGGCCCCATATCAGAAGAATTGGAAGGATATGAATAAGAATAAGCAGGAGCAGAGAAAGAAAGGTTTCCATCCTTCAAAGTTCAAAAACAATATTTCTTACCAACAAGGAGAGTCAAGTGAAGATCCTTCAGGGAAAATACCACCTGTGGAATGTTGGATATGCAAGGAAAAACACTTTGTGAACCAGTTCCTACATAAGAAAAATAACCTTCACAAAATTCAAGAGGATTCAAATGTTGGAGATGTAGGTGTAAGTGTCCAAAGGATCTATGCAGCCTTAGATGGGAGGCAAGTTGACCACCAATCTTGGATGATTGAGGTAGAAGGTAATATTTCTAATAAAACCATAACTATTTTGATTGATTTGGGAGATATCATTAGTTACATTGAACCTAATATAGTTGAGAAATGTCATTTGAAGAAAAGTAAACTTGAAACAACATGTCCAGTATAGTTAGCTACATGATCCAAGAGGAAAATCACTGAATTTGTAAAAGTGTGTCCTTTAGAAATGAATGGAATGAAAACCTTTGTAGAATTAAACATCATACCATTGGGATCATATGATGTATTGATTGGCATGGATTGGTAGGATGCACACCATGAAATTTGGATTTCCATAATAAAACTTATACTTGTTTGAATGAAGAAGGGAACTGAGTGACAATAAAATTTATGCCTAGACCCATATTCCTGAGGCATATCACAGCTCTACAATTGAATAAATTTCTTAGAAAGGGATGTCGGTTATATGCAATTCATGTTGAAGAATCAAAAGAAGGAAAAGATCTAGAGCTGCAGGATTATCCAATACTACAAAAAATTTGTAGATATATTTCAAGAACCACCAGGAATACATCCTAAGAGGGACGTTGATTGTTCTATCGACTTGGTTCCATGAACAGTACCTTCTTCTAAATTACCCTATAGAATGAGTACTCCAGAGTTAAAGGAATTACAAATGCAGTTAGAGGAGCTACTAAAGAAAGGTTGCATAAGGCCCAATGTTTCAACTTGGGGATATCCTGTGTTATTTGTGAAGAAGAAAGATGGAACTCTAAGACTTTGCATAGATTACAAAAAATTGAACAAAGAAATAGTTAAAAAAAAGTACCCCTTACCAAGAATTGATGACCTGTTTGATCAATTGAGAGGAGACAAGGTGTTTTCAAAAATAGATTTGAGGTTGGGATACCACCAAATTAGAATTAAGAATGAGGATATCAGTAAGACAACATTTAGAACAAGGTATTGACACTATGAGTTCATAGTAGGACCGTTTGGTTTAATAAATGAACCTACAATATTCATGTGTTTAATGAATGGAGTATTCAAAAAGTACTTAGATAATTTTGTGATTGTATTCTTGGATGACATCCCTATATATTCCAAGACAAAATAACAGCATGAATAACATATAAGACTAGTAAGGCAAGTGCTTAGAGAACATTAGTTGTATGCAAAATTAAGAAAGTGTTCTTTTAATCAGGGAAGAATCCACTACTTAGGGAATATCATATCTGAAGAAGGTGTTACAGTAGATCCTGAGAAGATAAGAGCCATTATGGAATGGTCAACACCTAAGAATGTATCAGAAGTCAAATCCTTCATGGGGTTATCAAGATACCACCGAAGGTTCATCGAAGGATTCTCAAAGCTGGCTCATCCTATCACATCCTTGAAAAAGAAAGGTGTAAAGTTTAAATAGAATTCTAAGTGTGAAGATAATTTTCAAAGACTTAAGGAAATGGTTACTAGTGCACCAGTGCTAAAAATTGCAGATCCTAAAGGAAACTTTGTTGTATGCATGGATGCATGCAAGAAAGGTATTGGTGGAGTATTAATGATGGATGGAAATGTGATCAATTAAGAATCTAGAAATTTGAAGGAATGTGAGCATAACTATGCCACCCATTACTTAGATCAGCTTGGAGCTATCATCCATGCTTTGAAGATGTGGAGACATTATCTAATGGGTAAAAAAATTTAGTTGAGAACTGACCATGATGGGTTAAAATACTTGTTTGAGAAACCTAATTTAAATGCAAGATAGAGGAGGTGGATGGAGTTATTATGTGAATATGACTTTGACGTCAATCATATCAAAGGTAAGGAAAATAAAGTGGTTAATGCATTTTGTAGGAAGAAACATGTGATGCATGTAGAATCTATCACCACTAGCACATCATATTTAAAGGATAATATCGTTGAATCCATTGTTACAGATGAACTTTATCAGCAGGTGAAAGAAGGATTGAAACAACAGAAAATTCCACATAATTTTGATAAGTATAATTTTAAAGAAAATGGGATACTCATGCACAGATAGAGATTTTATGTGCCTAATGTTGGAGATATAAGGAAGATGGTTCTAAAGGAAATGCATGATGTTCCATCTGTTGGACTTTAACGTTATCAGAAAACAGTAGCAGCAGTAACAAAACAATACTATTCGACATGGATGAAGAATGATGTTGCAGAATACATAGCTAGGTCCATGGAATGTCAAAAGGTTAAATCAGAGCATCGACATCCACTGATATTGTTGCATCCCTTTCCAATACCAGAATGGAAATGGGATGTAGTGATGATGGATTTCATCAACAAGTTACCTAAGACGAGATTTAAAAATGATTCTATCATGGTTGTGGTAGATAGGTTGACTAAGGAAGCACACTTCATTCCAGTAAAGGCAACTCACAAAGCAACTAACATTGCATATATTTACATGAAAGAAGTATCCAAATTGCATGGTATTTCAAAGGCTATAGTATCAGACAAATATCCAAAATTTACTTATATCTTTTGGAAAGGATTGTTTGAGGGGTTTGGTACAAGTATAAACATGAGTACATCATACCACCCTCAGACATATGGACAAACAAAAAGAGTTAACCGAGTAATTTAAGATATGTTAAGGATAAATGTGATGGATCTATCATCTAAGTGGGAAGAGTATCTACACTTGGTGGAATTTTCTTAAAATAATGGAGATCATTCCTCTTTGAATATGAGTCTTTTCAAGGCCATGTATGGAAGGAAGTGCAATACTCCCATCAATTGGGATAACCCAACAGACATAGTCATTATTGGACCATAATTATTAAAGGAAATGGAGTATCATATGGTTAAGATAAATAAAAATATAAAGGAAGCTAAAGACATGCAGAAGAGCTATGCAGATCAGAACAGGACTGCCAAATAGTTTCAAGTTGGATACCATGTGTTTTTGAAAGTTGTACCCAAGAAGAGTTCCTTAAACTTGGGCAATTGATTCAAGCTAGCTGTCAGATATTGTGGTCCTTTTGAGGTCTTAGCTAATATAGGACATGTTGATTATGATATAGCCCTACCCACTTTAATTAGAGTACATAATGTATTTCATGTGTCTTTATTGAAAAAGTATATATCTGATACTAACCATGTAATTGATTCAAATTTGATCCAGGTAATTAGAGAGATTTTAATTTCTTTATTGATATCTGTGTGTGTGTGTGTGAACATGGTACTAATAACGTGATTGAATGGATTATAATTTAGGTGGAACTGTAAGGGGATTTTTCGATACAACTTGTTGCCATTTTGGGCAGCAAGGTCAAGCTCCTTCAAAATCGAGAAACCAAGCAGATAAAGGTCCAATGGACCCATTATAGTCCTGAGGATGCGACTTGGGAACTGGAGGATTCCATGAGGGAAGCATACCTTCATCTATTTTGAAATTTTTTGGCAACTATGTAATATGCATCAAGGTCGATGCATTGTTTATAAGGGGAAGGATGTAATATCCCAGTTGTTAAACCTCGAACTTATGATCCTTCATGTGACTTATGTTCTTTTGCATTATGGACAGTAATATTTTGGAATGCACAACATCACAACAAAAGCTCTGAGTCATGTGACATTCCAACCTAGATATAGATAGAAAAAACAATCTCACTTAGAATTATTTGCACAAAGACATAGCAAGAATAGAGAAGAAATATTTGATAGAACAATAGAGGAAAATCACTCCCGTGGGAAGTTTTCCTCTCTAATTATTGAGAAAAACCCATTACAATATATAGGAATTATTATATGCAAAACCTTAAGAAAATACCATGGGATACCAAATACCATGGTCCCAACAACCCATATTATTAGCTCACATTAATGTTGGCTTATCTTGACTAATTCCCCCAATCTATGACATTGTGGCAAGTTTAACTCCAAGTATTGTCCATAATGAGGTGAAATGAACCTAGATGGACCATGAAGTGGTTAGGATAGTCAAAAAGTGTGAAAGGAACCATAATGAGGGAACTAGAGGTTGTTTAGTGGCTTGGTTTTGGACCATTAATGAGCAAATCGACCAAATCCTTAAGAAGGCGCACCCAACCTCCTTAAAATAATGAAATGCAATAACTTCCCCATAAATGTAGCATAGAGGGGCGCATTGAATCCATCGAATAAGGAAAGGATTGGGTAAGTGGAAAAGCAATATTTTATGGCATAACCACTAGTCTAAGTGGTACACAAACTAGGATCCAAAGCACTAGACTAGGAACTAGAGCCATTTTCACCTAGAACAACTTACACTAAACACTTGGAACCTTATGCGAGATTATTAACCAAGGTCTAGATGTGAAATATGTTCCAACATGGACTTACAATAGTTTATATGATTGTGGACTTATGATCTTTACATGATTAATGTGATTAAAGACTTATGATTATTTTTTGATAACGTGACTTTGGACTTTGGCACTATTATTAATGTTAATTTTATTACTAGCATCTTTGTTATATTTGAATGTTGTTACTATCGAATAAATAAACAACTAGCTTAGAAAAGACAACTAAAAGAGTATGGGGGACCATGTATTCCACAAATTTAGGGTGAATGGAGACATCCCTGGCACATTATAACTTGTTGTTTGATTAAGTTTGTCAAACCCAATTCATATTTGCATCTTGGTGAGCTTAATAATGTTGGTCACCCAAACCTTATACAGAGGACCCTATTATCAATAATTATGGACTATGGAGTTAATATTGCATATTTTACACACCTTAGTGGGCCCATATTTCCTAGGGATCCCTCCTTGGGAATATATTCCCTCACATTTGTGTGTTTTTGGTCATTTATTATCCCTTTTCCTAGTTTTTAGGGGTTGTAAGCTATTTTCTAGATTCCACTCTTACACCATGAATTGATGATCCTATTTTTGTACTTACATGATATTTATGACCCTATTGGATGCCCTCCCTCGCCTATGTCTACCTACTTTATGTTTTGTAACCCCCTTTATGCAATAGTGTGCCTCCATGTGCTCTTCATGGCTTCACTCCTTAGTTTTCAGTAATTCCTCCTCATGGTGCTAATTCAGGAAAGGGAATATTTTCACTAAGCCACCACTCCACTAATTCAAGTTAAGTCTCCATTATGAAGCTTAAACCTTACCTCTCTCTGATTTGATTTGATCCCTTTGGGTTATAGTTGGCCTCCTTGTGCTATAAATTCATATTCCCTCTCCTTGTTGAAGTTAATATTGAGCTTTTGACCATGTGACTTATGCTATCCAACCATTTTGGGAATGTTGATATTATTGAGAGTGTGTTGAGACTTAGAGGGAGTCCATTTGTTTCCATTTTATTCCATTATATCACTCTACTATTTTAGGTACTCACACGAGAATCTAGGAAATGGGAATGGCGAGCTACGTCACATCCCATGGGTAGTGGAGATGAACAGGAAAGTAATAGTGGGAAGCATTATGGCTCTAGAAAGAGATGGTTTCGAGAGTGGTGAGACTAAGTGACCCTCTACATGTGGATCCATTGTCTTATCTTGGGGGTGACATGCTCAAGTAAGGAAGGCTTGACGGTGCCTACGGCTGGGAGGAAATTTGTCATGTTGTAGCCAGTTGCCCATATTTTGAGATAAGTATTTCTCTTATGTTATGTATTCATTACATTATTTTATTTGGTATATGTAATATGGTTTATTATTGGTTGTTTGAGTGTATAATTTTGGCTCTATTGTATCAAGAGGGGTGAAACCATATCACCCATATATTCCCATTTCTGTGTTGTGAGAACTATTCCATTGTGTCTAGAGAAGTGTTTCTAGTGAACAACACCCTTTGTTTCATTGAAAAATATTTTTGGATGACCAATATATGTTTGTTTTGGTCCAACAGTTTTTCGGTGCCAAGATTGTTGATGTATTTGTAACTTCAGAATGTATTCACTTGTACATATTATGTATTGTATTTCATTGTAACTCGATGTTCCTATAGATAGAATCATTAATGTAATCAAGTCATGTAAAGTCATAGAGGTTAACCCTCCTTTGTTGATCGGGGGAAAAGTCCCCACAGTTGAGGGGCACCAGGGTTATTAGACTCTCCTAGTGAAGTCGGCCCTAGAAAGTAATTGTCAAGTCGGGAACTACTATAAGTAGAGAGTGAGCCTGTATATTTGTAACATACACTCACTCTATTGTAGCGCATGACTGAGAGAGAAGTAGCTCGCACAAGTGAGAGAGAGATCAGTTGTCGGAGATCATCTTTGTGCTTTTGGGTTTTAGTTTTGCCATTGGTGCTCATTCTATCTCTGAGGAAGTTTTGGGTTTTTCTCTTTTATGGTTTCCTCGAGAAAAAATATTTGTGTCTCTTGTCTCTTGTCTCTTGTGATTATTGATGTGCATGTTATTCTATCAGATAAGATCCTAGATCATATTGATTAAATAATAAAAATATAACATGGTACCAGAGCTAACCTAAGAAGAAGACATTGTGCAGCTGCAGAATCTAGGGGTTCTTAATTTTGAGTCTCTCTCCACAGATCATTAGAAAAGGAGGCTAGGTTAACTCTCCATTGAAGGGCGCATATTTCTGTCAAAGCAAAATCTAAATATGAGTATTTTCAGTTTTTGACCTACCATTACAGTAGGAAATTAGGGTTTTTCACAAAAGTGGAATTTTTTAGTGATCCCGTCATAGGATTTCTCTCCTCCTCAAAATCTAAGTTTAGAGACCAAGATCGGAGTTTTGGTTGGGTAGAACTCTCGGAAATTCAAACCCTAATTTTCCCCTAAACCAAAAAACCAGCACTGCAAAAGATCAGCTCTAGATCCAGTTTCAGCATCTCAAATTGGTAAGGCCTAAATCTTTTGTATTTGCACTTGAGGTTCTCATTCAAGATGTCTCATCACACCAAGCTTGATGAAAAGCCTGAAAGATCTGATAACTTCCGAGCATGGAAGTATAGGATCTCACTGGTCCTTGAAGAGAATGAATTGGACTCGTACATAAGTGAAGAGGTTCCAGTTCAAGAGGGATATGAGGCTAAGTCCTTACACAAGAAGAACTTGGTCAAGGCCAAAAGGATTATTGCTGATTCCATAAAGGATCACCTTATACCACAAGTGTCTTCCCTAAAGACACCTAAATAAATGTTTGATTCCTTGACCAAGATATTTCAAGGGAAGAACATAAATCGAAAGATGACTTTGATGAACCAGTTGAAGAATGTGAAGTTCCAGAATGCAAAGACCATACAATCATGCTTTACAAGGGTCTCTCAAATTAAAGAATAACTTGAAGCAGTGGATGAAGAAGTGGAGAATACAAAAATTGTGATGACCACCTTGAATGGTCTCCCTAGGTCATGGGACTACTTCATTCAAGGGATTTGTTCTAGAAGGAAGCTAACCACTTTCAGTAGGTTGTGGGAGGAATGATCACAAGAAGAATCTCGAATAGTAGCTCAAGAATAAAATATGGGAAATGAATATAAAGCTCTCCCAGTACACACCAAGAAAACCAAAAAGGACTATCATCATCCCAAAGATAATCATTCTCACCAGAAAGATAACCCTAAAATATATAGCAGAGATCTATCTAAAATCAGATGCTATACTTGTGACAAGAGATGACACTTTTCCAAAGAGTGTCCTGAAAAAAAAGGTGGCTCTCACAAGAAGAAGGGAAAAAAAAAAAGACATCATGCCCATACTGCAAAACATGATGAACCTCCCAGAAAGAGAATCAAAGAAGAAAGTGAAGACTCTGCAAGTGATGAAGTATATGTTTTGAAATCTTCCTCATGGGAATTGTCACACATGGAAGCAATGATTGGCTCATAGATAGTGGGGATTCCAAGCATATGATAGGATTCAAAGAATATTTTGTGAAACTATCCGAACATGATTCACCCCACAAATTGAAACTTGTGGATGACTACCAGTATCCCATAAAAGGTAGTGGTGAATCCTCCTATAAGATAGACTCTGGAAAGCCTATGAAGATGAAGTATGTCTTGTTTGTACCAAGACTAAATAATAATATCCTCTCCATATATACATTGGATGAAAAATGCAAGAGGGTTGCATTTTTAGATGGCCAAGTCCTTATGTGGCCAAAAGGAAAGACTATATATGATGCAGTAGTGATTGGAGAGAAAGAGGGAGGATTATACAAATTAAAGGGACATCCAGAATAAGCTTTGGACCATGACTCAGTAGAACCAAGTGAAATTTGGCACAGTGTTAGAATAATCAAACCATAGTTACCTACCTTAGACATTAATTAATCCATTTTTGTCTTATTTTCCTAGTTTCCAATATTCCACTCTATGCAAGTTGTCTTCCACATGCCATAGAAGTAAAAATTGCTAAAACTGAGTCATGGAGCACTTGGGAAACCTCCTGGAATCCATATTTATCATGTCTTATTTATTCCAAATCCTCCCTAGTGCATATCTGCTTTTTCTACTAAGTATCCTGCTTTATTGAGATTTATGGCAAAAGGGAAAGTAAGACTAGGTGTAGTTGACTTGTTTTTTTCCCTCATCATCCTCCATTATTTTATCCTAATAAAATCATGTATGAGTTGTCTTTCCATCACTTATTATCTTTCCTACTTGAATTTTCCAATTCGTGAGCCTCTAGGTAGATTTGGAAACTGCTTTATGCACCTATGGGGGATTTGACTAGATTTAGTAAGCCTACTTTTTGACAATTTCGAATGGAATCCTTATGCATTTGAATCTCTCATGTAATTACATATTGAAGTAGCATATAACTTCATAAGTTTGTCTATTTTACATTTATTCAATACAGATTAGTGTTATGCTCCAATTTCAGTCTCCTTTGTGTGTAAATTTGAATGTTTGATTAGCAATTTTGTGAGTGCAATTGTTCTATCACTTGGGTTCAATTTCCACATGGTATCAGATCCTTTGTAGATCGATTTCTCTCCTTCCATATTGCTATTTCAGGTTTGACATCTTGACTGGGAGCACATTCTGCTGGTTGAAGGGCACAGATCAAAGCTATGTATCAATCTCAGAAGATCATCTTAACTCCATTTAATTTCTTTGAATAGAAAGAAGAGATGGAGATATTTTTGAGAGATAAGGGTATCTAAAGGGTGAATATGGAAACTGGGTTAGATCCCAATGTAGCTGTAGAGAATATTAAATGGCACAACAGGAGGGATGATGCCTATGGCCTTCTGTGTCTGAGCATATCCAGAGACCTCCTTTTCCATCTTAATGGATTGACATCACCTAATGAAGTGTGGGAGAATCTTGTAGAGAGTTTTTGTGAGACAAATGAGATGAGAGGACATCAAATTGAGAATGAATTGATCTCTTTGAGTCCCAGCAGCTTCGAATCCCTGCAAATCTACTTTTCCAAGTTTATAGCCCTTGTTTTGTAGCTAAAAGTGTGGAATTGAAAAGAAGGAAAAGCAACTAGTTTTGGCCATACTCTCAAAGCTTGGCCTTGACTATTCAGTGTTTTTTTTTACCTTCCATGCCACCAAGTTTACAGCTCGATCCTGGAAGATGCCTAAGATTACAGAGTTCATGGAATCCCTCACACAAGAATAAGATAAATTGGTGATGATGGGCACCATCAAACCTTCCAAAGACCAAGATTTGGTTGCTATAGATTTGAGGGTGGATTCAAAAGGCAAGAAGAAAGCTAAGAAGCCCCCTGAGCAAAAGAGAGACAAGAAAAAGTCTCAAGAGGATCCCCAAGGCTCCAAGAAGAACTTCCAGAAGAAGAAGAACAAAGGAGAAATGAGCAAGTGCGCATACTGCAGTAAGGGCTATCATCCTGAAAGCTCTTTCATGAAGAAGAAAATTGACATGTTGACCCAAATCCTGGAGAATAATAACATCTCCCTTCCTGATTGCTCAAAGAAGAGGGAAGGAGGATCAAATTCAGAGGAGAGAGAGAGAGTACATGCTTTGGTTTCTGGTATGTCAATCTCACCTAGCTTCATCATAGACTCTAGAGCTTCAAGACATATGGTTTCTACCAAGGAAGCATTCTCCTCTCTTGACATGTCAAAAGTTCCACCAATAGTGTTGGGAGATGTCTCTCTCACTGACAGTTTGGGGAAAGGAAGGATTGATCTTGACCATGGTAAGTTCAGTAATGTATTGTATGTTCCAGGTCTTGCCTCTAACCTCTTTTCAGTGTATCAGATGACTAACACAAGGTCTCCAAACAAGGTCATATTCTCCCCTGATGATGTTGATATCACAGAGATCTCGAATGGTAAAGTCACTGCAAAAGGAGTTGTAGATCACAGTTCGAAGGTATACATGTTTTCACATGTTTTACCCTTCTCAAACCCCTCTGCTCTTCTTATTCATGCTAATGAGCCAAGAAATATTTGGCATGAAATATTTGGCCATATTAACTATAAGTATCCTTCTAATCTAAGTGAAAAATAAATTGTCATAGGGTTACCAAATATTAATTTTTCCAAGGGAGTCTGTCAAGGTTGTATCCTAGGAAAACACCCAGAGCATAAATTTGAGAGAGATAGTCATGAGAGAACCTCTGCACCTCTTGAGTTGATCCACAGTGATGTTGCTGGTACATTTCCTCATATGTCAATTAGTCAAGACAAATATGCATTGACCTTCATAGATGACTTTTCCAGGTATTGTTGGGTTTAATTCCTGAATCATAAGTCTGAAGTTTTGGGCCGCTTCAAAGTATTTAAGGCCTTGGTTTAAAACCAATCTGGGAGGAGACTCAAGATCCTCAGATCTAAAAATGGTGGTGAGTATGTCAATTCTAAGTTCATTCAATATTGTGAAGATGTAGGTATTCAGATGCAGCATTCAATCCCTTACACACCACAGCAAAATGGTGTTTCTTAGAGAAAGAACAGATCACTAAAGGAGATGACAACCTGTATGATGGAGGCTAAGACTTTGCCACCAAAGTTTCTGGCCAAGGGAATAAAATGTGCATCCTATATCCAGAATAGGGTGCCTCATAAACATCTTGATGATATGACTCCTTTCGAAGCTTGGAGAGGTCACAAGCTAGATGTGACCCATTTCAGGATTTTTGGCTCAAAGGCTTGGGCTAGAATTCCAACAGAAAAGAGGAAGGCTTTGCAACCCCAAAGCCAAGAGTGTCTATTTGTTGTGTACTTTGAATATTCAAAAGGGTACAAGCTGATAAATTTGAGCACAAACAAATCCTTCATTGAAAGGAGTGTTTAGTTCCAAGAAGAGCCTTTAGTAGCAGTTGAAGTTGGAGAGTCTTCTTCACCATTGGAACCATTGAATGTAAGTGAAGAGACAAATGAGTTTGTTGATTCTGATATGTCTGATAATGATGATTGAATTGCAGATCCTGATATTCCTACAAGACCAAAATGGGCAGAAAAGACCATTCATGCAGCTGGGGAACTAGCTGGAAATCCTAGTGATCCTAGGAGGACTAGATCTCAGTTTGAGAGTGCCCTTTGTATGAAAGACCCTTTGTTTGTAGAGAAGTGATATATCATGGTTGAATCAGACCTAAAGAGATATGAATATGCAGCACATGATCCAAGATGGAAAACATCCATGAAAGAATAATTTAGCTCACTCTAGAAGAACAACACTTGGGAACTGGTTGATCTTCCCCCAGGGAGGAAGCTAGTTCAATGTAAGTGGGTTTTCAAAACTAAGTTTGATGCTGATGGTTCACCTTTTAAATATAAGGCAATATTGGTATCCAGTGGCTACTCATAGTTACATGGTATTGAATACAATGAAACCTTTGCACCAGTGGCAAAGATGGACTCCATCAGGCTAGCCTTAGCCATTGCAGCTTCGAAGCAATGGGAGGTACATCACATGGATGTGAAGTGTGCTCTACTGAATGGAGATCTCACTGAAGAGATATAAATGCAGCAATATCAATGGTTTGTTACTAATCCACCTTTTGTGTGTAGGCTAGAGAAATCATTGTATGGTCTTAAGCAAGCCCCCAGGGCTTAGTATGCCAATATTGATGGCTTTCTGTTGTCATTGAGTTTTGTTTGATGCAAGTCTGATCCTAATGTTTATTTGAAGTGGATTCATGGTTATTTGATGATTATTTTCTTGTATGTGGATGACCTTATGATTACAGGAAGTCAAAGAAAGAAATTGCCTCCTTGAAGGATGCAATGAACCATGCATTTTCTATGACTGATTTCAGGTTGTTGAGCCAATTCTTGGGTCTCGAAATTGCTCAATCCCAACATGGAATAAAATTACATCAGTCCAAGTATGCTTTAGATTTTATGAACAAGTTCAACATGAAATATTGCAAGCTAGGAAATACTCCCTTCCTTTCAGGAGTTAAGCTTTAAGAAGCAGGTTCTTCTCCTATGGTAAATAATACACTGTATAGGTAGTTGATTGGGTGTTTGTTGTATCTTAAACACACTCGACCTGATATTTATTATGAAGTAAGTGTGGCTTCAAGATATATGGATCAGCCTCATGAGATCCATTGGAGAGCATCCAAAAGGATCCTTAAAGTTTGTTTAGGGAACAAGAACTCATGGGATCTTCTACAAAGCTAAATCTGATCTTGATTTGATTGGGTTTACGGACAATGATTGGGAAGGTGACAACACAGATCGAAATTCAACATCAGGATATGTGTTCTTGATTGCTGAAGGGCCAATAAACTATTCAAGCAATAAATATAGTGCCATAGCACTCTCATCTACAGAAGCAGAGTACAGAGGAGTTGTAAATGCAGCAACTCAATGTTTATGGTTGCAGGGGATACTTGGTGAGTGTGGCTTCGAATCAAGGTTTTCAACTATTATCTATTGTGATAATTATAGGACCATTAAAATCTGCAATGATCCAGTTCAGAGATAGAGAACCAAACAGATTGAGATCCATATGCACTACATCAGACAGCTTGTGCATGATGCCACCATTCACCTACTCTTTTGTGCATCTTCAGAACAAGTAGCAGACATCTTCACCAAAGTTTTTTGTGAGAAGACATTCAGCAATCTCAAATAATTGCTAGGGATTGCTGATCATGCTGTGAAGCATGATTGATGACAAGATTTTCAAATTTTGTTTTACTGTCCATGTTTAAGGGAGGATTTTCCCACTGGGTTTTTGCCTCTTTCCTTGGTTAAATGGACATGCAGTATGTAAAGGGTGACTAAGCCTTGTTGCTAGGCCCTATATTTTTCTGATATTTACTCGTAAATTCAGTCTGAATGGGGGGTTTTAGAATAATAAACCCATAGTTACCTACCTTAGACATTAATTAATCAATTTTTGTCTTATTTGCCTAGTTTCCAATATTCCACTCTATGCAAGTTGTCTTCCACATGCCATAGAAGTCAAACTTGCTAAAACTGAGTCATGGAGCACTTGGGAAACCTCCTAGAATCCATATTTATCATATCTTCTTTATTCCAGATCCTCCCTAGCGCGTATCTATTTTTTCTGCTAAGTTGCCTACTTTATTGAGATTTATGGCAAAAGGGAAAGTAAGACTAGGTGTAGTTGACTTGTTTTTTTCCCTCATCGTCCTCCATTATTTTATCCTAATAAAAGAATGTTTGAGTTGTATTTCCATCACTTATTATATTTCCTACTTGACTTTTCCAATTCGTGAGCCTCTAGGTAGATTTGGAAACTGCTTTATGCACCTATGGGGGATTTGACTAGATGTAGTAAGCCTACTTTTTGACTAATTCAAATGGCATACCTATGCATTTTAAACTCTAATATAATTATATATTGCAGCAGCCTATGACTTCATAAGGTTGGCTATTTTACAGTTATTCAATACAGATTAGTGTTATGCTCCAATTTCAATCTCCTTTGTGTGTAAATTTGCATGTTTGATTAGCAATTTTGTGAGTGCAATTGTTCTATCACTTGGTTTCAATTTCCACAAACATAAGGCTTGCACATGAGCACAGAAAGGCACTACCACTTGCAAGCAAATTTGTTGAAGGTCTTCTAGAAATACAGGAAAAACATGAAGGTATTTGCAAAGGATGTGCAGAAGGAAAGAACCCAAAGAAGACATTTCCAAATAGCAAGAGCAAGGAAAAAGGAATATTGGAAATCATCCACTCCGATGTATGCGGTTAGATCTCATACATTTCGTTAAGTGGGTATATATATTATGTTTATTTCATTGATTATTTATCTAAGAAGACATGGATATATTTCTTGAAAAGAAAGGATGAAGTATTTAGTAAATTCAAGGAATTCAAAGCCTTGATCGAAAACCAAACAGAGAATAAAATTAAGACCTTTCGATCAGACAATGGAGGATAATTCACATCAGATGAATTCAAGGAATTATGTAGAGATTCAGGTATTAAGAGGGAGTAGACCACTCCATATAATCCACAACATAATGGGGTTGCAGAAAGGAAGAATAGAACGATTATGGAAGCAGCAAGGGTAATGCTTCATGATCAAGATATTCCCATGCATCTATGGGCAGAAGCTGCGAGGACAGCTTTGTATGTACAGAACTATACTCTGCATAGAGTACTTGAGAACAAGACACCTGAAGAAGTCTCCTCTGGTAAGAAACAAAAATTCAGTCATCTCAGAATATTTGGCTATCTAGTGTACATACACATTCTGAAAGAAAAGAGGACAAAGTTAGATCCTTCAGGAAAGAAGGGTATATTTATGGGATATAGTGAAAGCTCGAAGGCTTACAGAATATAATTCCCAGGATTCAAGAAGATCGACATCAGCAGGGATGTGCAATTTGATGAAGACTCAACTTACAACAAATCCAAAAAAAGACCTAATACAGAACTTGAAGAAACAAAAGAACATAGGATCCGAGATACCACTATGAACGAAGCAACTCCAGAATAAGATCAAGAAATTGAAGAACCCCAAGAACCTATAGATCCACCCCAGGATAATAATCCTTACAAGAGGAAACCTGCATGGGTACGAGAGGCTATCTAAGGTGCAGAAAAATATGGGGCTCCAGAAGAAATGCACAGAGAAAGGAAGAGAACTAGGTTCTACTCCGGTTATGTAGCCCTATTATGTGACATCATTGATAAAGAACCTTCCAACTATGAAGAAGTGAAAGAAAAGAAATAATGGAAGGATACTATGATCAAGGAGTATCAGCTGATCATGAATAATGATGTCTGGGATGTTTTCCCAAGACCAGAGGGGAATTCTGTTGTGATTTCCAAGTGGATCTACAAGATCAAGCATGTTGTAGATGGAAGCATAGAGAAATATAAAGCAATATTTGTGGCACGTGGCTTCTCCCAGAAAGAAGGGATAGAATATGAGGAGGCTTTTGCACCTATATCCAGATACACTTCCATCAAATTAATACTTTCTCTGGCTGCAGTAATGAAATGGAAGATACACCAGATCGATGTCAAGGCTACTTTCTTGAATGGTGTAGTAGAAAAGGAAGTGTATGTGGAGCATCCACTCGGTTTTGAGACACATGACAG
This sequence comes from Pseudotsuga menziesii, assembly GCA_001517045.1. Classification (NCBI taxonomy): domain Eukaryota; kingdom Viridiplantae; phylum Streptophyta; class Pinopsida; order Pinales; family Pinaceae; genus Pseudotsuga; species Pseudotsuga menziesii. Next base: position 1,288,695 of record LPNX010717711.1, read on the forward strand.
GGAGACTCATGTATGCAAATTGAAGAAGGCCATGTACAGTTTGAAATAGGAACCCATGACATGGTATAGTAGAATTGAAAGCTTCCTGACTAGATTAGGCTTTACTAAGAGTAAAGTGCATTCCAAACATTACTACAAGGTTAAGGGAGGGAACCCTGTCATACTCCTATTGTATGTAGATGACCTTTTTGTAACAGGTGAGGATGGGTTGATTGTTGACACAAATACGAAGCTTGTTTCCTAGTTTAAGATGAAAGACTTGGGTATGATGCATTACTTTCTAGGCATGGAGGTGTGGAAAAATGTGGATGGAGCCTCCCGTGGACAAGGGAAGTATGCAGTAGATATCCTGAAGAGGTTCGGGATGATGGACTGCAAGGCCATGACCACACCTATGGCATCGAACCTGAAGTTATTGAGTGATGCTTCATCAGAATCAGTTGATGCTACAATGTATCGTCAGATGATTGGGTCCTTGATGTACCTAATGAATACGAGACTAGATATTTGCTTTTCTGTGAACACATTGAGCCAGTTCCTGACAGATCCGAGACATGTTCACCTGATTGCTGCAAAGCATATTCTGAGGTACCTGAAAGGTATAGTTGATTATGGGCTCAAGTATGAGGTGAATCAGAAGATTAACCTGGAAGGTTATGTGGATTCATATTGGGCAGGAAGTTCCATTGATAGAAAGAGCACTTCGGGGTGTTGCTTCAGTATGGGATTAGGTGCGATCTCTTGGTTTAGTAGGAATCAGTCCTGTGTAGCAGTGAGTACAACCGAAGCAAAGTCTGTCGCAGCTTTTTCAGCTAGTTGTGAGGGAGTGCGGATGAGGAAGATACTATGTGATTTATTTGATCCCCAATTGGATGCTACTTGTATATATTTCAACAACCAAAGTTGTATGAAGTTGTTGGAGAACCCAGTGTTCCATGAAAAGTCGAAGCATATTGAGATAAAATATCACTATATTAGGGATATGGTGCAAAGAGGAGTAGTGAAGCTCCAGTATGTTGCGACGGACGAGCAGATAGTTGATGTGTTGACCAAGCCATTAACCAGAGGGAATTTTGAGTAATTTAGGAAGAAGCTTGGTGTTCTCCAGATCGAGGTTCCTTCAAAGAGGAAGTGATGAGTCCATGTGCCTTTTTGACATGGTGGTAGGATTGGTTCCTCCCATGGTCAGATGTAAGTGTTGTTCCTTTCTAACATGGTGGTAGGATTGGTTCCTCCCATGGTCATATGTAAGTGTTGCGCCTTTCTGACATGGTGGTAGGATTGGTTCCTCCCATGGTCAAATGTAAGTGTTGTTCCTTTCTGACATGGTGGTAGAATTGGTTCCCCCCATGGTCATATGTAAGTGCTGATCCTTTCCCCGGATAGTAGTAGGTGTGTCCTACCATGCTAGTGGATGTAAGTGCAGAGCCTGTCCCTGGATGGTAGTAGGTGTGTTCCTACCATGCCATTGGATGTAACTGATGGGGCCTTTCCCTGGATGGTAGTAGGTGTGTCCTACCATGCCAGTGGATGTAAATGTTGGGGTCATTCCCTACATGGTAGTAGGTGTGTCCTACCATGCTAGTGGACATAAGTGTTGGAGCCTTTCCCAGATGGTAGTAGGTGTGTCCTATCATGTTGGTGTATGTAAGTGTTGGATCCTTTCTTGGATGGTAGTAGGTGTGTCCTACCATGCCGATGGATATAAGCGATGGAGCCTTTCTCAGATGGTGGTAGGTGTGTCCTACCATGCTGATGATATAAGCATTGAAGAAGAAGACCTACATGGAGGCTAGGCCTACAACCAACATGAAAAAGGTTGGCTCTGTAGAAATTCCTATGATGAGTAGAATTGAGAGATAGCACCATTTGCTTGAGATAGCGGGAGCAGTGATGATGATGATGATCCAGTCTGATGATGATTCAGCTTTGATGATGATCTAGTGATGATGATGATCTAGCTTTGATGATGATGTTGTGATGAATACTTGTGCTGATGAACTGAGTCAAGAGAATACCTTCCTAGTTAAGAGGGAGTGTTGATGTATTTGTAACTTAGGAATGTATTCACTTGTATATCTCATGTATTGTATTTCATTGTACCCCGATGTTCCTATCAGGAGAATCATTAATGTAATCAAGTCATGTAAATTCATAGAGGTCAACCCTCCTTTGTTGATCAGGGGGGAAAGTCCCCACAGTTGAAGGGAACTAGGGTTATTAGATTCGCCTAGTGAAGTTGACCTTGGTAAGTAATTGTCAAGTCGGAAACTACTATAAGTAAAGAGTGAGCCTCTCTATTTGTAACATATATTCACTCAACTATAGCGCATGAGTGAGAGAGAAGGAGCTCGCACAACTGAGAGAGAGATCAACTATCGAAGATCATCTTTGTGTTTTTGGGTTTTACTTTTTCCATTTTTGCTCATTCTATCTCTGAGGAAGTTGTGGGGTTTGCTCCTTTATGGTTTCCCTGAGGAAAACTCTTTGTGTCTCTTGTCTCTTGTGATTATTGTTGTGCATGTTATTCTCTCAGATAATATCCTAGATCATATTGATTAAATGATAAAAATCTAACAAATATGAGCGCACCTGTCATTTGATTGTAAATGTTATGTTTACATATTTTTTCTTAGTTGCATATCTAAGGATGAATGATGTATTCTATATGTAAAATTAGTCGATGGCTAGAGGGTGGCAGCCATACGAAGTGATTTTTATTTGTGAGAGATTACTGTAGGGGACAGTCATCGGGAGTTGATTTTGACGGTTGTAGTTACAATCAATGTTCTTTGTTTGCTATGTTTTTGGTGTGGATGTAGATTGCACCCTATGGATGTTCCATGATATGTGGTTTTCCTTACTTTTATCCTCACTAACAGCACACACATAACAACACCGAAAAAATAGATTAATTTGCAAATAATCAATGGCATCAATACTTGATTATTTATAAACTATGCTATCAAATAAACCAAAAGTACACAAACTAGTTATTCACACCGAATATGATGTTATCATGTATTATTCATGTTCTTGTTTCAATTATGACCCTTATCTTGCACTTTGGAAATTATTAATTGAGTGTCCCAAATAATTATTTAGTTAAGTGGCTTAATTAAATAATTAAGTGTCACAAATTTAGTTATAATTCAATATATAGAGTTAAACATTTTAATTATTTGGGTGAATGGTTAGTCAGGTTAATAGTAATTTATCTATATTCGTTGTGCTTAAACTTAAGTTAGTCTTAATTTTAGTACCTTTGGCCTTATATAAAGGGTCGGGGACATTACACAAGGATTGATGGAATTCAACAATTAATGGTGTCTTATTGCAGGTTTTGAAGTTAACTCTAGTCATATTCGAGTTCCTTGTAGAGGCCCAAGAGCCCTTCATTTGATCTCTGTAACATTTCTAGTCTCCTTTCCCTTGTTGTGAGTTTTGTACTGTAAGAGGACATGTCTAAGCTTTCAGTGAGAACCATTTTAGCCTCCCATTGATGTATCATATGAAGAAGGATACTTCTGCATTTATTTTTGCAATATGTTAGAGCAAAGTTTGGTTTTCATTTGTATTTCCTACACCTAGTCTAGATTCTCATGAAAATTTGCTAGTTTTTAGTATTTAGTTGATTAATGAACTTTTGGTCATCGAAATTACTTCCTTTCAGTTTTTTATGTATATTATAATGTTAAGGAATATATCCAATGTCTGAAACTGTCCATTTGCGTCATTTAACCATTGTTTGGTAAGCTTTGAATACAAAGTAATTGTGTAGCCTAGAGTGTCAAGCTTGTATGTTCTCCAAAACTTTTCAATTTTTTTCTAAACCAAGTATTTGAACCAAGTATTATATATTATAGTAAAAATAAGTTATATATTCCTTCAAAAGTATAAATCCTTCACCTTCGATTTTCAGGAAGTGCCAAGCAACGGATTTAGTTTGCATATGTTGGGGTGCCCACAAGCCTTGAAGCAGACTTCATCCTCGTTGATGTTAGAAACATAAATGGACCTAGTACATTGTGCAAAGGATCTAAATCTATCACAATCCTCCCCCCCTTCTTCTAGAGTTTTCAATTTTCTCTTTTGATCTTCGTTGCAAGTGTTTACTTTAAATCCTCTAATTTCATTGTTTTGGTTTAATTCATTGAAAATGTTAATTAATGTAAAATCAGATCTGATTGTTGCACCTCCAATATCATATTTTAATACTTGTATTAGACTATTGCAAATGCATCCCTTAATTCTAGGTGAATTTTGGGAAGGTCTACTATGTTGGGAGTTAATTATGTCCACTCTAACTTTCACCTCAAGCACCTAGTTTCGAATAATTTTGCTCTAGTTCTTTGTGTTTGAATCAGTTCTTTGTGTTTGAGTCAATATCCCTATATATGATTGAGGATATTACAGTGGTATCAGAGCATATTCCTTGCACATATACATTGATATCATCTATTTAAGAATAAATGGAAGTCATGTCTTGGTCAGATGATGAGCAGTATGATGACTATGATGAGCAGTGTGAAGAATAATGTAGACATTATGAAGAGTATGAGGAATCCTCTTATAGTTCCTGCACCCTGCTCATATTCAATAGAGAATATGACTACTATGTGCCTAAATGTGACATAAGTCCAACACATTTTCAATATCGAAATTCTTATGAGGACATGAAGCCACCCTCAAGAAGAAAAGAGGGAGAAAGATCATTCTCTATAAACGAGGAAATTATAAACAAGTTTGTGGACCACGTAAAAAGGGTGTGGAAGAATTTTTTTCCTAAATAAAATATGGAAAGAGACAAGATACACTATCAAAGGAGGAACCAAAGTAACATTCTACTAAGTACATGGAGTAGAGAGCATATATTGATGGATGTTCAAGCATTTCTAGAGCATTTACTGATAAATGCTCAAACTTTTGTGAGGCACCTATTGATGGATGCCCAAGTTTCAGTGGCATGTCTACTAATGGTTCCCACCTCTCTATGTTGGTAACATAGAGATTATGCTTGAATAATTTATTGCAAGACCAAATTTCCATGAGCATGAAGACCTTATAGCAGCTAAAGAAAAGGGGGCCATGATCGATTTCACCTTCACCACATGAACTTCATGAAGTTGATCATGTGATGGAATATGAAGAGGAGGTTCATCTACAAGAAGCTCATTTTTTTGCAGGGTCATTGAAGATGGATGAAACGAATATTCAAGAGGCCCTAAAGACTCTCCATGGCACACATGATTTAGTTTCAAAAATATATTGGAGCATGGAGGAGAAATATTCCATGGAGAACATGGAGAAAATACAAAAGGAAATATCCAACACCAAAAGTAACATTTTGAATTTGATTTCTGACAGAGATTATTTGTTGGAGCTTATTGAAATGTTTCATTAAGTAACATTGATATATGAAAAAGAAAATGACAACCTCACAAAATAATTGAATTCCACCCATGATTCTTTGAAGATTTTCCAAAAGAACCTTCAAGAATCCCAGATGCAGAATGAGTAGCTTCATAAGAAGTTTCAAATATCACTTTCACCTTACTCTCTTTCAATCACTCATTCAATAGATGAATGCATTCAAGTTTTAGAGGATGAACCTCATGAAAATGTGGATCATGAGTTATGTTTCAATTTGTAGGTGTTTAAGAAGGTTGCATGCAACCAAATTGAATACCAATAACATGCATTATTTCAGAGATATTTGGAGTTTCCTTTTGGTTAAAGTTGTATAGTTTTGGAGGATCCACAATATTGGACATTTGATGAACCAATCAAAGGAGACAAGGATCCATCCACATTCTTAGTGGGTGAGTATTGCAGAAGTTTTGAGTTGGTTCATGACCTTTCATCCAATTCACTTTCTACTACAACCATAGCACGTGAGGATGGTAAATGGGTGAAGGGATTCTTTCTCTTGGTGCCATGTGAGGAGCAAGAGGATCCCACATCCATTCGTGGTGATTTGATGAGAAAACCATCCCATTTTCACCAGAAGCAGAGGCATCCATTTCCTATCTTTGATTCCTTTATTCATAGTGATGATTGCATGATCAGTGGTATACAGTTGAGCCATTGGGATTGTGCACATGAGATATCCACAATCTTTCCATATAAAATTGACAGTTGTATTGTTTGTTCATCCATGGGATAGATGGATAGGTACTTGTTGTATTTGTGCAACTTGGAGGGTGTACATTTTGCTTACACCAATGGAGTTTCAGCAGACACATCCTACATCTTTTGTGAGCAGCAGGGGAATCTATGGTTGTTGTAGGATGCCTACAATTTTCTTGAGACATGGGACTCACATCTATGTCATTGCAGCAACAAATTTGTGAGCTCCAATACTTGTGTGCATCATGAACATAAGAATTTTTATTCGTGGTGGAGAAGGCTCACAATATTTTGGCTATAAATATTTCTTTTTGTTATTGATGTTTGGAAGGATTCAAATAAAACCATGGGACCCTAGAATTCCTTGGAATGAAATATTGCTACAAATGATAATAATGGTGCTTAGAGGAATGCAGTACAAATAGTGGGATCCTGGCATTATTGGTTTTACAGTTGCAGCTTGGAAACGAATGTTGGGGGAAGGATAGCAGGTGTTACACCATCCAGGATTGTAGTTGCTTGGCGACAAAAAATATTGGGGGGGGACTATCATGTCCCTTATTTAGGTTGTCACTCTTCCAACTCCTATCCCATCAAGTCCTTATAGGTTAAGGAAATAAATTATTAATTATTTGGAATTATTTGTTGTTGGAAACATGATTAAAGTTAGACCAAAACCTGTAGGTGTTAATCTTTTCCACAATCACCAGAGTTAGGGTCTTATGAGGCGATTAGTCCATGTCAAAAAACTCATGGGGAGCGTTGAAACCAATGTCCAACAATATTCCCCCCTAGTGTGAGTCGGGTGAGTTTTGAACCCTTGACATGTTTCTCTGATACCAATTGTTGGAAGCACAACTGTCATTAGACCAAAACCTGCAGGTGTTAATATCCGCAACAATCACTAGAGTTGGGATATTGGGAGGCAGTTAGTCCATGTCACCAAACTCACTGGGAGCATTGAACCCAATGTCCAACAATTTTTTCTGGACCTTAGTTTGTACTAAGTCATGAGTTAATTTCATTTCTTTATTTCCCTTGAAAAAATTAACTTTGGATAATGTAAATATGAGGTGGCTAGGAGGGTGCACTATGACAAAGGGATGAGGTTTGGAACTATGGAAACATTTCCAAAAAGGAAGAAATCTAGAAGGAAAGTGAGCCAAGGAAAAAAATACTACAAAGCATGCAAGTGGAAAAAGAAAGGAAATTCTGGCTTTTGGAAAGAAAGGCAGGAAAGCATGCAAAATCAAGAAAGTAGAGTAAAAGCAGAATAAAGTAGGAAAATCCAGAAAAAGCAGGAAAAGGAAAAAAGGAAATGAAAAAGCAACAAAGCAAGGAAAAGAAGAAAAATAATGAAAGCAAAGCAAAAGCTCACAAATAAAGCACATTCTAATATAGCTCATGAGGACGCATTGGCCAAGGAGGCTTGCTCAAGAATTTTTCTCTTATATAAAAATATGCACTAGCACACCTTTCCCATATTTTGGTAGTTTTGTTTCAGAATTGAGATCTCTAGCTTCTCATACTTAGGGAGATGTGCCCCTAGTCATATCCGAGAGGTGTTTCCTTGTTGTTTTTCTAGTGATACTCAAAGACTGATGGAATTCAGCCATTAATGGTGTTTTATTACATATTTTGAAGTAAGCTCCAGTCAAATTCGAGTTCCTTGTAAATATTGAAGATCCCTTCATTCGATATCCATAGCATTTCTAGTTTTATTTCCATTGTTGTGTGTAATGGCATCTTCTACATAAGCATCAGAAACAACCATTAACCTATTTAATTCCCATACGTTCAAGTGGGTATTATGGAAAAATATAATTGACTAAGGACATGTAATACCAAGAGCATAGTAGATCATTTATTTAGTATTATTAATTCATTAGTATAGTAAAGAAAGCCTTATTTCTTCAGGCTTAAATTCAACGAGCAATTAGAATTGCATGCATGAAAAAAGTAAAGTGCAAGCCCTAAAAGTGACATTCAAACCCTAAAAGTACATTCTAACCCTAAAAGCTATATAAGAAGGTTAGTTGAACCAAAAGGATCATCCATGATTATTATTATTGAGTTTGGTTTCTAGAGCAGCAACAACAGGTGTCGTGGAAGCAAGTTGGGGTTGGAGACGAAGGTCTTCAACTAGCAAGTGTTTTTGGTAGTGAAATATATCTACCATAATCACTTCTGGATAGATCATCTAGATCTATTTTCATATCTTCATTATCTTCATTCTTGTTCAACAATCCAATAGACAAAGAGAGATCTTATTGCAAGTTCACGTTTTGATGCTGGGGAGCAGCTGGAAATCCTCAGAACAATTTGTTGGGGCTCAAAATCTCAAATTTTATTCCACACGTCATCACTATTCTTCTTTTTTGTATCACACCACTCTATTGGGTGAATACCATTCCAGTCAGTACACTTTCGAAGCTGTTATCAGTAGTATCGTGAAAGAGGGAGGGTGTCACCTATCCAAAGCATATCAATTCACTAGGTCTCCATAGGGGGTCAAAACTTATGCATGCTCCATATCATCTCTCTAGGATCTCATACTATTGTTCCTAGAAATTCTCGGCCCGATCAGACACCTATTGCCTAAAAAAAATGAAGGAGAGCATTCACTGGGGGCGTTTTCTCAGCTTGGGCGTCAACTCCTGGAAGGCAGCACTATCTCATCTTTATCATTCTTGAATGACTTGCATGCCACCTATATACTTAAGGACTATCAGCACTATTATTATCGGTATGTGTACCTTCTCTCACTAAAATTTTATCTCCTGTTATTTCTTTAGATCAGTTATAATTTAGGGTATTTTGGCACGACACTGTTTTTTATGCAAATTTGTAATATCTTTCTAGCACATGTAAAGAACAAGCATACTATCAAACACAATAGAATATCGGTTTGGATATTACAGTGGTATCTGAGCATGTTCCTTTCTAGTTGTGGGCTTGAACATGAATAGTAAATGAATCCAGAAGAAACTACTTGTGTGACTTATAGAAGGAGGAAGGGCGGGTACACAGAGGATCTGGAATTTGAATATATTAAGTTAGAAGATATAGATTCAGACATGGACCCATCAGGAATACACTCTGATAGAGGAAAGGGAACATTGGAAGAGGAAGACAGGTTGGCATTGCATAGCTTATTTAGTGCATTAATTAACTTAGCCAAAGGGAAGAAAGAGGTGTTACAAACTATAAACACATTGGCTCGTAAGCCAGAACAGGGTCCGAATAGTCTACCAATCTCACAAGGAGATAGAGGATCCACCAGTATTAATGGGAAACATGTGTACGCTAATATGCATAACACTCCTCACATACACAATAATCCTTCCAGACCTACCATGCCTCACTTTCTAGAAAATCCCACCGCAGGACCAATTATACTAGCAAAGTCAGAGGAGCCATTTAGAGTCTATTTAGAAGAGCACATGGAACTTGGAGATGAATTTCATTCAGCCATGAATTTCTCATATTTTTGCAATATGAAAAATAGGAGCAGGCCAAGAGGGTTCATTAGAGCATTCAATCAAAAATTTGAGTTGCAACACACACTGGGAAACCAACTATCCCCAACTTTGATGGGACATCCAGTTGTTCAGCCATAATTTTTGTGCAGAAGTTGGACACCTACTTCCAACTTAATCCCATGATGGAGACAGACGCTATCAAGTTGGATACTTTACATTTAGACGGGAAAGCACATGAGTGGTGGTACCATGGACTGGTGACATTGGGTCACAACACTATCACTTCGTACAGTGACTTCACATAGAGGCTCATGGAGCACTTTGATAATAAATACCCATAGATTCATTTCATGGATCTTTCTCATCTCAAGCAGACAAGAAGTGCAGAGACCTTCATATCCGAATTCCAGAGAGTTGCAGTTATGGTATCTGACATGATAGAGAGTCGGTTGATTATGCTATTTACGGAGGAAATATCCAAGCCACTCCGCAGATGGGTGAAGGCTTATAATCCAATTACTCTGCAAGATTCTATCAGTAGGACTCGGGACTTACAAGATTATTTGCCTAAAAACAAGCCTTCAAAAAAACCTACCAATCTTTCAAAAAATAAGGAAAATACAATCCCACAAAATAAATGGTTGAACGAGGACACGCGATGAGATTTGAGAAGGAAGAACTTATGTTTAAATTGCAAATAACCTTGGGTACCCGGCCACATATGTATGGGTAAATGGAAGGTACATCTCTTTGAATTACTTTCATATAGCAGTGAGGAAGATGAATTGGAACAAAACGGGATGGAGAACTACATAGTACAGAGTTGGAAAAATTGCCACAGAGAGCAACTATTGCTACCCTCACAGGAGTCCCCACCTTCCATACTATCAGGATTAGTGGAAGTATATAGGGACATTGTTTCATTGCTTTGATTGACAGTGGGGCAACCCACAACTTTATAGATGCATCTTGGGTGTAGAGGAAAATATTTCCCACCGAGGGCTTTGAGGGCTTTACCGTTTCCATGGTTGGAAATCATGGGATGAAATGCACACAGAGGATACCTTAGTTACATGTACAACTTGGGAATTATACATTGGCCGATGAATTTTATGTGGTAGATGTGCCAGATACGAGTATTGTTTTTAGAGTACAATGATTGTACTCAATTGGGAAATACTCAACAAATTACCAAACATTAGAGGTGGAGCTCCTTGCACAAGATGGGAAAAGGGTAGTCCTAAGGGGAATGCCCAATGAAACTTCAGGGTCAGTTATAGAAAAGGGAATGACCACCATATTTAGGTATGAGGACAAGACTCACACAAAAATATGTCCAAATCCAACACATTAGACTTCAAGGAAGGACCAGTGATATGAAAAAGGATTTCCAGGAAGACATCAAGACAAAAGTATGATGTGCACTAGGGAATTAAGATGAGGAGAAAAATATAGGATGTTCAATCCTCATAGGTACCCAATAATATACAAGGAGAGAATATATAACATAGGAGAGAATAAACATAAAGAAAAAGAAGAACCACCCAGCAGTAGAATAAACTGGTTGGTACAAATGGACTAGAATAGACATGGACAGATGATTCAATATATTGGTCGGAGATTGCTTGATGACAAGAAATTTCAAGTAGGCAGGATTGTAATGTTTGCTTCTACATAAGCATCATAAACACTCGTTAACCTATTTAATGTTGAAATATTGTAACTTCAAAGGATATTCTAAATGTATTTTACTGATGTACCCCAAGGGAGATGTTATTATTCCTCCATTGGGATATTATTATTGTAATTGGTCATCATAGTGTCATGAGGTAAAGCCTCCATTGTAATTCGGGTCAATAGTACCCCATTGAATATAATATGATATTATTTTGAGACTTCCTAGGTGAAGTCACCCCAATCGATTTAGTGGGGCCGACTTGTTAAGGTGAAAGTCAAGTGACTTAAAGTGTATAAATAGAGGATCTATGTTCCTCGTTATAACATAGAATCGCTCACTTGTGTAGCACAAAGGAGAGGGAGAGACAGACATATCAGTAAGGAGGATAATACTTTCTTTGGGGTTTTATCTTATACATCTTATACAGAGGAATTTTTGTTGAGTTTTCTTCCCCTTGAGGGTTTCCCAGGATAAATATTGTGTATATCTTGTGATTGTGTTTCTTTCAGTGATTATGCATATGCTATGTTGAGAATTTGGATTGAACACTAGTGATATCTATCTTAGCATATGCAATCATAACATTGGTATCATAGCTAACCTAAATAGAACAACTTTCACAACATGAAACTCTCTCTCCTCCCTCTCCGGAAGAAATTTGAGTTTCTGTAAATTTTAGAATTTGGGAGTAATGCTTTCATAGAGAGTTGTGCCTCCCTAGAGCTCATGTATTGATTCTAGGATTGAATTTTTTGGGTGGTTGAATCTCTATAAAATCCAAACCCTATTTTTTCCCTGAACCAGAAAACTACAGAAAACCAGAACCAGAAATTATGCAGAAGTTGCAACCTCGCAAGCAAGTTTTGAAGGGTGAAGATTTGGAATCTCTAGAAACCAAGTGGAACAACCAAATCACCTCAGTCAAGCGTATCTCTTAGTAATTTCATCTTTTTATTTTAAGAAATTTCAATTTTTAGTGACCTCCTGGATAGGATGGCCCCAAGCACTAAGCTTGAGGAAAAACTGGAAGGTATAGAAAAATTCCTAGCATGGAAGTATAGGATTGATCTCATTCTGAAAGAGAATGGTCTTGAGAAGTACATCAATTATGAATTTTCAGAACCTAAAGAAGATGAAGCTAAGGAGAAGCATGAAAAAGACCTAATCAAGGAAATGAGGATCATTGTTGATTCTATCAAAGATCACTTGATCCCTCAAGTTTCATCTAAGAAGACACCAAAGAAAGTGTATGATTCACTTTCCAAAAAGTATGAGGGAAGGAACATCAGCAAAAATATGAATTTGAGAGCTCAATTTAAGGGCACCAAGATGAGCAATGGAGAATCAATTCAAGATAACTTCGCAAGGGTATCTCAGTTTAGGGAACAACTAAGTGTTATTGGAGACACCCTTGATGAGGATGAACTAGTTATGACTGATCTCAATGGTCTCACTAGACCTTGGGACTCATTCATACAGACTCTGTGTGCCAAAAAAGGAAGTATGAAGTTTGACATTGTATGGGAAGATTGCATTCAAGAAGAAGCTAGAGTAGCTAACAGAGAAGCTCTAATTAGAGAAGATGATTAAGCTCTATCCATCCATACTAAATTAAGAAAACAATCAAATGTAAATAAATTTAGTCATAAACATTCAAAGAAGAAGTTTCAAAAGAAAAGAGTAAACAATCAGAAGAAGGATTACTCAAAGTATCAATGCTATAACTATCATAAGATAGGAAACCTTGCCAGAGAGTATCCATCAAAGAATAACAACAACAAAATACATCATGCTCATCTAGCTGAAGATGAGGATGGGGAAGAAAGACCTTGAAAGAGAGTAAAAAAAGAAGAAGATGTAGATGAATATGTACTACTCTATGCACTCTCTGGGTCTGTAATACCTGGAGAATATACATGGCTTATTGATAGTCGTGCTTCAAATCACATGAAAGGGAAGAAGAAAAATCTGTCAAGACTTGAAGAAAATAACTCTCCTCAAAAATTATCATTGGGAGATGACTATCAATATCCCATCAAGGGTATTGGTGAATCAAGCTACAAGGTTCACTCTGGGACTTCCATGAAGATGAAGGAAGTACTATATGTAATAGGTTTGAAAAAGAACACAATTTCCATCTCAACACTAGATAAGAAATGATATAGACTCTACTTTCATAGATGGACAAGTACTTATTTGGTCCAAAGGAAAGACACTTGAAGATGATGTGTTCATTGGTGAAGAATAAGGATGACTATACAAAATCAAAGGACATCAAGATACAGCCCTTGTCCATAATACTAATAGCTCAAGTGAACTATGGAATAGAACGCTTGCTCACATCAACTACAAATCACTACCCTATGTGAGCAAGGTGGTAACAGGGTTACCAAATCTAAATATTGATCATGGCGGGACTTGCAAAGGACGTGCTAAAGGAAAGAACATCAAGAATTCCTCTCTGAAAAGTGAAACAAAGACTAAAAGTACATTAGAATTAATTCATTATGATGTATGTGGTCATATTCCCTCCATATAGTTAAGTGGATATGAATATTATGTCACATTTATTAATGACTATTCAAGAAATACATGGATATATTTATTGAAGACCAAGAGTGAATTTTTTGAGAAAGTCAAGGAATTCAAAGAATTGATAGAGAACTATTCAGAAAGAAGAATCAATACACTGAGATCATATAATGGTGGAGAATATACTTCAAAGTAATTTGAAGCATTCTACAAGGAGTAGGAAATCAAGAGGGAACTACCCACTCCCTACAATCCCCAAAAAAAATGGTGTTGTGGAAAGAAAGAATAGAACCATTATGGAAGTAGTGAAAAAATTGATTCATGACCAAGACCTCCCCATGCACCTGTGGTATGAAGCAGAAAGGACAACTATGTATGTACATAATAGATTATCTCACATTGCTCTTGGATTCAAGACTCCTAAGAAAATGTATACATGAAAGAAACCTGAAGTGATCCATCTCAAGATATGTGGTTGTCCAGTATATGTGCATATTCCGAAAGAGAAGAGAACCAAGTTAGATCCTTCTCAAAAGAAGGGAATATTTGTTGGATACTATGAAGTATCCAAAGCCTTCAGGATATACATTTCAGGATTCCTTTATATAGAGATTAGTAGGGATGTAACATTTGATGAAGAGACGGATCTTAAGAAATCCATATAGTGTCATCTTGAATCATTGCATGAAGAGGATGTACCTCCTAGAATGGTAGAAGTTAAAGCCTCTCCTGAAATCGTAGCATTTAAAGATCATGATATGCTATAACCATAGCAACACCCTACTGTGGATATCTCTCGAAAGAGAAAATATGCTTAGGTAAGAGAAATCATACAAGAAGAAGATAAATATGGATCTCCATAATGCTCCACAAGAACAAGAAAAATATCAAAGCCATACTCCATTTATATAGCTTTGATGTGTGTGTTGCACCTGAAAAATCCATTATTGCCTGATTACCCTTCAAAGATCCTGATTAGAGATTCCTATGGTGACTTTTTTCCATCCTTGGGGAGACTGGCGCTTTTTCCCAGTTATCACAGAGCATCTCAGTGCTATGTCCCGTTCAGCAAAGAGCACTAACGCCTTTTGTCTCTTGACATTAGGCATCGTCGATGCTCTTTCCCTGTGAGAAAAAAGCATTGAAGCATTTTCACCTTAAGACAAGAGCGTCGGTGGACTTAAAACATGAAAAAAAAAGAATATTCTATAAGCTTTCGTACGAAATCCTCCGTGGAGTTGGTTCTTGAGGTGGAATTCACCTTCCTCGCCTATAGGGATCATCTCCTATCCATTTCCTAAGTGAATCTCATTTCATTTGGCCTATAAATGAAGCCTTCATGGAGTGAGTGAAGGGAGACCAAAGAAAGCACCCTTATGTTGTTGGACTGAGATATGGTTTAGAGGCAAGTTTGAGTGAGTCTATGTGTGAAGATCTTGTTGTGATTGAGGAGTGTTGTAAGTCCATTGTGGAAGACAAATTTGGAAACATCAAGGCTTTGGTTGTAGCTTTACCTTTTTTATCCATCAATACAAAAGTGTTCCCTTTTCCCATACTTAATTTGTGTTAGTATCAATTAAATAGTGTTAGATTCCTTGATCACTAGCATATATTGTTAATTTATCATGTTTCTCTCATCTTTTTGCATTGTCTTTTGATCTTTCTTTGCAGGTACTGAAGATTTCATGCAAAACATTGGAACAAGGACAAAAGCATTCAGATCTGAGGTATGAGAGTGTTTTCATGTTAAGTAAATTAACTATCTAGGGAAAAGATATGTTGTTGTGATTTTTTGTTCTATGATTTTATCATACAGGGTAGAGGAACAAACAGTGTTTGCATCGGTTGAATAATTCCTTGAAACAAAATTAGCGACCATACTGGGTATAGGTTAATCCACACAGATCTAGGGTAGATCCAGACATATCTAGAGCAGATCCAGTTAGATCTACAGCAGTTGGTAACTTTCTCACTTGTGAAATTTAAATTTTATTCCTTAGCTCATTTCAGTGGATAAGGTGAGTGATCCATCTTATTACTCTGTAAATTTCCTCTTTTGGAATTTTCTATTACTTCTATCAGTCCATCTCATTCCATTTTTTGGTTCCTTGTGCATATCATTAATTTTTTCTACTTATAGATATGTCGGTGCACTTGATCTGATCTGACAAAGCGTCGTTGTACCATAGGAACATTTTTCCTCTTGAGAGTCAGCACCTTTCCTCAATGTACACAGAGTGCCATCGGCACCTTGTTGCAGAGGACAAAAAGCACCAGCCTCCTTTTAGCGCTCTGGTGCAGCCTTCTTTTGTGCGCCAAGGTAGGTCCCATACTGCCTGCAAATTTTATTTTTTGATTATTTTTATTTCTCTGAAAATTTCCTGTGTGATTCGCTTGAGTGTTTGATTGTTTAGTCTGGTGGTTTTGACAGTCTGATTCTCATTTGTTGAGCTCAGTTTCAAAATATTTTTTTCTCTTTTAGCAAAGGAGTCATAGTAAAAGGAATTGTGTGAAAGTACATTTTTGGATGTTTGAATTGTGTGGTCTATTCTCTGAAGAGTTTATTATGAAAAATAAGATATGTGACCTCTCTTAAATCAGTTTACTTTAGATGCTTTATGTTCTTTATGTTTCAAAATTATACTTAAAATTAGAAAAAGAAATTAGCTAGCTTGTCTTGTTGATATAGATGCTTAGGAAAAGCTTACTTTTGGCTTGCATGGGTATGAAGACATGTAGGTGTTTTTGAGTGTGATTGAGAAAATGTAATTTTGATAAACATTAGAGGCTCTCTTTTATTTTCATTATTTAGAGAATAAGAATTCTTATTGGTGAAAAAAATTTGTGTTTGAAAAATTGCTTGTTAGGTCTTGAAAATCGAGTTGTTGAAAGTAGCATGGAATTGGTGCTTTTGAAAGAAGAAATAAAGGTATTTCCCTACTCTAGATAGTTCTTATTGAAGGAAAAATAAGTTGCATCACATGTAGATTATAATCTACATCTTGAAATACACCTCACAAACATTCACTAACCATCCAGATTAAATAAATGGTAGCCTAGGCTAAAATTTATAGTAATTTGAGTGATAGGATCGAGACGTGTTCCGATGTCTTAAAACATAGGAGTTGTCATTTCATGCCTACACTCCATCCCGGGGTCTGTGTGGTTCCTCCACGTACATTCAGCATACAGAACGGCCTTTCATGTACCATTGAGGTATATAGAAAGGTACTTCACGTACTTGATTGTATATCGGACGGCCCCTTTCGAACGATTGTGCATTAGATATCACTAATACGGATTTGAGCTCCCATGTACCTTGTGTATGTTGGGAAACCCTTCTAGGATTCCTTAACCATCTGAGAAAATAATTTTGTTCATCTTTTTGGAGCAATACACCTAGAACAGCACTCAGGGGGCTACTATGCACATGTTGTCTAGGTAATGAGGTGTTCATGCAAGGGTACAGTCCCAATCCTCCTTGTCGTGTTTCACTATTGGACCCTGTGATATATCATGAGTTGTGACAACTTGATAATCCTAGTGAGGAACTGACTATATTCATCCCATCCTATCATTTACGTTTTCCTGTAGCCTTAGCTTGCATAGGTTTGTTTGTGTGTTTTCTTCTTTTTTAAAACCTAGAGTAGAAAGTCTCAGCCACCATCCTGGCTGGCCATCTTGCGATACATTCTCATAGGTTGCAAGGCTTACCACCAGACCCTCCTCCTGTCGTGGAAGGAAACGAAGGTGAAACCATGGAACAGCCAGCTTTTGCTAATGCTCATATAGAAACTATTTCAGTTACTGGTACTGGAGAATAATTCTCTGTTTATGATAATCCTTTGGTCCAATAGCCTCTTGCAGCTGACACATCCTTTCACTTTCCAATGGAAGTTCAAGCCATCTCATCAAACTGGACATTAGATCATCCACCCGATGAAACCATAGAGGCGGAATATGGTCCAAATGCTCCTTTTTGGATAACTTCCATAGGATAGTCCATTGCTGAATATGGAACTACCACAACTGAACCGGAGCCATTTGTACTTACCCCTTTAAGACAACTCATTCTGAATGCTCCATTCAACGTAAAGTTCTTCCAGAAATATATTGAGCATTTACGGAGTATGGGAGATAATTTACAAAGAATGATTTTTTCTTCTCTTCCCCACCTCACGAGCACAACCCCACCTAGATACCATGACCTTTCATCACCTCGAGTATCTCTTGTCTCAGATTCACCGGCCCAAAACTTAGTTACTCAAAATCCATCTCAAACCTCCACTCCCACCCCACCTAGTCAAATTTCCCCATTAGCCTCAAATTCCCCGATAGTTTCTACAGCTGGGGGGCATTCCCCAACTAATGTTGCTTCACCTACTGGGGGAACCATTTCTATTATGGTGCAAAATTTACCAACAGGACCACCTGCAATAAATACCCCTCCTCCTAATACCACTACGATTGTACTTCTTCTGAGCAGGGAGGATCTTCATGGGTCCAACCCATCATTAGTCCACTTTATTTGGGATATAATTATCGTAGGAATCAACCACCTACAGTTCATCAAGCTTATTAACCAACACCGTCGACAGCAATTTATCCTGGAATTCCTTACCTTGGAAATGTTTTTGTCCCATGGGGACAATTGAATTGATCTAATTTCCCATCCTACGAAGGATATTTTGTAAATAGTGCTAGAGGGTATGGAGGTCCACACAGAGGCCCACTACATGGAGGACCCCTAAGAGGATCGGGAGGACCTATAGAACCTGGTGGATCTAGAGGATCTGGAAGATCCAGAGGACCTAGTGGACCATCTGGAGGACCACCACCTGGAGGTCCACCACCAGGGGGGCTACCATCTGGAGGACCTCCACCTGAAGGCCCACCATCTGGAGGTCCACCACCTAGGGGACCACCTTATGGAGGACCACCATCTGGAGGACACCCACCTGGAGGACCACCACCACCTCCTCCTTTTGGAGTCCCACCACCACCACCACCGTCTGGAGGCCCAGCCCCCTGGGTCCACATCCGTAGGGTGGCCCACCGTTTGGTGGACCTTCTAGTAACCAACCACCTAACCAACAGGCTATGGGGGAATCATCTATGCTCGATTATCAATATTCCTATGGTCCTACTGGTCCACAAATGCCATACCAATATTACCAATATCCTCAACCCAATCAACAATTACCATTTTTTGCTACATTAGATTTTCCAAATTTGTCTAGATTGATTAACGATCCTATACATCACGATCCCTCCTGGTTGTCCATTCCGGTTAAGTTACCTTTGTACATACCTAAATTCAATGGTAAACCTGGTGAAGACCCTAAGAACCATGTGAGGACTTTTCATCTATGGTGCTCATCAAATTCTCTGATGGACGGTTCAATTCATCTACGGTTGTTTCAGAGAACCCTCACCAACATAGCTGCGAAATGGTATATAGAGCTACCTCAGCACTCTTTCTGGGATTTTAATGCTTTAGCAATGGAATTTTTAACTAATTTTCAGTTACCAATTTGGTGTGAGACAGGTACAGACCTGTTAACCTCGCTTCGACAAACTACCTCAACTCACATCTACGATCATATACATGAATGGAGATGAATATGTAGGTTAATTAAGGCTCCTATTCCGGATTAGTTACTTGTTGATTGGTTCATGAAATATTTACTTCCCCCTGTTGCTAGAGATGTCACCATGGAAGGTGTTTTACTAAGGAGCATGCTATTAGTCATGCTCAGTACCTGGACTTGGTTTATTCCTAATCAGGCACTTGGTATGATTTAATTCCTCATGCTCCTTGTCGCACATTGGATCCTTCAAGACCTACAACTAAACCACCTGCAGATGGAATTCTTGGTTCAGTTTAAACTCAAACAGAGATGAAATCTACCAATAAGCAAAATCAACCTACCACACCTGTAAGTCAACCAGCACCACCACCCAAAACTGCACCCTCTACTATTTCTTACTCCAAAGTAAACACGGTTCAATCCATTGAATCTTCAGGAGGAAAGAAGAAAGGTAGAAACAAATCAAAAAAATCTGACAATCAACAGGAAGGTAATAGACCACAAAATCCTGATGTCGATTCTAAAAATAAGAGAAAGGTAAAGTACCCCTACCTAATTTGTGAAGGCAATCATTTCACCAAAGAGATCTCGTCAAGAGGAAGTTAACAATTTTTTGAAAATTTCACCCACCTCGATAGTTCTTACAGACCCTTTCCCTACCCAACAACAATTGATTAATCATCAATCCTTGCATGGGCCTTCTTCATCCATCGATGAAGTAAAAATGATGTCAAGTGAGATGATTAAATTGAATACTTGAGCTCATATTTATGATCCCCCTCTAGAAAAGAAACCTGATGAGGTTCCATCTGATAGACCTTCAAATTCCACCCCCCCTCCAAGTAACGGTCTTCGGATCGATAAACCTATGCCTAATGCAATTTTTCGCCCACCCAAGAGTACACTTCATAAGTCCATTTTTAGTCCTAATGCACATGCTTCCCAATACTATAATATAGTAGAATATTTGTCCTAGGCACCCTGTGCTATGTCGGCTCTAGAGGTACTCCAAATTTTTCCCACACAGTGAAAAAAATTTGCTACCAACACTTTGACCTATGGATCCTAAGAATAGTAACATCATTGCTTTCAAGCTGGATGACTTTAAAACTAGGCTCTCACATCAGTTGGATTTCTAGTTTTCCACAAAGGTTACTGGAAAGAACATTCATCGTACTGTATTGGACAAGGGAGCCTCTACTTCATTCGTTTCTCTGTCTTGTTGGAGAGCCCGTGGTTCTCCTTAAATTAATCGCTCCCCTACTACACTAAACGCCTTTGATGGTCGCATATTTCAAGCATATGTATTACTGCCCGCTCTCTAGATTGAACTGGGGATAAAATCGGTTTCCATCCATGTTGAATTTTTTGATGCTCCTTTGGATTACAACCTTCTCCTAGGTCGCAACCGGTTCTATGTTATGCAAGTTGTAGCTTCATCCATTTTTTGGATTGTCCAGTTCCCATTCCAAGGAAGGATTGTTACGATAGATCAATTAGATTTCATTTCACCAAATTCTATTTCGAATGATACGAACAGCGTTCCACTTCTGACTAACCCCAATATCAGAATATTGGAGAAGGCCTTCTTAAAGACTCTTCTCTCATGGGATTCTTCTCGTTGTCAAATCATCCTCTTGTTTCGAAGTCTGCATCTATAAATAGGATTTCTACCTCTATCATAGACAAAGGAAAGTCTATTGTTGAATCGGCATCACTTAGTCCTTTTGAGGAAGTATGCAATGCCATTCAAACCACCAGCGACCCACCATCAATGACCATTTGTTAGTGGCCTTTGATCCTTATCACCTACCATATTGGCTTGAAACCCCCCCCCCACCTCGTATCTATATTATCTTTCACATACACTCCCCTCTGATGAATCCATCATGGAATTTATGTCCCTAAAAGAGATGCCTTGGAAATATCATCACCATAGATCTTCTTTTCTCCCCCCCTTTCCATGTGGTAGAAGAGTAATTCGCATCTACAGTTTTGTCTGATATAGTCACGGACCCCCAGTCCCTGATCCTCATTCGTGGTGTCAAATCTGATGGTAATTTATGTAATATTACCAAAACCATTCTGGTGGATATATCAGTGAAACCTAGTGTTTCAAAGAATATTTAGATAGTCCAGAACTCTTCACCTTTAGAGGTTCAGTCCTATACAGCCTTATTGCAGGAATTTAGAGACGTCTTTACTTGGACTAACAAAGAAATGACAGGGATTGATCCCTCCATTTTCGTTCATGAGATTAAAACCTACCCTGATGCCAATCTAGTTTGACAAAAATTATGCCACGTACATCCGAGAAAAGCAGCAACCATCAAGGAGGAAGTTGAAAAACTTCCTAGGGATGGTTTCATTTACCTCCTACCCTTGACTGAATGGGTGTCCAACATAGTTCCTATGAAAAAAAATAAAGGTACTATTAGGGTTTGTATCAATTTTTGGAATTTGAATTGAGCTTGCCCAAAAGAGAATTCCCCCACCCCCTACATCAATCAAATAATCGATAATTGTGATAGGAGTGTCATCTTTTCATTCATGAATAGATTCTTTGGCTATAATCAGATCAAAATTATCCCTTCAGATCAACATAAGATGACTTTCATTTTCCCATGGGAGACCTTTGCCTATTGAAAACTCTCGTTTGGCTTGAAAAATGATGGCACTACATTTCAACACTCCATTTCATATACTTTTCACAATATCAAACACATTATGGAACCCTATCTTGACAACCTGCCTGCTCAATCGAAGCAGCGGGATCACCACGTTGATCATCTAAGAGCTAGTTTTCTTAGATTTTGCCATTTCAACATTCGTTTGAACCCACATAAATTTATTTTTTGTTTCGAAACTAGCTGACTACTTGGTTTTATCATGTCCAAGGATGGCATCTGTATTGACCCTTTGAAGATTGAATCCATCCTAGCTCTACCCGCTCCAACCAATGTAACAGAACTCTAAAGTTTGCAAGGGAAGAAAAAAAATTTACATCGTTGCATCTACAACTACACTGAAAAGACACATGCCATTTCATGCGGTTGTTAAAAAAAATACTCCTTTTTTTTGGATGACTTGGCACAGCATGCGTTCAACAATATCAAATATGCTCTTACCCATGCACCCATGTGGCAACCAACGTGATTATACAAAAGATTATTCTTTGTATGTGGTTGCATCCCTTTCGACTATGTGGTTTCATCCCTTTCGACACGACCAAGAACATGTGATTTACTATGCTCGTAAGAGTCTTCTAGACTCCGAAACTTGGTACTCGCATGTGGAGAAACTCACTCTGGCCACGGTCATCATGGTCCAGAAGTTCTACCACTACATATTGCTTCACACAACTACTGTCTGTACATATTCTAACCCCATGTATTATGTCTTGACTCGTCGAGCACTTGGGGGAAAATACTCACGCTATATTTTTATTCTTCGGGATTTCGAGTTGTAATTTTCTAAAACCACTTGTAAGAAGTCACTTTTTTTTGTTGAGCTCATGTGTGACCTTCCCCGTGTTACTGAGGAAAAAGATCCCATCGATTCATTCCCTAATGATTCTTTGTTTCTCATTAGCATGACTGATCCCTGGTATGGATATTTTATTCTCTATCTCTAGAATCAATGATATCATCCAAATTCCACTCATTATGAGTGTTGTCGCATCCTCCGCTAAGCTAAGTATTACCTCATTTTAAATGATACTTTATACCGTCATGGATTTGATTACGTATTATGACGTTGTCTCACCCATGAATAAGCTGAAATTGTCTTGAATGATTTCCACTTTGGATCTTGTGGCAGTCACATCTCTGGGTTGGCCACTACCCAGAGGATCTTGCGTGCAAGGTATTTTTGGCCTTCAATTTTCAAATATTGTATTGAGACTCACAAGAAATTCCCACCATTTACTCATTGTTTACCTCTAAAAATGCACCCATCCAACTCCACTTCATCCTATCATAGCAATTGGCCCTTTTGCAAAATCGAGCATAGAATTTGTGCACTATAGACCTACCTTAGCCAGGGGGCATGGCTACATTATTGTGTTTGTGGAATACTTTACTAAATGGGATGAGGCTATGCCCACATATGTCAAAGACAAAAAATAGCTACTTTGTTCCTTTTTAACCATATCATTGCTAGATTCGGGATTCCTAGGGCCATTGTGACCTACCATGGGTCACATTTCCAAAATAAGATGAAGGCAGAACTAAGTACAAAGTTAGGGTTTATCCATGATAACTCTACGCCTTGCTTCCCATAGGCCAATGGCCGGGTTGAAGGAATTAACAAACTTTTAAAAACCATGCTTCAACGGATGGTAGGGTAGGCCAAATCTAATCGGCATTTGCAACTATTTTCTACACCTTGGGCCTATAGGACTACTGTAAAAACTTCCACTGGTTTCACACCATTTCAATTGGTGTACAGACTAGAGGCCACTCTCCCAATAGAATGTGAAATTCATTCTCTAAAGCTTGTTATAGAACTTTTTCCTAACACCACTATAGAAGGAGAATGGTTTATGTATTTAAACAAGCTTGACAAAACTCGTTGTGATGTTTCCTTAGAAAATGAGGCACACAAGCAATGAAAGAAAGCTCAGTATGAGAGATATGTTCAACACCGCTCATTTAACAAAGGAGATCTGGTCTTGACTTATGAGGAGAAACACAATAAGCTGGGGGCAGGGAAACTAGAATCTATGTGGCATGGGTCGTACATTATCACTCGTGTTTTGAAAAAAGGTGCATATGAGTTAATGGACTATGATGGGATACCCATGGGAGAGCCCCGCAATGGGCTCTACCTCAAAATATACTATTCCTAAGTCATCTAGCATAGGCTCTTTGTAAATACTTTTTATAGAGTGTTGTGTGTCTAGATTTAAAAAGTGTAGTTTTTGTGTGATATAAGATGTGTTTTTTCACAGCCCTACTCATGTAAGCCCTATGTTTAACGGACAAATGACTAGTTTTACCAGTTTCGTGGATGGTGCTAATTGTTACACGTTGAATCTTGCATCAATGGCTTGGGTACTGTACTCTCCTACAGGTGATCTGGTGAGTTCAGGGGGTGTTTGTTTGGGTCCCTTCACCAATGGTCTCACAGAGTATCATGTAGTTATTGGATTGTTGACGAAATCCCTAAATAATGATGTAAGGGAGATTAGGGTTTACCTAGACTCAAAATTAGTTTTCCATCAGCTAAACCAAGTCTACACCATCTAGAGCCCCCTACTCCTTCGTACATTCCGAAGGGTTGGGATCCTATAAATATCTTTTGAGCAAGTATTGTATTAACACATTCCGAGACATTTGAATGTTGTGGCAGATTCCCTGGAAAATTTTGTCCTAGATTGGTATATTTCCCATATTTAAGTTCATTATAACATAAAAAACATGCATTTGAATTCAAAGTAGGAATACATTCACACATCACATTTTGCACACACATCTGTAAATAAATTTTGTCGCATATATATATAAAAAAGGTAAAGCTGAGATAAAAAAATGTGTTGAAGCATCAAGCTTTCAGATCACCCAGAATTTAGAACTGCCATAGTTTTAAAAACCCATATATATGGGGAAAAAACTAAATCCTTGAAGCTTTCATTGTAAATACATATACAAAAATGAAAAGCCTCTGTGGACTAATCCTCATAGTGGTGCTCATGATAGCACACTATGTCCTGAGCCACTCTGTAGAGTAACGTAGAAAAGCGTCCTGAAACTCCCGCGGTCTGACACTAGTATCGTCTAGGTAGGTCATTAGTAGAGATATCTAGGATCCCTATAGTCAAGCGCTTCAAGTTCTCCTCAATATCTTTGAGCTCCTCATCCGCCTCATCACAGTGGATCTCCATATATCTGACCACTACTTGCCTCTTGATAGGCGATGATCCAGCTGGACGAGAAGGTCCAATGTCTGCACAAGTACTTTCCATACATCTCAGCATTACAAGATAAAAATCAAATAAAAATTAAAAACATGAACAATAGAATCTTTCTTACCTCGATGGCCCCACTCCTCTCCCTCTGGATATGGAATTTTAGAGTCCTCGCAAAAGTATTCTCCCTCATAAGCATAGTCTTCTATCATTAGTAATTGGTTTCGCAACCATCGAAAGAAGACCGATCCATAAAAAACCTTTGAACCTCCACCACCATGACAGGCCATGACGTATACCCACCGGAGTATCCTGGGATCTTCAGCATCTATCCTGCTCATGGCTACTTGGGGCCTCATCAGCAGTATCCTCTCTAGGAAGAAGGATACTATCACTGCCCCATAGCCAAACTGCTTGAGTTGTCCCCGTCTACATTTGTTCAACTATTCCTTTAAGTTGACCAACATACCTTCACACCAGTTGAATACCGTGGGTGCCATACATTCTATGGCATACGACATATGTGCCCTGGTGGTCAAATGTGTTGATCTAGTCCCTACAACCTTACCAATAGTGTAAATCATTGTCCTCAAAGGTCGGTCCACAATCCATTTGATAGGGAGTTTTTCCCCTAAGTAAACTGTCCCCAACGAATAGTACCTATCAATCAGGTCATCCAATGTGAAATCACCACCCCATGGGCTAGATAGAACAACTTGTCTCCCTATGCAAGACAATCTAGTGGTGAAGTATATGTCATCTATGTCAATACTCAACGTGTGGGTCCCAACTACGAAATTTTGTTGGTTAGGGTCGCACTTACCAATGATGTACTCTAGAAGGCGTATATAGGCCTTCATCCCCGACACTCTGAAATACTTAAGAAACCCATAATCTCGAAGAGCTGCCATATCAGGTGGGTCATTAATTACTTGGAAGTCATCTGTTTCATGTTCCTGTTCTTTCCAAATCACCATGATATGGGTGATTTTTCTCCTGAAAAAAATTTTAAGCATGCATTAGACACACATCAAGGTTGAGGGAATGAAGAAAAAACAAAATTTGATGGTCGTGATAGGGATTTTTTGGTTTTTCCCTAGCTGACAGCACCTCTTCCCCATGCGGAAAGAGCACTGACGCCTTTGCTAGATGTGGACAAAATGCCTTCGGCACCTATGTCCCAGCACAATAAAGTGTTGGTGCCAAGCGCCTTTGTTTGATGTGAACAGAGCGCCTTTGGTGCCTATGTCCCATCACAACAAAGCATCAGTGCACAACCCAACTTGAGGAAAAGCGTCGTCCTGAGCACGCGATTCCTTTTGGATAACACCCAAAAAACCCTAAAACCGGTTAAAAAGCAAAAAAATGCCACCGTGAATGTGAAGAGAAAAATTTTGGCTCTTACCTGCTCCAAAAGGCTTGAAGCAAGGCGGACTATAGCTCCTGGAATTAACAACTGAAGATTAGCTCTTTTGCAGCAACTTCACCTTCTCCAAATGGTAAAACACATGGTAAAACTTTTTCCATTTTGTTCCTATTTATAGTAATCTTGGCTTTTTATTTTTATTATTAAATCAAAATTACTTCAATATTATGGGTTTTTATCATTGGTTCCCTATAGTTTTATAATGAATTTGACTCTAACATGATTTTCAAAGTTTCCAGGTCAAATTCATAAGGCTCATGGCTATGTTTTAAGTTTTTTTTGTCTTTTTCATACTTAGGGTAAAAAGGAAAAAGTACCGAGCATTTTGAACACTTTTCACATGCTCATTAAAAACCTAGTAAAATAGTGTCGAGTCCACTTTTGCTTCTTTTTTAGACTCGTTAAAGCTGGCTTATGAAAAAGAGAACCCGTTATGGATTTATATTTAAGCTTTGTTCAGTCTCCTTAAAAACACAAAAATATTTCCAACCGAACTTGTTACATTCACACTTATAAAAGTATTAGAACAATCGACTAGTTGGTGGTATATTATCTCTTTTCCAAACCAATTAGGCCTATTTATGAAAAAGGAACACTCTGGTTGATATCAACCAAAATATTTCTCTGAGGCATTATTTTATACCTTTTCAGGCCTTAGGGACTAAATCTGACAAAAAGGAACCTTTTGGAGTCTCCTTGTGTCTTCGTTCAGGCTCTCTAAACATGAACGATACTGAGTTCACTTTCGTCAGACTCATAAAATCAAATGATGAAGGACCCTTTCTGGGAATGAATCCCTCCTTTCTTAGGTTTGTAAAACATGTGAGAATGGACTCATCGATTCATGAGCTACGATGAGTGTTTGTTACCCTCTTAGAAATCGTAAAAATGAAAAAGAGGCACTCATCCTTCATGATGGGGAAATTAAGGGAAAGGGGAATATTTTTTCATATTTTATTTAGGGCAGCTCACATTCCACCTTTGAACATGGCACATGTCTGCATTTTCATTTCTGAATAGTTGGGTATTCATCTTGTCTCTGAGTCGATCCACTTTCATGAGTCACCTAACTCCTTTGAGTCAATTCAAAGAATGCAATTTCTTATTGCTTACATTACATCTAGTTTCTATCTCGTCAGTTCAATGTTTCCAAGTCATTCGTCGTTTCGCAAATTGTTCAAAGGATGTCTCTTCTGAAATTCAATTAGTTAGTAACTGTACCTTCCTACAAAATCAGTCGTGTCTGCGTCAGTTTCATGGTTGTCTCATCACTTCAAAATCAATTTTTGTTCCATGTTTCATGTTGATGATGGGGGGAGCATCATGGACCTCCTTTGATGAGTCTATTCTTGGTGACTTCAACACATCATCACGGAACTAGATTCAGAAACCTAGTTAAGTACCTTGAATCCCGCATGCCTTAATAGCAAGTTTCTTCGCTTTCAACAACAGTTTTTCATCATTGAACTCTGATTAAAAGATTCTATCAAGTGTTCGAATTCAAAATATATTTTCACACTTGGGAGAATGTACTGAGATACCTTGGGGATCATTGACATTAATGGTGATTTCTCTTGCACTTGTTAACAGTATACATCAATGACTGGTAATCAAGTGGTTTCTACCATGTTCGACGTCAAGATATATATTCACATGGCTAGAATCGTATCGGTTGGGGATTGCAATGAAGACCCTGGGCAGTTAGGATTCATCAACATAATTTCCTATCCTCGGGTTGTAATGGAATATTATTTCAAGTCATGTCATGGATCCACATTGTATGTTCGGTGGCTATGTCTAGTATTGGGTTCGGATAACATGGATCTACTTTGTATGTTATGTAGATATGTTTCGCTCTCTATGTCATTGGTCATGGATCTACAGTGTATTCTTGGTAGCCATGAAATGGCCATCCTCATGGATCTGCAGTGTATTGGTACACATCCATGATTGAGTCAAACAAGTTAGTTACTGATCTTATGTCAGTTATGAACTCATATTTTACTGCCTCTAATATCAAATTGATGTCTGGAAAATTATTTTACCTATCACGTCCTTCTAGCATCATACTTTGGGGGGATTATGTTGCACTTGAAAAATACATTGTTTCTTGATTACCCTTCAGAGAGCCTGGTCATAGATTCCTATGGTGACTTTTTTCCATCCTTGTGGAGACCGACGCTTTTTCCCAGTTATCACAGAGCATCATCGGTGCTCTATCCCTTTGAGAAAAGAGCATCGATGCCTTTTGTCTCTTGAAATTAGGCATCATCGATGCTCTTTCCCTATGAGAAAAAAGTGTCAGTGCCTTTTAACCTTAACCTAAAAGTGTCGGTGGACTTAAAACATGAAAAATAATATTCTAGATGCTTTCGTATGAAATCCTCTGTGGAGTTGGTTCCTACTAGCTAGGGAGAGGTGGAATTCGCATTCCTCACCTGTAGGGATTATCTCCTATCCATTTCCTAAGTGAATCTCATATCATTTGGCCTATAAATGAAGCCTTCATGGAGTGAGTGAAGGGAGACCAAAGAAAGCATCCTTATGTTGTTGGAATGAGATCTGTTTTAGAGGCAAGTTTGAGTGAGTCTATGTGTGAAGAGCTTGTTGTGAGTGAGGAGTGTTGTAAGTCCATTGTAGAAGACAAATTTGGAAACATCAAGGCTTTGGTTGTAGCTTTACCTTTTTTATCCATCAATAAAAAAGTGTTCCCCTTTCCCATACTTAATTTGTGTCAATATGAATTAAATATTGTTACATTCCTTGATCAGTAGCATATATTGTTAATTTATAATGTTGTTCTCATCTTGTTGTGTTGGCTTTTGATCTTTCTTTGTAGGTACTGAAGATTGCATGCAGAACAATGGAACAAGGACAAAAGCATTCATATATGAGGTATGAGAGTGTTTTCATGTTATGTAAATTAACTATCTAGGGAAAGGATATGTTGTTGTGGTTTTTTGTTCTATGCTTGTATCATACAGGGTAGAGGAACAAGCGGTGTCTGCACCAGTTGCAAAAAAATTTGAAACAATGTGACCTTGTAGATAAAGAACCCACCATCTGCGAGGAATTTGTCCAGAAGAAAGAGTGGGTGGAAGCAATGACTGAAGAATACCAGTCAATAATGAAGAATGATGTTTGGGATATAGTAACCAAACCAGAAAATAGGAGTGTGGTATCTCCGAAATGGATCTACAAGATAAAACATGCTACTAATAGAAGTATTGAAAAGTACAATGAAAGATTTGTGGCTATAGGATTCTCTCAAAAAGAGGGGATTGATTATTATGAGACTTTTGCTCCAGTAACAAGGTACACTTCCATCAGAACCATCATGGAACTTGCTTCCATGATGAAGTGGGATCTACACCAGATGGATGTAAAGACAACCTTCCTAAATGGTGTGATTGAGGAAGAGGTTTACATCAAACAACCACAAGTATTTGAAGTCGAAGACAGAGTGACTTGTGTATTGAAGTTGAAAAAGGCTCTATTTGGACTAAAGCAATCTCCTAGATCTTGGTATGGTAGAATAGATAGCTTCTTGACAAGCTTGGGATTTACCAAAAGTAAAGTTGATCCTAACCTTTACATGAATATTATGGATCGTGAACCTGTCATACTATTACTGTATGTGGATGATCTATTTCTAACAGGAAATGAGAAACATATCACAAATTGCAAGAAGAAGCTAGCTGAAGAATTCAAGATGAAAGATCTTGGATTGATGCATTATTTCCTTGGGTTGGAAGTGTGGTAGAGCCGAGAAGGAATCTTTTTGAACCAGGGAAATTATGTAGTATAAATATTGAAAAGATTTGATATGCTGGATTCTAAATCCATTGCCACACCGATGGACGCAAACCTGAAGTTGTTATCTGATGAATCATCAAAGTTAGTGGATATTACTCAATACAGACATATTATTGGGTCAATGATGTATCTGACGAATACAAGGCCATATATATGCTCTGTTGTGAACACCTTAAGTCGGTATCTAGTTAAACCTAGACAAGTTCACTTGATAGCTGCAAAGCATGTGATGAGGTACCTAAAAGGTACAATAGACTTGGTACTTTACTATGTTTCATGATTACAGATTATGTGGATATACGGATTCAAATTGGGAATAAAGTGCCACAGATGGAAAGAGCACCTTAGGTGGATGTTATTTTATGGGATCCACCATGATCTCATGGTTTAGTAAGGAACAGTCCAGTGTTTCTCTCGACACAGCTAAAGTAGAGTACATAGTAGCTTGATCTGCTAGTTGTGAAGCCATATCGAATCGGAAACTGATGTCAGGACTATTTGACATGGATTTGGATACCACAGTGATTCTTTGTGACAACCAAAGTTGCATAAAGATGATAGAGAATCCTGTGTTCCATGATAAATCAAAGCACATAGAAATCCAATACTTTTATATAAGGGATATGGTACAAAAGGGATCTATAAAACTCTAGTATGTGAGTACCAATGAGAAAGTTTAAATATTTTTGTGACAAGCTTGGTGTAGTCATAAAAGACTTTCCTCGCAAGGAGGAACAGTGATGATACTACAGAATTTCCTTGCAAGAAGGAATGATGAATATATGGACTCTTTGGAAGGGAGGAACAAGTCGAAGATATGGACTCTCCTCATAATGGAAGAACAGGTCGAAGATATGAACCCTCCACGGAAAAAGGGGGAGCAGGTTCATGATATGGATCCTACCTGGAAAGGGGGAGTGATGATAATACTATCATTGATGATGGGATGATAGTGAATATCCAGTATGAAAGAGTTCCAACATTCACTTGTGGACGATAGTATTCTCTCTCGAGGATGGTCTTGTAGGAAATAACACTATGTTCCTGAGAGTGGTCCTTAATAGCTAAGGATGGCCCTGTGGGCGTTACTCTCTCATGGAGAGTGCCCACATTCATTTCTAGATACCATAGAATAACAATCAATTGGGATTGCTCCTATATTTGAAGTTGAGGATGCTCTACGATGAGTCCTTACATATGACAGATCCTGCATTTAGGTGTGGTTGAGATCTGCCTTGCAGATGTTACTCTCGCATGGAGAGTGTACCCACATTTATATGTAGATGTCGTAGTATAACATTCGCTTATGAATGGTCCTAGATCTCACGTTGAGGATGTCCTACGGTGATTCCTTAAAGACGTCGTAGTATAACACTCGCATGGAGTGGTCCTAGATTTCACACTAAGGATGTCCTAAGATGAGGGATTGCGTCTAGGTGCAGTTGAGATATGCAAGTGTAGATGATACTATTGCATGGAGAGTATGCCTATATGTACATGTTGATTCCATAGTATAACACTCGCTTGGAGTGGTCCTAGCTCTAAAAGATGAGGATGGTCTACGATGAGTCCTTACGGACAACAGGCCATGTATTCACATGCAGACAAGATCTACACTCAGTTGAAGATGATTCAACTAGTCGATACTATGGACTCTTATTGTTAAGGGGGAGTAGGATAATGGAGGATTGCATCATCCTTGACCTATGTACTAAAGTGATTAAGATTTATCATCTCGCAAAGAGATCATGTGTACTGCAGGTAGTGTGGAGGAAAAAGATGAATAAGATCGAAGTGTGGCTGCAAAGGATCAAGAAGATCGAACTGCTCATACAAAGGATCAAGAAGATCGAAGTGTTTCTGCAAAGGATCACAAAGATCAAATTCCTACTGCAAAGGATCAATAAGATTGAATTGTTGCTGTAAAGGATCAAGAATATCAGAGTGTTGCTACAAAGGATCAAGAAGATCGAAATGTTTCTACGAAGGATCAAAAGATTGAAGTGTTGTTGCAAAAAGGATCAAGTGATTGAGTGTTGGAAAAGATGAAGACATTGAAGATTAATCATTCCAGTTATTGATGATTGTTGAAAACTTCCTATGATGTATAGATGTATTACCTTGATACTGTTGAAGATACTCTCTCGCGTTACTCATATAGTTGATGATGATGTTGTCAGTAGAATACCCTTTAGTTAAGGGGGGGTGTTGAAATATTGTAACTTCAAACGATATTCTAAAAGTATTTTACTAATGTACCCCAAGGGAGATGTTATTATTCCTCCATCAGGATGTTATTATTGTAATTGGTCATCACAGAATCATGAGGTAAAGCCTCCATTGTAAGTCGGGTCAAAAGTACCCCATTGAATATAATATAATATTGTTTTGAGACTTCCTAGGCGAATTCGGCCTAGTCAGTTTAGTGGGGCCAACTTTTTAAGGTGAAAATCAAGTGACTTAAAGTGTATAAATAGAGTAAGTGTGTTCCTCATTATAACACATACTCACTCACTTGTGTAGAATATAGGAGAGAGAGAGAGAGAGAGAGAGAGAGAGAGAGATATCAGCAAGGAGGAGAATACATGTTTAGGGGTTTTATCTTATAAATCATATACAGAGGAAGTTTTTTTGGGTTTTTTTCCCCTTGAGGGTTTCCCAGGATAAATATTGTGTCTATCTTGTGATTGTGTTTCTTTTTGTTATTCTGCATATGCTACTGTTGTGAATTTGGATTGAACACTAATGATATCTAGCTTAGCATATGAAATCTTAACATTTAATTCCCATAGGTTCAAGCGAGTATTAAGGAAAAAGGGAATTGACTAAGGACATGTAATACCAGGACTAGAGAAAATCATTTATTCGGTGTTATTAAGTCATTAGTATAGTAAATAAATCCTTATTTGTTTAGGCTTAAAGTCAATGAGTAATTAGAATTGCATGCATGCAAAAAGTAAAGTGCAGCCCTAAAAGTGACATGCTAACCCTAAAAGTACATGCTAACCCTAAAAGCTATATAAGAAGGTTAGTTTAGCCAAAAATATTGTCCATGATTATTATTGTGTATTTTGGTTTCTAGAGCAGCAGCAGCAGGTGTCGCGGCATCAAGTTGGGGTTGGAGAGGAAGGTCTTCAACTAGCAATGGTTTTCGACAATGAAATCTATCTGCCCTAATCTCTTCCAAATAGATCATCCATATCTATCATTAGCTATTCATCATCTTCATTCTTATTCAACAATCCAGTAGATGGAGAGAGATTTTATTGCAGGTTCACATTTTGTTGCTGGGGAGTAGCTCGAAATCCTTAGAATAATTTGTTGGGGCTCATAGTCTTAGATTTTATTCAGCGCGTCATCACTATTCTTCTCTGCATGATCACACCAAGCTACTGGGTGAATACCAGTCCATTCTGTACACTTCTGGAGAATTTATCAACAGTATCATGAAAGAGGGATGACGTCACCTATCCAAAGCATATCAATTCTCTAGGTCTCTAGAGGGGGTAAAAACTTGTGCATGCTCCATCCCATCCCTCTGGGGACCTCATACTACTATTCTTAGAAAGTATCATCCCGATCAGACACCTAGTACCTCAAAAATGTGAACGATAGCATTCACTGGGGGTGTTTTCTCAGCTTGGGATTCAACTCCTGGAAGGCAGCACTATATCATCTTTATCATTCGTGCATGGCTTGCGTGTCTTCTATATACTGAAGGACTATCAGCACTATTATTATTGGTATGTGTACCTTCTCTCACTGAAAGTTTATCTCCTAAAATTTCTCTAGATCAGTTATATTTTAGGGCCTTTGGGCACAACACTATTTTGCATGAAAAATTTTATTATCTTTCTAGCACATGTAAAGCACAGAACCCACAAACATACTATCAAACACAATAAAATATCAGTTGGGATGTTACATTGTGAGTTTGTAATGTAAGATGACATGTCTAAGATTTCAATGAGAGCCATTTCGACCTCCCATCTATGTATCAGATGTAATAATAAGACTTCTTCATTTATTTCTGCAATATAATAGAGAAAATTCTGGCTTTCATGTGTATTTCCTACACCTAGTCTAGATTCTCGTGAAAATTTGCTAGTTTTCAGTGTTTATTTGATTAATAAACTTATGGCCATATAAATCAATTCCTTTCAGTTTATGATGTATTTTATAATGTTGATGAACACGCCCAATGTCTAAAACTGGTCATTTGTATCCTTTAACCATTGTTTGGGAACATTTGAATACAAGGTAATTGTGTAGTCCCAAAGTGTCAAATTACTTGTACGTTCTCCAATACTTGTCAAACTATTTATAAACCTGCAAATTCGACCAAATCCTAATATATGGCTGTTAACAT
This sequence comes from Pseudotsuga menziesii, assembly GCA_001517045.1. Taxonomy (NCBI): domain Eukaryota; kingdom Viridiplantae; phylum Streptophyta; class Pinopsida; order Pinales; family Pinaceae; genus Pseudotsuga; species Pseudotsuga menziesii. The sequence goes on from LPNX010717711.1 coordinate 1,323,626, forward strand.
AAGTTATCTAAGGCTTGAGAAGTTGAAATCCTTCACCTTTGGTTTTGAGGAAGTGCCAATCAACATATTTAATTTGCATATGTCGGCGTGCATGAGAGCCTTACAGTAGACTCCATCCTCGTTGATGTTCGAAACATAAATGGTCCTAGTACATTGTGTAAAGTATCTGAAGCTATCACAATTCTCCCTCCCGTCTTCCATAGTTTTCAATCCTGTGATTTCATATTTGAAGACCTGTATTTAACTGTTGTAAACCCATCCCTTAAGTCTGGGTGAATTTTGGGAAGGCCTACTATGTTGGGAATTGATTTTTTCCACTCTAGCTTTCACCTCAAGCACCTAGTTTCGAATAATTTTGATCTAGTTCTTTTTGTTTGAGTCAGTTCTTTTTGTTTGTGTTAATATCCCTATATATTTGATTGGGTATATTACAAGTTCAATCATGTCTCTAAACTCCAATTCTCCATTGGTTCTCCAAGTACATTGATATCTAATACCTTTTCTTGAGAAACAAAGTACAAAAGCAAGACACAATTCTGAAGTACACTTCAACAAATTTGTAATTCCTTATGGCTACATAAATTGGGGTTAATGGATAGAATCCCAAGTTTACCTCAAAATTTTATGGCTAATAGAGTTGTCATGGCTCTGTTGTAGCTATGTTGAACATAAAGAATGCTCTCATTCCTATTAGGATTATTAATCCTCCCTTGTTCAAATGTCTATTAGATTAATTATTGCCTAACTTAGGAACCTTAAATTAATTAATTGGGTCCACTAGTGCATTTGGGTCCACTTGGCCCAATGGGGACACATGTACCAATCACTGGAGTGTAGGGAGCATTGCTAGAGGTTAATTGCCACTTATTGCATGTGTATGCATCAGTTTGGGTGCCTCTTAGACCAATCCCTACATTGTAGGATCCAATGGGAGTCCCGGCACCAACCTACTTCTAACAGTTGGTATTAGTACTAGTTAGTCTTAGTTAGCCCCTAGTTACATTCAGTTAGTTCACAGTCAGTTAAGATAGCGCTACCAATGCATGAATAATGCATGATTGCATGGGGAGGAGTGCTTTTCCTACCTACCTCACTCTCAGTTGCACTGAGTTAACTACTTTTCACTGGTTGTTGAGTTATTGGTCATCAGGGAGTTGTCTATTTGGACTTTGAAATTGATTGGGAGACCTTGAGTTAGAGATTCATTTAGATACAGTCATATCCACTTGGAGGATTCTAATTCATATCCCATGCATTCGAATTCTACCTATGTAAACTATTGTAACACCGGATATTATTATGATGAATATACTGTAAATTCCAAAGCAATACGTGTCCAATTCCTGTGTGGTTTGTTTTGCTTAATTTGTATTTTCATTCTCGATTCAATTGCTGCAAAAATTATTAGAACTCTCCGCTTGAAGATCTAAATGGAATTCAAATTCTAACATGGTATCAGAGCCTTCTCATGCAGGTTTCATGCTTGTTTCTCTCCATCATACATCAGAAGCAGTTGGGTTTCCACAGAAGTCCCCTATGAAAATTTGCTAGCTCTGTATTTATTCAGAGTAGTGGAGAGAGCGTGACGGACCCTGAAAAACATTTTCATGTTGGGAGGAAAATCATGATTCTAACAGTTCATATGTTTTAGTGTTATTGCATTGAAATTGATAGGTGCTATGTAGCTTGTGAGAAGTATTTGCAGTCTTCCAGCCGGAGCAATTATGAGTTCTCAAACTCCTAAACCACGGATCCTCACAGCTTCCAATTACCTTGATTTGAGGATTGATCTGCAGCTGACCTTGTACAAGCATGGCTACCACAGGATCATACATGGATAGGAGGTTGAGCCTCATTAGCAAATAGAGTGAAACAAGCTCCTAAACCGTTGTGATGCAGCATTCAGGTACTTATGTACTTATATTTCCAGAGATATCCTATTTCATATAGAAGGATTGAGGACTCCCAAAGAATCCTAGGAGAAACTTGATAGATTGTTTAACAAACAAGATGAGCTTCGGGGACACATTCTGGAGAATGAGTTGGTATCTTTACATTCCAGCAGTTTCAAGACTATTGAGCAATTCGTCTCTAAATTCAAGTCTCTAGTGCTCCAATGTAGATAGTGTAGGATAGAGCGGAAGGATGAAAAGAATTTCATTTCCATACTCATCAAACTAGGCCCTGAGTACTCTGTATATGTCTCTATGTTTCATTCCAAGCGGAAAATATTTCCTGATTGGAAACTTCGTTCTTTAGATTCTTTTTTCAAGTCCTTGATCAAGGAATAAGTCAAATTGATTCGAATGGGAGTCATCCAGACCTCCAAAGATCAAGCTCTCTTGGTTACTAACTCTTCCAAAGCACAAGCAAAGGGGAAATCAAAGAAGAAGGAGCCAAAGGCAGCTAATTTGAAGCCTAAACAAAATCAAAAAGCTTCAAAAGGGGCCTTTGTCTCTAAGAATAAGAAATTTGAAAAGAATCTATGTCCTTATTGTGAAAAGGGATACCATATTGAAGAACATTGTATGAGGAAGCAACTTGATGAGATGTCTACCCTTCTCAAGTAGCACAACATTGCTCCTCCAAGAGCAAAGAAGCCTAATGAAGAAGCACCGGTAGAAGATACCAAAAGGTGTCATGCTTTGAAAGCAACTCTCTCTCCATCCTCAGCATTCATTATAGATTCTGGAGCCTCGAACCACCTGGTTGCTTCCAAAGAATCCTTCTCTAATATCTCATTATCAAAGGGGCCTAATATTCACATGGGATATGATTCCCATATTCCAGTAGAAGGAAGGGGCTTAGTCAGAGAAAAGCATGGTGAGTTCAAGAATGTCTTATATGTGCCCTCCCTTGCTGCTAACATGTTATATGTTTACCAGATGATTCATACAGGCTCTCCCAAGAGGATCACATTCGATTCAAACTCGGTTGATATTACAGAAAAATCCACTAGAAATCTTGTAGCGGTAGGTATTTCAAATCACTCTACCAAAGCTTATGAGTTTTCACATTTCTTACATGTTTCTCCTCCTACAACTTTATTGTCTCATGCTAACAACACCAGCAATATTTGTCATGAGAGATTTGGCCATATCAATTTCAAATATCTAAAGCAGCTCCACAATGATAACACGGTTGAATGTTTTCCCTCCATCCAAACTTCTGATGGAGTATGCGTTGGGTGCTTGGTAGGTAAGAATCCAGAAAAGAAGTATGATGTTGGGAAGGCACATAGATTTGTCTCTACACTTGATTTGATACATAGTGATGTAGTTGGACCTGTGCCCACTAACTCCATTAATGGTTGTAGGTATTTCCTAACCTTTATTGATTATTGTTCTAGGTACTACTGGATCTACTTCATGAAACTAAAATCATAAGTTTTTTATACTTTTAAAAGTTTTAAAGCTATGGTTGAAAACAGTTTCAATAAGAAGATCAAGTCAATAAGATCTGATGGAGGAGGAGAATATGTCAAAAGATATTTCCATAATTTATGTGAATCATAGGGGATTCGAATGGAACACTCAGTTCCATACACACCACAGCAAAATGGTGTGCCTGAGAGGAAGAACAGATCACTGAAAGAGATGGAAACATTCCTTCAAAATGGCAAGCATCTACCTCCTTCTCTTTGGGCTGAAGCAGTAAACTGTACTTCATATTTGCAGAATAGGGTGCCCCACAAGTCAGTGGTCGGGGTCATGCCATTGAAATCACTGCATGGGTATAATCCCAATGTATCACATCTGAGAGTTTTTGGCTCCAAATCTTGGGCCAGAATACCACTTGACAAGAGGAAGGCCTTCCAAGCCTAAAGTAGCGAATGCATTCTACTGGGATATGTAGAAGATGTAAAAGATTACAAAATGATGGAGGTTGCTACCAGAAGATGTTTCATTGGAAGAAGTGTCCAGTTTGAAGAAGATCAGCCGCATCACACTCCTCCAGCAACATAGGAAGGTATAATTATTTCTCCACCTATTTTTTATGACGATGATGATGATGATGTGCTACATGTTTCAGATTCAGATGAAGAAGATCACATACAGCATGATCATGTTATTGAGACTAAATCTTAAGAGATTCTAGATCCATATCCAGTACCCATTCTTAATCAGAATCCTAAACCCAGATGGGCTCAAAATCTTCTTGATACAGCTAGAAGTGGTGTTGGAGTTCCAGAAGACAGAAGAAGAACTAGGTTCCAGTATCAGAATGAGCATGTTGCACTATCCCTCACAGATTCGCTCTCTACATAATGGTGCAGCAAAGTTCCGGGTTAGTGCTACTTGATGATGGTGAAAGATCAGCTACATGGCCCACAAAAGTAGAGATTTGATCATTCCCTTCCTTCACCATCCAGCAAAAACAAACAAAGTCATCAGTTCATAATTACATTGAGAGGTCCACTGATGGACCATGCTGCTACATAGAGCTGCAATTTTGCAGTAGTTTTTTTGCTCAAGTTATTTTTATAAGGAGGAAGCTTCTTTCTTCTAAATATAGCTTGCATATTTCTATTTTCCTGCTTATTTTTTATGGGGCGGGGGGGGGGGGGTTCCCTTGGGGTTTTCCCC